>VDFB02271358.1:388236925-388304725 GCA_007258455.2 Sequoia sempervirens | reverse complement strand
CTCCCCTTGAAATTTTTTTCTCCTCTAAGGATATACTTAAACATGCTCCTGATGGTCCTCTTTACATAGCCAGTTGTATCTATGACAAGCCCACTAATGGGATACTAATAGATTCCACCTATGGAGAGAATGTGATCACCAAGGAATTCTTCCTTTTTCATGAGCTCTATCAAGATATATACAATAAACCAAAAGCATGGATCAAGGAACACAATGGTTTTGCTTTCCCTATAATAGGATTGATCACCCTTCCTTTACAAATAGGACTAAAAACATCAGATGTCTCATTCTCCATCATCTTGCAATCAGACCAATTTCATGTGAAGCTAGGATATCCATGGCTTCACTCCATGAAAGTTGTACCTTTGGGGTTGTCCATAAATTTTTAAAGTTTCCATTTGACAATGAATTATTCACTGTCCACCATAGTGGCTTTAACCCATTATCCCCTAAAGGTAACTTTTCCTTAGATTTGTTTTGGCTAGAGCCCATGGAACCTATAAAACCATGAGAAGACTTCTTTTTATTGTCCTATCAAAAGGTCAAGGCAAATAATATAGGAAATCTATCCCTCCAAAACATGTCCCCACCCACCAACGAGCCTACTATCCTAGATGCAACCGTGATTGAACCTAAAGAAGTTTCAAACAACCAAGACCAACCTAAGAAAGAACCTTCACCCACCTCCTACAAAAGACCAAGAGACAATGAAAATAACCTCATCACACCTCCTAGAGTAAAACAAGTACACAAAGTCAAAGAGAAAGTGGTCGAACAACCTCCTGAGGCTCCTTTAGTTCCTCCCCTTAGGGAAGAAAAGAAACATATGGTTGATCAACCTGCTCCTACACTAATTCAACTTGAAAACAAAGCTAAAAGAAATAGAAGTTCTCAAGAGAATAGGCATAGACGTCATGCCCTTACTCGCAGGTTACATGAAGAATTAAACAAAGAAAATCAAAATCCAAACTTGATTGAATAAATAAAAAACAATCCAATACAACAACCACAACAAGAGTTGAAATATTCCATGAACATTATCATTAGACCTCCTATTGTGATTAACTTGGATGATGACGATGAGGTGGCTAAAATCTATGAAGAGGTGCATAATGAATTGAATACATTTTTTCCTCTTCCATGAGCTTAGAAGACAAATCTCCTACAAAGATTGTTGAACCTGGTGCTACCCCTAGTTCGACACTTGCTCTTGTCCCTTTGGCTAGTTTCTTGCCTTCAATATACAATGAACATGACTGGGAAGTAGATGACCTAATCATCGGTTGACTCGCATGTGCCTTACTAGTCTTTTGACTTTTTTTTTTCTTTTTTTTTTTTTAATATTGTGTGATCTTGCATATGCGTAATGTGATCCCCCATGATGTCCTGTTTGATGTTATTTATCTCTCTCTTTGTGGAATTCCTCTATTTTCACCTTCATTCTTTTCTTTTTCTTGTGTTTTCCTTTTGGGAATGGTACAAGGAATTGAGACATTTAGGTCTCTTCCATGTTGAACCAAAAGGTTTTCCTTTTATTTTCTTTATTGCACTTTTTCATTTGTCTTGTGTTTTCCTTTTGGGGATGACATAAGGCATTGACACATTTAGGTCTCTTCCATGTTGACCCAAAAGATTTTCCTTTGCTTTTATTTATTGCACTTTTTCATTTGTCTTTTCTTTTCCTTTTGGGGATGATGCAAGGCACTGAGACATTTAGGTCTCTTCCATGTTGACCCAAAATATTTTCCTTTACTTTTCTTTATTGCACTTTTACATTTTTCTTGTGTTTTCCATTTGGGGATGATGCAAGGCATTGTGTTTCTTCCATGTTGACTTGAAAGTCTTTTCTTTACTTTTTCCCTCTTTGTGTCATTCTTCCAATTTTGTGTATTTATGGAATGATGATAGTTCCAAACTCTCTAAAAACATTGCAGCAAGAAACATACTAGGCCCAAATCCATAGATCCCTTATGTGTTTGTTGTTTTCATTTTGGGGGAAACCCCTCTCTTTTCCTTTTCTTTTGCATGATGTAGCTTTACTTGGAAACATATGACTTGGAATAGGACTTTCCAAGTTAGCTCTCATGTCCTTTTATTGTTACATTTATCATTTTCTACTTTAAAGTAATGCTCACAATATGGTGTTTAGCAATTTCTTTAAAGTGGGGGCATACATTGGCATTATTCTCTTACATTTTTTCTTTTTCATGGTTCATGGTGTAGTTTTCTTACTTATATGATACATTTTTTGCTTTGTGGATGACATTGGGTGTGATGTATTTCAAGAGCATGATCTCTCTTAGCATATTACATTCCTCATAGTGGCTTTATGTGATGCATTACATCCCCTAAGTTGTGAATATTTTATTCTTTGATTGGTCCTCTCTTGGGGACATTAGGCACAATGTTCCCTAAGTTAAGACCTTGCATGAACTAAGCAAAACTCCTTTGAAAAATCCTCATTGTTTCATTTTTCATTTATATGGCCACCTTGCATAATATAGCTTGCATTCTTGTGGAGCCATCTTGTTTGTTCATGAGCTCCAAGCATACAAATTTTTGTCTCATGAAGCTCAAAAATATTTTTTGTGTGGTGCCTTATTAAAGTTATCAGGGGTATAACTTTGGTATGGTTTGAGTGGGAAGCCCAATCGAGACATGAATTTCCCCATAGCCACTTATGTGTGTGTGTGAGTGCATACCAGCCATGAGTGTATGTTTCTCACATTTTTGGACTTCTCACCCAATGGAAAGCCTAAATTTTTTTCACCTGGGAGTGATTATACATTTGTTTTTGAGCAAACAACCTAGATCTGATTCATATCATGATGGAAAAATGGTCAAATCTTGATCTGACTCTTTTATCTTTTTACCTTTTTCTCTTTTTTGTCTTTGATAGTGTATGCTTGTGCTTTGTTGTTGCTCTTTATCATTCTCATAAGTGTTATTTTGTGTCTGTGTTTCTTTTCCATGTGATCCTGATCCTGGGGGATTGATCACCCTTCTTGATTGTTGTTGTCTCATCTTATTGAAATTTGTACACTTGGACCCCTCTTGATGTGTGTTTTTCTACTTTACTGTGAGTTTGAAGAAAGGTCATTCTCTCACTGAAGTGAGGGCTAAATGGAGTCATGAGAAAAGTATCCATTCTACTTTTTTTGACTTGTTTGTGCCCTCCTTGTGAGTTAGGCTTAATGTTTCCTTGATTTAGTGTTGTAATGTGCTTGACACATTCACATTAGGTCTTGGGCCCTTGTGAACTAATTAATTTAATGGTACCTTTCTAAAGTGTTGTGAAGTGTTGTAGCACACTTTCACACTTTTCTAAGGTTTAATCAAATAACTCAACCTAATAAACCTCTTTTTAATTAAAATAAACATTAATCTTTCCTTAGGTGGAGTGTTGTAAAGTGTTGTAAAACACTTTCACACTTCTCTAGGTTGTTCATTAATAATTGGGTTTCCTTATGCTTTGATTGTCCCTATTTTGCATCCAAAAGCCTCATTTATTGCATCTTTTTGAGGATAATCATAACACCGATCATTAGCCAATCATAATTTAGGTGTTTCTAGCTTGTGTGGCCCAGATTTAGTGATCTAGAACTCATTCTCCACCTTGGGTAAATGGGTCCCATGTAGGTCTTCTGGTCTCAAACCAAATTTCATATATTTCTAAGAACTTTTGATTTTTGATCTCGTACATTATGCCAAATGGGACTCATTTGCTAACTTGGGTGAATGAGTTTTCTGTGGCCCAAAATAAAAATAAATTCAAATTTCTAGCAGGATTTTATTCTCATAGATCCAATGTTGGCTAGTAGTGTTGTAATTTTGTGAATTCTTGCATAATTGAGTATAAATACAAGTTTCTTTCATTCATTTTACACCTAGCACATTGAATGAGCATCCTTATAGAAAAGTTGAGTTTACAAGAGAATTCAAGCATTCACAAGAGTATTTGAGAGTCTTCAAGAGCATTATATCAAGAATTTTAGAGTAGTATTTGAGCATCAATCCTCATGTCAAAGATTTCACGCATCATGTTTTTTATTGTGCTAACAATTATGGTGTATGGTTTATGATTCAAGCAAGTGTTTCATTCAAGATCAATATCATTCAAACAAGGATCAAGATCTACATCCATTGCAACCATTTTGAGCATATTTGTAGCACCTTATTGCTAGGGGTTTGGTGAGTTGCAACATTGTTATTTGGTCATTCATCATTCTCTATTCTTATATGATTTCATTTCAAGGATTTATTTCCAAAACGATGCTTGACAAAGGAAAATCCCTATCCAATAACCCCACAACATTTTTCCCTCTCCTTTGTATGTGATTTTTAGGTCTAGGTTGCATATTTCCTAAGGAGAAAGATAGGAGAAAAGTTGTCAAGAGCTCAAAATTTGTTGAAGTTCTCATCAAGCCTTGGAGAGCATTGGAGAAGACCTACAAGTTGCAAATCAAATATTCAGATCCAAAAACCAATTAGGAAGGACATAGAAAATAGAGAAGAGCATGATCAACTTTTGAAGTTTTCAAAAATCGCAACTAGACTAATTCACCACTTCTAGTGAATGAGTCCCAATTCCAATTAGTTTTTGGGATTTTGTAGATTCAGATACCCTTTTGTCCAAAACATGTTCTTGTATAGTTTTCTAGAAACTGGAGTGATTCACCCAGCTTGATGAATGAGTCCCAATCAATAGTAAAAGTAAATTTTTTAGTGTTCCAGACCTCCACCCAACCACTTCCAAATTTCTAGGTGCATATTTTCTATTTTTGTAGCTTTTTATACTGTTTCATTCATTTTTCTAGGTAATTTAGTGTTAGTTTGAATTCAATTAGGGTTTTTGATTTCATCTAGCATTTCATTATCTTTTCCAAGTCTAAACCTAGTGATGAACCCCTTATTAGTCTACTTTTAGCCCTAGGACAACCCTATTGCATGATCTCTTTCTCTTTTGCATTGAGATCTCTAGGGTTATCCTTGAGTGGAAGCCTTGAAAGTGGGTGTGATAGCACTTAATCTGCATCATCACCCCCATTTTTCCATAGTTCCAGAAGGTTATGAAATTTTCACCTTCATCTTGTGTGGTATGGTATAAAGTGGAAATGGTAATTTTGTTTTCAATGTTAAATGTGAAATGTTCCACAAACTTGTTTGCTAGTTCTCCCCATGTTTTTATGTCAGTTGGTAATCGTGAGAACCACTCAAGTGGTATACCAATAGGAATTCTTGGGAAAAGTATCATTAGGTATGTAGGATCGTATGCAATTTGTGTACATTCCATGGAAAATTCTCTTCCCTTTGTACTTAGGTAAGTTTTGTATGACATAGCCATGCGGGAAGGGTGGCATGTATAGATTCTTGTCAAAAGGAAAAGGACATAAGTCTTGTGTAGAGTAGATCTTTTTGTTTGACATTTGCATACTTTACATTTTTTGTTCCAAGGCAAGCATTTGATTTTGTAAGACATCCACTTGATTCAATGATGATATTTCTTGTGTATTTGGTAAGCTCATGTTGGGGTTTTGGAGTCCCATGTTGGGGGATGAGTTTTGATTAGGCATATGTGCTAGTGAGGGTTTTGGTTTTTTGTTTGGGATATGTATGTGTATGACATATTTTAATTTGTATGTTTTGGGTTGGTGTCAGGATATGAGTGTTATGAAGTGAGTTGGATGGTATATGACATGAGCTTGTAAAATTTTGACCTTGTGGATTTTGGTTGCCATATTGGGGAAAATGCCCTTGGTTACCAATTTGTGTATTTTGTGGAATGGAGCCTTAGATATGTCCTTGAGTAATATGTCCTAATTGTGATGTGATAGTGTGTTGAGAAGCCCCTATGTTTGGTATGGAATTTTTTGTCTTGATGGTAACTTTAGGCTTCTTGTTGATGTCAAACAGACTTGAGGATGATGCTCCTATAGTAAATTTCATGGGTTGTGTCATGTTAAAGATCATTCCTTGTGTCATGCCTTGTGTATTTCCATGTGTTCCAAATAAGGAGGTGTGAATTGTTGTTGCATCCTTTGTTGTTCCTTTTAATGGCATAGATATATTAACTTGCAAACAAAAGCCACTAGAGATAGTTGTGTTGCATCCTTGAGTTTGGTTGATGGTTGTGGATGACACTCATAATGTACTAAAATAAAAACCAGGGTGTAATATGGCTCCTTCTAATAATAGTTTAGCTAGATAGCATTGAGGGTCATGTGCCAAAAACTCATCCAAAAAGGAAGAAAATTAAGGATCTTGGGTGACAACCTCTAGTTCTTCTAACAATGTTTCCATTTTGGTCTCTAGTGAAAAATTTCTCCAATAAGGACTTGTATGGTCTAGGTTTCCCTTGTGAGGAATTTGCAAATGGGTTGACAAACTCATTGTATTGTGGGAAAGCCATGCCTTTTCTTTTCCTTTGCGACCTAGCTTCATCCATGTAAGAATTGCAAGAGGGAAAGTAAATGTGAGGATGATGAGGTGGGATTCCTAAGATGATTATGCAAAGTGGTTCCCAAGGTTATTGAAGATGAAGGATAATATCACAATGAAGTCCAATCTATCGAAATGTCTATGCAGGGTGTCTATTT
This sequence comes from Sequoia sempervirens, assembly GCA_007258455.2. Lineage (NCBI taxonomy): Eukaryota > Viridiplantae > Streptophyta > Pinopsida > Cupressales > Cupressaceae > Sequoia > Sequoia sempervirens. The sequence goes on along the minus strand of VDFB02271358.1, from coordinate 388,298,129 downwards.
TTCTATATTTTTGGGATATAAGTGTCTCAGGATGATGCTTAAGTGTGAAATCAAAATCTATAATATAAGTGTGGAAGGATGGAAATATGAACAAAGATAATGACCAAAATTATTACTACTAAACACCTTATGGGAAAACCAAAATAGGGTTGTTTGACCAAACTAAGGTAGCTAAGATTACAAATCTAGTTTATCAAGCCTTTAGTAAGGATGATGACTAAATGACAAGGTTTTACAAAGGCAGTCTCAAACTAGCCTTATGAGCTGAGGGCCAACCTAAATGACAAAAAAGGATAAAATGGTGGGAGGGTTGAAGTCAAGAGAAATTTGATTTGGTCACTATGGATTAGTCTCAAGTCTGATAAGCTTCCAAAACTAAGGTTCACAATAAGGTATATGAAAAATAGAAAATTCCTTAATGCTTTTCCTATGGTTTATGCAAGGTATCCAATGGTGAATTTATGGATAGAAAAAATGAATGGTAGTTTTGCATGTCTGTGGTCAAAGACTCAAGTTATGCTAAGGATCAACTATAAAATGTCTTTGTTTTTATTTTCCTCAAGATTTTTGCTGACATATAGTTACGTCATTTGAAGTCTTAGTTGCAGTTTAGTACAATCAATTGTGATTTTCTAAAATGGTGGTTGCGGTTCAAGAAAGTCAATTGTGGTTTTCTATGTATGTTTCTTAGTTTTGAATAAATTTTGAACAAGTTTTAAAGTGATTTTGTGATGTTCAGTTCTAGAAAACACAAAAAATAGTCTGAAAACACTTGTCTTTTGTCTGGTCTTAATGTGTAAGATTTTTAAATTTGTAAAATAAACTTGCAAACACACTTCACAACCTATGGATTCTCAAGAGATACCACCTGCTAGATCCCCACTCAGATTTCTTTGACTTAAACAAGGCAGATAGCTAGAGACTTGGCGGCACTATCCCCCCTCCATGACACTCACTTCTCAGGCTCACCAAGTCTCAATTTCCCAAAGATGAATTTCTACCTCTATACATGCTTAGTGAAGACGTGGGGTAGCTTCAAAATGATCTTTCTTGCACTAGCAAGTGAAAGGGATTTTGGCCACTATAACAAAGGTGCTTAGTGAATACTCGGGGACATGACTCCCTGCAAGCGTCCAACATGCCACTTAAGGATTTTATCATAACACCTTTTCTCCTTGTCAGTAAATGAGAAAATTATTTCAACATCATCTACATCATTGCAACCTTCATCTGATAGAAAAAATTGGCTCTCTATTTCTATGTTTTCAAATAAAATAGGAGTGGCTCCACATGTTTCATTCATCTCACCATTTATTACATCTTGAGTAATATGGCTAGAATTTTCATCTGAATATATTTTCTTTATAGGTTGTTCAAAAACAAAATCCTCACCACTACATGATGCATTATCATTGTCTTCTATTGTACCATCTAGATCTATTTGATCAAGTTTGGAAAAAGTAACATCACATAAGCTAATCAAGAAATCACTTCCACATTACTCTATCATTTCTTCAGTCATTGAAAGCCATTGATATATGCACTCAAGGTTAGGGGCTTCAAATCATAAAGTCATTAACAAAAAAACATCATTACATACTAATTCATAAGGTCTATTTGATACTAGTATGGAGAACAAAATTTTCATGAACCTATCATGAAAATCATAGGAGGATTCACCATGGAATCTTCTTATATCATACAATGCATCAATAGGTGACATGGATTCAACTTTACTTTTAGAAAGATCTTCAAATTCTTCTTGGATATGTAGGTTTCTATCCTCAAATAGGCATTCATTGTTTATTGATATTCCTTCAAATTGATCAATGAAAAGTATTATAAGCTCATGCCATGAATATATGGAGTGCATTGGTAAACTAGAAAACCAATATTCAACAACATTTTCTAAAGTTCTTACAAAAAACTTCATGATAGCATCCTCTTCTTCTATTTGACAATCCTCCATCAAATCAATGAAATTTTGTAAATGTTGTGATGCTGATTCTTCAAGATCTCCTCTAAAATTGGAAAAATATTTATTAATTCTTCTTGGGACAAAGTGTGGATAACCCTGGATTTTACTGAAATCTAGAGGGTTATATCTTTCACTAGTGAACACCTTTCTTTGAGGACATGACTGTGTTTCAAGGATTAAATTAAAGCTCATAGAGGGAGAACTAGGACAATCATACATATTTGAAAATAGAAATTTATTCCCTCTACAACTATTTAACTCTCAATATCCATTTATCCCTATCTTGTAGTGCTCATTTTCACTTGATAAGGGAACTGTAGTTTTCTAGGACTTTCAATCATGGCCTTCACACATGGACAAGTTTATATCCTTGATGAAAATAAAAATATAAAAATACTTGGATATGTTGTAGCTACTATAAATTTTCCTTCCTAATTAGAAATATTTGTGGATCTGAAACTTTCTTCACATCTTCATTAGCTTCTTTTTGACAGTCAACACCTATCTTCATAGAGGACTAAAAATTCAAATAGTATGAAGTTATTTCAAAGATTAATTTCATTTTGGGTCTTCTCCAACAACAAAGTCACATATATCTTCTTTAAAATTTCCACAACAAAACACTTCCAACTCTAAAAATTTCAACATCTCAACGAGATGTTCAAATTCACCAAGTTCTTGACTCTTTTCTCATAGACTTGTTAGTATTTATCCTCTTGATAGATTTCGTAATATGTTGGTGTTTTTTCCAACCAAACCTTGAAAATCCTCTAAAGGATAACCAATCCTTATGCTCAAGAACTTCAAGATTAGTGGCCAATGAACAAGAAATGGATTCTACACTTTTCTCCCCTACACGTCAGGCTCTACAAAGCCTAGGAGGGTGATCCTATGAAACACTAGATGCATAGATTCAACCTATGGTGCAAAACAGTGTAAAGTAGATAAACTTCATACAATACAACAAGGATGTGTATGACTACCTCAAATAATGGTACACCCCTTGTTCTCATTTTATTATAGGCATGAAGTTGAGACACAAAATAATCATAAAACTAAAAAATTAAAAAGTTGAAAGTATTTGAAGATTGTTATTGAGGATGGGAAAAGATAACTGCACAAGACCATTGCCTACCTTAGGCTACTGAGTCACATATTTTACACATAATACCATAATACTATAACATAATCTTGATGGCCTAAAAACTTCTACCAGATCATGATAGAAAGGTCTACATAATCCTATCATGAAATAATACCTAGTAATCCATCTAAAAATATGATAACTCTGCTACCTATCTGCAAGCATCTATACCACTCCTTGAATGGAAAGAAAAAAATAGATAACTCAAATGATAAATGTGTTTGAGAAACCTCAATAACCTTGTTATTTCAATTCAAAAGTCATCACATTCCAAACATGGAGACAATCACATAAAATTGTATATTCATATCTATGCATTCAAGTTACAGGAGCATTATAATATTTGGAATTACAACATATGGACCTTTACCCCTAGAATTCAACAATTACAATACATAGCCTCTTTCATGGCTAAAACCTAAAGCTAAGAGAATTCCTAGAAATCAGAACCCCCTACATCTTTTTGTGAATTCCTTCTTATAGAAAACGAAGGAGAAAAAAAGCCTTAGGCTAGAATGTACACATGTCACACTTTCATCTGACTTCTGTAAAAAATTAGAGGTAGTTATATTTTCCCTAATGCAAGGGAGAGTAAATTCATGTGGGACAAAACTACCTGCATTTGTTGAAGAAGATTATTCTTCCCTCCAAAAGGAATCAATGGGGTGTTGTAGGTACTACTTCGATGAGCAATAACATTCATTCCATGTGCTCCAAGCCTCAAAATTGAACATCAAATTACATCCATTTATCCCTCAATGAGATGGCCTAATAAACAGCTTAGCTTGAGTCAAAGAAGTTTGAAAATTTAATTGTAGAGGACCCTTGCTATTGACCAATCAAATTACACATGGAAACACATCCACTTCATCTCACAGACTCCACAATTTCCTCAAGCTTTGAAGATGTCCACATGTCAAATCCCCTCTTTCCCATTGGGTTTAGACTGCATCCATCTTTCAACAATGGGGAAGTGGGGAATGACCTAGATTGAATATGATGCCTACAACTTGCAGGCCTTTCATCTTTCAAGCCATCAACCAATGTGCATAGCCTTTGGATCCAATGAATGACTAGGATTTAAACATCTTGTTTTATAATTTACAATGTTCTCAAAAGAACCCTTTAGTATCATTGGCATTAATGCTTCACCACATTATGTCAAAATATTTCTAGAATAGTTCATGCCTTTCAATAGTCCCTTGATGGTCAAGATTACACCACATGGAACCTCCCCACTTCCCCTTTGAGAGACAAGAGATGTTTTTGGGTCCCCCATGGGCTAGTGGGGGATAGTTAGGATTAAACCAAACCACTTCATCTCAATTGTCGATTTGTTAGAGCTCGATCTCTATTGACTTCACATGATAATGGTCCCTACCAAGAAAGGGGACACATGTCACCTAACCTCCAGCCCACCAAAATAATTGAAAGGATATTAAAACACAATGAAGAGGATGGGAATGGTTAGGATCAAGACAGATGATCCAACCACCTATATTAAAAGTGAAAACCTACACATACAAATGTTAGAAATTTAAAAATAGGCCTTAGCTAGGTTAATCTAGTGATGGGGGCCATAAACTTAAGGAAAATACCTTATACCAATGAAAAAATATTAAACTTAGACATAGGGACATTGGAAAATATTAAAAATCTTACATCCTGCTTAATATAAACATGATTTATAGTGAATCAATGGGTGACAACCAGGAATATTATGCTCAAGGGGCTAGTAAGCAAAAATACTTAATGGCTCAAGTGGCAACTTAAGAAATTGGAAATAGGTGATAACCAGTCAACAAAAAATTAGAACGTGGGAAAAAATATTGACACTTAGGATTTTTAAGAGGGTTTAAGATACACATAAACCTTAGAACATGAGAAAGACTGAAACCCTAATCCTTAGAACATGTCTAGATCAAGACAACAACCATATTTTGCAATAATTATCAATTGAACATAAAATTTTAGAGGGTTCCACTCTATTATATGAAATATCATGGGGTATGAAATGGATAGTAGTTTTCAACACAACCTTACAAACTTTGATAAGTAACGTTATCACACCAAGTGGTTTTCATTCCACATTATCAAAACCTTTAGTTCATAAATCAATGGGTTGATTTAATTTATTTTTTGCTTCAATTTTATCCAAAATATTTATGCTAAAAAATTAATCCATGAAGAATTATTAATAAGTCTACGTCTAGTCCCAACCTTGTTAATAACAACCAATATCATTAAAGAATCATTTTATTTTTATGTTTCCAAAGGAGGTAATTCATTTTGATTAAAGATGGTGTCCATGTTAGGTGATTTCATATTCTCAATCAAAGCTACCACATCATCTAGTTGAATGGTAGGAGGGATCACAACTTTTTGCAAAGCACTTTGATGCATGTCATGGTAAGCGAGTGATGTTTTAATTAAATCCCACAAGGAGATCTTAGTAGCAGTGTTACACAATTGTTCAACAAGATCATATTCCTTACCACTAGACTACTATATATTAGGTGCTGGTGGGAGTTATGGTTAAGACAATGGGATAGATGTTGGAGTTTTTTTTGGTTTCATATTTTTTCTAGTATTATATTTGTGAGCTATAGTATGATAACTTTGTTGTTGTGACACATGATTACTAGTGAGTTGTTTTGTGAAGTTTTATATAGAACCTAGAGGTTTAGGAGGTCTAATAATTAAAGGACTCTTAGGAGGTCCAAAAGGAGTTTTAGGAGGTCCAATAATTAAAGAACTCTTAGGAGGTTCAAAACAAGTTTTAGGAGGTCCAATAATGAGAGGAATATTAGGAAGTCCAAAAGGAGTTTTAGGAAATCTAATAATTAGAGGAGACCTAATAGTCACTTGTGTGTTCATAACCTCAAAAAATTTAACTTCTTGAACTGATGATATTCTATTGAGGGGGATCTAATGTCACCTTAGCATCTTCATCCATGCAATCTATAAATGTATCAATAATTGCAATCTCTTGTCCAACAATATCTTCCCAAGTAGGAGAGGTAGGGGGAGACAAAGAAACAAGATTATCATGATGCTCAATGATTGGATCTTATAACACCAAGATATCTTTTTCACAAAGAGGAGAGATACTGGGATAAGAACAAACATGATTGTCATAATTTTCAATGCTTGCATTCTCTTTCACCAAGATAAACTCACACAGGAGAGATAGTGGGAGAGGGATCAATGAAAAATAATAAAAAAGGAGAAATGAACTCATTCCCACACTCTTGTAATAAAAATATTTAAAATTCTTAAGGAGATTTGATAATAAAACATGAATTATTATAACACAAGATTTCTAGAATGAGAAAATGATGTAAACAATTATCCTACAGATCTAAGGTGTAACAATTTTTCTCAAATTTGCAACTAATCAAGAAAAAGTATGCTTTTCTTTAACATGCAATAACACTATTATAAAATTTTAAAATAGATATTTGCAAGCAGAAACATAATGAAATTATAGAGACAAATATTTTCAAAATTTTTTTGAGACACCTATTTTAGGAAAAAGGAACCCTAGGGTGCTTGAGTCATGGATAGGTTGTATGAAACTCCAACATTTGACTATGTAAGACATTGCTGAAGGATTTTGGATTTGATTGCAAACAAGTTTTCAAATAGTTGATAGTTTTCTAGATTTTCACAAATTTAAGCCAATGTGATGTAAAATGCAAGTGTGCAACAATAAGGAAGATGTTTGGACAAGTTTGGGTGTAATTTTTTGATCTTAAATACAATAAATGACTAATTCTAAGATGCTACAACATGAAAATGAGGGTTTTGATGCAACTTTGAAATAAAAAAAGGAACATTTTTTAATTTTTGAACTATATAAAATATGCCTAAATAGATGCAATTATGAATTGTAATTGAAAAATCTACAAGCACAATCAAACTGAGTAGACAGAGAAAAAATTGTGAAAATTTTGATGAATGTTAGGGTATGTAGTGTATAAAAAAGTATCCCTTCTTCACAAATTAATTTAGGAATAATTAATATTAAAATGAGCCTAATGTTGCCTTGATTTAGTGTAGTAATGTGTTTTACACATTCACATTAAGTAAATAGGGCCCCTTTATACTCAATGGACCTAATTGTTCCTTATTTAGGGTGTTGTAAAGTGTATCTTTACACTTTCATACTAATCTAGGGATTTATTAATTAATTGGAGTTATTGATGACTTATTTGGTCCTATTTTGCATCCAAATGCCTAATTAAATGTATTTTTCTATGGATAATCCTGAAATTTAACAAATGAAAAATCATAATTTAATGTTTGAAGTTGTGTATTCTAGATTTAATGATCTGGGACTCATACACCACCTTGGGCATATGAGTCCCACCTAGGTCTTGGGACCTGATTTCAAATTTCACATTAAAAAAGACACTTCTTGGATTTTTTTATCTCATGTTTAAGACACTAAAACTCATATGCACCAACTAGCATATGAGTCTAGCTTTAACCAAGACCTAATTTAAATCAAATTCTTGGTGGGATTTCATTATCCTAGATCTAATGTCGACTTGTAGTGTTGTAATTTAAAGAAATTTGGCATAAACAAGTATAAATACAAGCCTATTTCACTTAGTTTCACAAGAGAATTGTAGAGAATTAGAGAGTATACAAGAAGGCATTTAAGAGAAAATCATCAAGTATTTGGAGCAATATTCAAGATTAAAGCATCATGTCAAAGATTCAATGCATCATGCTTGAGGTTTTGAGCTAATATTGTGATGTATTGTTCAAGATCCATTCAAGTATTCAAAAGCATTATATTTCATCAAGAATCATGATCAAGATCTACATCCATTGAGGCCACTTCAAGCTTTTTTGAAAATCTACAAGGTTTTAAACAAGGTTATGTTGTTTCATCTTATGTTTCATGTTTCATTTCATTCATGCTTCATTTCTCATTAAGGTTTGATTACCCAAAATAGAAACCCCCATTCCTTAACAAAGCATCATTTTTTCCTCTCTTTGTGCGATTGCAAGTTTATAGGTTGAAGAAAAAGTGGATTTGAAGACTTCAAAAGTACCAAAGTACCAAAGTTGTTAAATTTTCCAAAGTTGTCATAAGAATTTGTCAAGGCTCATGGAAACTTAGATCTAGAGCAAGATATCCAACTTATTTACATGAAACTAGTGGGAAAGTGCTTATTTAACCCATCTTTAGAGGCTCACAAATTTTTAGTTCAAATTTTTTCTCTTGTGACACTTTGTGAAGAAACATGACACTTTGCAACTGTCTGGGCATATGAGTCCTAGTATAGCCATTTTGCTAGTTTTCAAAAGATTTTGATTAGTCACGTGGAGATTGCAGATCCTACCCATAAACCCTAAATTGGGACTAAATCATACCGTGTGGTGTATGAGTCCCAATACACATCAAAAGCAACAATTTTAAGAGTTTCTAGGTCTTCCTTAGTCATCTTCATCTTTCAGGTGCTTCTTTTTTCATCCCTAGTTTATTATTTTGATTTTGAGTTAATTTTATAGGTTACATAGCTAGATTTTCATATTGCCTTCATTTCCTTATTTTAAATAATTTGTGTAGTGGTGAACCCCTCCATTTAATCACACCTAAGGAAACCACTCTCTTACCCATCTTTCCCTCGATTCAGTCACTTAGTTGAGGGATCTCAGTTTCCTAATTAACTAAGAGTGAAATAGGCCCTCTTTAGTTCCATCTCCCAAGAGGTAGAACCCAATTTTATTTGGTTCATTTTGGTGAGCTTGACCTTTGGAAACCTTCTTTCTGATTTGGAGAACATTGGAGTCCTAGATCTAGCTTAATGGTGATCCCACAATACTGGTTTACAATTTTTAGGAGATATTGATCATTGTTGAAATCACATATTTTTAGAAAATAGAATGATTTAAGCCTTAAAACATTCCATTTAAAGGATTCCAATTGAAGAGGGTTTGATTGAAGCACCTTACATCAAACCCCCTTGGATAGAACCCTAATAGTTTTAAACCATACCTATAACATAGTCTCCTTTACACCTATCAAAATGTTGATAAAAAAACTACTTTTGATTTACCTTTTGGGGGATCAGATGAACTCATTTATTTTTTATTTTTTTTAAGTATGTATTCATTATTATAAGCTTCCCAAAAAGTATAATTGTAAATAAATTTAATTTAATTATTATAATTATTTTTTATTTCTTGTGAATGTAGGTTTTTCACCGAAAATCAAGCTCTCTATTCTGTACATGTGGAAAGATAGTAGATTATCATTATTTTTATTGAAAAATATCAGTGCACTAGATATTGAAGTCCTTGATCTAACCAAAAAAAATGAATTTCAATACATTAAAAAAAAATTATGTTGTATAAACAGTCTGCCTATGTCTGATTTGTAATTGGTTTGACTTCGAAACTTGATTAAGGAAAAAAAATTAAATAAAACACTAAGAAACCAAATGAAAGAGCTATATATCATAGTTACAAATCTAAATTTGAAAAAAATTAAATTTTATCCTTCATGGAAAAATATCTATGTTGTATATGGTGAGCATCACTCCTTAAAAATGGTGTTTACTGAAAAAAACTAGTTTTTGAAGGAGATGGAAAAAGAAGTTTAATCTGATTCCAAAAAAATTGAAAAAAATATATTTAGAATCTAAAGATAAAATTTTAAATCACTAGTTTGCGTCATCTTCAAATTCCTCACGGTTTAGGCATTATAGGTGCTCGAAAGTGAAGATTTAGTTAGAAAAATTAGTTAAGTGTCCAATTTGGCCAAAAATTGTAAACTAGTATTGTGAGATCACCCTTAAATTAACATTTCATTGGATCTTGCATTATTTAATTTTCATTTAGGGCTTCTAAACATTGCATTAGGGAAAAGTGCATAGAGGTTGCATTTTTGGCATCTTAAATCATTCAATTTTATTGAAATTATGCAATTACAAACATTCAAGACAACATACAATTTAGAAAACTTAAACACAACTCATAATTTTTTGAATTTGGTTTAAAAACCCTAATCTGGGACTCATTCACCCCTTTGGATGATTTAGTCCGTGTATAGGTATTTTTTCCTAATTTATGGGAATTTTGTATTGACTATTTTTTAGGATTTGAACTTTTCAAAAACCCTAATTGGGACTCATTCACCCCTCTAGGTGATTTAGTCCTATATCAGACTTGAAACTACATTTTACAACATTAACATCCTCATTTTTTTGTTTCTATTTTTTTTGCTTGATATCTGCTTTAGTTTGTTGAGTTTCTATTTCATTCATTTCACTAAATCTAGCTTAATTCGGTTCATTTCATGCATTTCTTAATTCTAAATTTATATTTACAACATTTCACTTTTAGATTGTTAGATAGTGTAATAAACAAATTACCTTGTTTAGAATCTAAAATTTACACATTTCATTCTAGGTCATTGCATTGCATTCTAAGCTTCTTTTCAGTTTTTGTTTGTGCACTAAGTTTGTATAGATTAATTTCACTAATGTATCTTTCTTTTCCAAGTTTGTAATGAAACAAGGCATTATCAATCATGTTAGTCATGAGAATATCTTAGTAAAATAAATTGAGCTTGTTGACATATTGCCCATCATCCCCTCATCCCTTAATATATCTCCTATTTGTGAGAAGTTTCTAGCAAAAGAGGATGTAAGCATAAACAATCATGATAATCATAGTTGTTATGCTCTCGATACCTCTCCTATTTGGGATGAAGGTATCTTGGTGAAGGAAGATATAATCATTGAAATCATGGATTTCTTGTTTTTCCCTCTCCTCATTTCCCTTGGGAAGATATTATCATTGACACTACTTTATCTAGTCTTCATTCATCTCCCAACACCTCCCCTACTTGTGAGAATTCTTTAGTGAAAGAAGATACAATTGTAGAAAATAATGAAAACCACAATTATGAGGGGGATATATTGGAAGAGATTCAAAATTTTCCTCCTCCTAATATGCCTCATTGATGTGAATAAGATAGACTGGTGTTAGAAGATACACTTATTGAGAGTCATGAGAATCTTGTTCCTCCCTTCCCTAATGATCCTACCATTTTGAAAGATCTATTTGAATGAAAATTTTCAATCATTGGTAAGCATGAAAATCATAGTTGTCCTTCTCTGAATGCCTCCCCTATTTGTGATGAAAATACTTTATAAAATCTAACCATGGAAAGCAATGAACCCTTTGTTTGGTCCTCTCCTAAAATCTCTCCTACTATGGTAGATGTTATGGCACAAGAGAATGAGACCTTAGCGGAAAAGGATGAAATCATGGACAATCACAAAAATCAAATTTGACCTTCTCCTAATATCTCTACTATTGGAATCTTATTTTTATCTCTTCCCCTATGGAAAAATTTGTTAAATAAGAGAAAGCCATAATTGATAAGCAAGAAAATACAACCATTTATAACTCCCTTACTTGTGATGAAGCCATTTTATAAGAACCAACCTTTGAATTTCATGAACATCTAGTTTGTAAATCTCCTAAAAACTCTCCTATTATGGAAGATATCATGGTGCAAGGAAATGACAACATTAAAAATAGTGATATATTTTCCTTAGATGAAGATGAGTGACATTAGACTTCCCTTCACTAAGGAATCATGAAAATAAGGATAAGTCTTCTAAGGTTATGCACATTAGATATCCCTTGAAGTACTCTCCTAAGCCTAAACTTATCCTTTACCCACCCTCAAACCAACCAAAAACTCAAGAAAAACTTGTCCTTATCCTCAAACCACCTCATAATAATGTTTCACAACAATAGAATTATAACACCATTGCTCATACATATAATTCTAGAAGCAATCCACAACCAAGAAAAATAACTTCAGCATCCCTCCCATTGCCTAACCCTATATTGCCTAGTCCTCCTTGTTTTCCCTTACATGATGGAAAGGAGTATAATCTTGTTGAAAAACTAAAGAATACTACTACTAAGATATCCTTATGGGATATTTTTCAAGCCTCCCCTCATTATCATATCTTGATTCAAAGTTCTTTACAATAAGTTCCTACCCCTCCTAATGTACAATCAAATGATGTAGTAGCCAGAATTCAAGGAATGAATACGAACAATGTTTCCCACAAAAGTGAGCTACTTCCTTTGGAAGTGCAAAAACAAAATGAAGCTTTCATAATAATAGCTAGATATAATAGGATAAGGATAAAATGAACCCTTTTCAACAATGGAATGGATCTTAATGTGTGTAGTTTAAACCTTCCTGATAAGATCGGAGTGGATAAAAACCAAATTCAACCTAACTCTTTATCTATTCAAGGATTTGAAAATGTAGGAAAACAACCGCTTGGCATGACCACTTTTCTTATTATATTTGGAAATGCCACATTACAAATCCCTATCCGTGTTATGCCTCATGAACTTTCATATAACCTTCTTTTACATAGACCATTGATTCATGAAACACAAGCAATTCCTTCAACTCTTCATCGTATAATGAAGTATGTCTTCTACAAAAATGTATATACATTCAAAGCCACCCATTAACCAAAAAATTATTTAAACATTGAGAAAGGTAAGGAAAATCCTTTGAAAACATTGACACCAACTTTACAAGTGGAACCCGTGCAACAAAAAACCAAGAAAAACCAACTTTAGAAGATGATTTTGGTTCCTTGGATTTCACAAAACATTCATGGGAGAATACAAGATCATAACAAAAGAGTTTGAAAAGGGAAAAGAAAAAGCGGTAATGTCAACAAAAGATTTGAAAGCATCCACTTCAACCACTTTAGAAGAAGAAGAAAATTACATAAACTTTAATGAAGCTAATTATGAGCAACCACCAAATCCAAAAGAAATGAAAAATATTTATGGAAGAGATTATGAACTTATGAAACAACTTGGTTATAGTTGAAAAGGGTGTGGTGCTAGAGAACAAGTTATCTATGTCCCTATAGAGCCTAATACACAATAAATGGCTAATGGTCTTGGTTATTGTCCCTCGAAAGAAACAAACAAGCCTTCACTCAATACCAACACTATTACTAAAGATTCTCTTAAGCCAACTTTAACATTAGCGCATCTTAAACTAATAGAAACTAGTGCTCTTGGTTATTGTCCTTCAAAAGAAATGAAAGATACAATGAAATATTCACTTAAAACATAAATGTCAACAAGCAAAACACTAAAAATTGGATTTCATTATATTTTACATCCTCCTTTCAAGGAGAGAAGAAAATTGCACAATCTAAAGAGTCTTGTGTAAGTATGAAATCTTGTACTAAGCAAGAGATATATTTGTCACAAAATAAATGAACATCCTCTAATATTGATAAAGAGAGTATCTTATCAAGACTCCTCCAAGATGATTTGGTATCTCTTCCTCCAAGAAAACAAAGAAATTTTACTACAAGAGTTCATTTTATGCATATTATAGAGTTCATGGTCATTCTACTAATGAATATAAGGATTTAAGTGATAAAATTAAACATCTCAAGGAGTGTGGTGCTCTTCCTTATGTTGAGGCAGCTAATTCCTTTAATTGATACTTATTTTCATGTTTTTAATCAATCATCTCAGCTCATCCTTATCTTCCACTAAGTCGAGGCAATGGTCTAAGTAGCCTTTTCCCCATATGGCATTTTTCATTATCTCTTTTAGATAGTTGACCTCCTTTCATGTATATATAAGAGAAATCTTGGGATGTGGATGACATGCCTTAAGTTGGATTGCATGTGATATACTTTAGTTTCTATGTTTAGCATTACATTTTGGGGGAAACCTTTGTTAATGATGTAGTCTCATTCAGGAACATATGGCTTGACATAGAGATTTTTGAGTAAGCTCTCATTTCTTATTTTACTTTAAAGAAATTTCTCACAACAGTGGTGTTAGCAAGCACTTTAAAGTGGGGGCATACATCGAAACTCATGTTTCATTCTACGATTTTATTTCTTGTTGCAATGCAACCTTTTCTGAGTGGTTTCATTGGGTTTTATTTCCTCTAAGAGCATGATATTTCTTTGACTTTTCCTCTCTTGGAGATATTAGGCATGATGTTCCCTAAGAAGAGACATTACATAAACTAAGAAATGTCCCTTTGAACAATCCTTTACATGCATAAATGTTCGTAAGTGCTTAACATAACTTGTTAGGCCTTGTGAAGCTCGAAGTTTCATTTTGTGCCACCCTATTAAAGTTATCAAAGGGATAGATTTGCTATGGTTACTATGATGAGAAGCATAAATGAGGGCATGGATTTCTCATTGTACAATGAGAAGCTAGTATAGTGGGATGACTTTCTCACTAAGCCACCCTTTTTGGATACTCACCCAATGGATAGCTTTAAGTTCCCTTTCCTCAGAGTGAGCATGTATTTTGGAAAAACAACCGAGGCTTGATCCACATCATGTTGGACAAACAATTGAGGCTTGAGCCACCCCCTTTTTATTTTTATTTTTTATTTTTTATTTTTGTTTTTCTTTCTTTTCGTCTTTGACATTGTATGTTTGTGTATCTTGATGCTACATATCATACACCTCATGCATATTATTTTGTGCCTATTTTGGTTTGATGTAGGATCTTGGATCCTAGGGGATTGACCACCCCCTTGATCCTTGATATTTTATACCATCCATATTAATACACTTTTAAACCTCTTGAATGTCTAATTTAGTGCAAGTTTGGATCCTTTTTTCACACTTAATTTGGGAATAATTATTATTAAAATGAGCCTAATGTTTCCTTGATTTAGTGTTGTAATGTATTTTACACATTCACATTAAGTTTAGGACCCCTTTAAACTAATGAACCTAATTGGGCCTTATTTAGGGTGTCGTAAAGTGTATCTTTACACTTTCACACTAATCTAGGGCTTTATTAATTAGTTAGAGTTATTTATGCTTTATTTGGTCCTATTATTCATATGTAAGCCTAATTAAATACATCTTTCTATGGATAATCCTGAAATTTAACCAATGAAAAATCACAATTTAAAGTTTGAGGTTGTGTGTTCTATATTTAGTGATTTGGGACTCATATGCCACCTTGGGTGCATGAGTCCCACCTAGGTCTTGGGATTTGATTTCAAATTTCACATTAAACAAGACACTTCTTGGAGTTTGTGTCTTGTGTTTAAGACAATGGGACACATACACCCCAACTAGCATATGAGTCATGCTTTAACCATGACCTAATTTAAATAAAAAATTGGGAGGATTTCATTATCCTAGTGTAGACACATAAAAATGGCCTAGACCCACAAACCACATTTTTCTACGTCTTATCATACTTCGTCTCAACATAATTAAAATATTTAATTATGTCTTATGGTCCAAATTTGACTATTAATTAAATGATTCTCAATTATTTAATTCATTGAAATCTTTTATTCCTCCTGACTATTTAAATAAATAAATTATATATATATATATTTTTAAAGGCATTGCTAATTTTCTAATGTCTCTATAATTAAATAAATTCTTAAATTTATTTAATTATTACTTATCCCCTATATCTTCCTGATTATTTAAATAAATAAATTATATTTATTTATTTAAATGCGTCATTAATTTCAAATGTCATCTTATAATTAAATAAGTTCTTTAATTTATTTAATTATTTTCCACCTTGGATTTTTCTAATTTTAAATAAAGACATTTATTTAAAATTCCCCACTTTCTAATTTTATCTCCAAGTAAATAATTAGAAATTAATTATTTACTGTCACATGGCCCCACCTTCTGAATTAAATTAATTTTTAATTCAAATTGTCAACTTTCAGGTCCATAAATCAAATAATTTCTTTTATTATTTGATTTTCCATCTTTTTCCTTTTCTGTGCCATTCTTATCTCCTTGTTACATGCAACCCTATCCATTGATTTGATTTTTCTAAAATCAAATCTTAGCCATTCATTTCAAAAATTTCCCTAATATTGCCCTAACCCTAATTGTGGGTTGTCACATTCAATTTTAACCATTGATCTTAGGGAATTTTTCATCTTTCAATCTTGGCCATTCATCCAAAATTGAATTTTCTATAAAATGGCAATTTTGGTCTCATTTCACATACTTCATACATCTAGATCTTGGCATCTCTTGACTTCATACTCTTGGCTTCTTGATTTCATAGGCTATTTTCTGCATACTTTAGGCTTGCTTCATAGTTACACACTAGCATTTTGAGGCTTTTTTGATAGAATCCTTTAACATTTTCTTAGGAAATTGTCATAACTATAGGTTGATCATCACAAATGTGAGGGAAATTATCCACTTGCAACAAATAGAGAAGGTGCAATGAAGGTGATTCAATGAGATTGAAGACATTTGGTGAGATATTTCTTTGTTTTCAATGATTTTACTCCATTGTTCTTTATTGATTTGCTTAGGATTAGTTTGTTTATGCTTATAATGCTAACCTAGTAATTTTCCCTAGGTTACACCTAGATCTTATGTTAGCTTATAGTGTTGTAATTTCGAGAAATTTGGCATAAACAAGTATAAATAGAATGCTATTTCACTTAGTTTCACCTAGCAATTTTGAGTCAAGAATCCTAAGATTTCACAAGAGAATTTTATAGCATTAGAGATTATTCAAAAAGGCATTGAAGAGAAAATCATCAAGAATTTGGAGCAGCATTCAAGATTCAAGCATCATGTCCAATATTTAGTGCATGATGCATGTGTTTTTGAGCTAATGTTGTGATGTATTGTTCAAGATTTGTTCAAGTATTCAAAATAATTATCTTTCATTAAGAATCATGATCAAGATCTACATCCATTGAGGCCACTTCATGCATTTTTCAGTGATCCCGCAATACTAGTTTAAATTTTTTGGCCAAACTCGACACTAAATTGATTTTTTCTAAGTAAATCTTCACTTTCGGGCACCTATAGCGGCTAAACCGTTAGGAATTTAAAGATGATCCAAAATAGTGATTTGTGAAATTTTTTCCGTACATTCTAAATATATTTTTTTCAAAAAATTTGGAGTTAGATTGCACTTCTTTTTCCATCTCCTATGAAAACTAGCTTTTTTCAGTAAACACCATTTTTAAGGAGTGACGCTCACTATATAACACATAATGTTTTTCCCATGAAGGATAAAATTATATTTTTTTTGAATTTATATTTGTAACTATGATACCTAGTGCTTCCAATTGGTTTCATAGTGTTTTAATGAATATTTTTTCCTTAATCAAGTTTCAAAGTCAAACCAATTACAATTTAGACATAAGTGGATTGTATAACACATAACTATTTTTGTATGTATCGAAATTCATTTCTTTTTTGTTGGATCAAGCACTTCAATATCTAGTGCACTCATATTTTTCAAAAACAAAAATTGATAATCTTCTATTTTTCCACATGTGCAAAACAAAGAGCTTGATTTTTAGTGAAAAACCTACATTCACAAGAAATAAAAAACAAATATAAGAATAAAATTAAATTTATTTAGAATTATACTTTTTGGGAAGATTATAAAAAGGACTACATGTTGAAAAAAACTAAATTTTAAATGAATTCATTTGATCCCCCAAAAGTTAAATCAAAAGTGGTTTTTTATTAGCATTTTGATAGGTGTAAAGGAGACTCTGTTATAGGTATGGTTCAAAACTAGAAGGGTTCTATCCAAGGGGGTTTGATCTAAGGTAGTTTGATAAAACCCTCTTCAATTGGAATGCTTTAAATGGAAATTTTTAAGGCTTAAATCATTATATTTTCTAAAAACATATGATTTTAGAAAAAAATAGAATCTCCGAGAAATTGTAAACCAGCTTTGTGGGATCAAACTTTTGTAAATCTACAAGGTTTTAAACAAGGTTCTATTGTTTTGTCTTATGTTTCATGTTTCATTTCATTCATGCTTCATTTCTCATTAAGGTATGATTATCCAAAACAAGGTTGACCAAGGAAAACCCCCATTCGCTAAAAAAACATTTCATCCCTCTCTTTGTGCAATTGTAGATTTATAGGTTGAAGAAAACTAGTTTTGAAGTCTTCAAAAGTACCAAAATTGAAAAGTTGTAAAAGTTGCAAAAATTTTCATAAGAAGTTGTCAAGGCTCATGAAAACTCAGATCTAGAGCAAGATATCCAACTTATTTACATGAAACTAGTGGGAAAGTTCTTATTTAATCAATCTTCAGAGCCTCACAAAGTTTTAATTAAAAAAATTTCTCCTAGGACACTTTGTGAAGAAATGGAACATTATGCAACTGTCTAGGCATGAGTCCCAGTACAACCAATTTTCCATTTTTTTGGAAGATTCTAATCGGTCACCAAGAGATTGTAGATCCTACCTAGAAACCCTAAAGTGGGACTAAATCACATAGTCTAGTGTATGAGTCCCAATACACACCAAAAGTAATATTTTTTAGAGTTTTCAAGTCTTTCTTAGTCATCTTTATCTTCTAGGTGTGTTTTTGTTCATCTTTAGTTTATTATTTTGATTTTGAGTTCATTTTATTGGTTACATAGCTATATTTGCATATTGCTTTCATTTCCTTCTTTCTAAGCATTTTCTTAGTGGTCAACCCCTCCATTTAATCACACCTAAGGAAAACACTCTCTTACCCATCCTTCCCTCAATTGAGTCACTTAGTTGAGGGATCTTGGTTTCCTAATGAATTAAGAGTGAAATAGGTCCTCTTTAGTTCCATCTCCCAAGAGGTGGAACATAATTTTCTTTGGTTCATTTTGGTGAGCCTGACCTTTTGACACCTTCTTTCTGATTTGGATAACATTGCATTCATAGATCTACCTTACATTAATTGTGCATTAGATCTTGCATTATTTTATTTGCATTAGGGCTCCTAAACATTGCATTAGTGAAAAGTGCATGTAGGTTGCATTTTTGGCATCTTAAATCATTCAATTTTATTGAACTTCTGCAATTACAAACAATCAAGATAAAATACAAGTTAGAAAACTTAAACATAACTTAGAATTTTCTTAATTTGGTCTAAAAACCCTAATTTGGGACTCATTCACCCCTCTGGATAATTTAGTCCCTGTACAAGTGGTTTTTCCTATTTTCTAGGAATTTTATGTTGACTTTTTTTTAGCATTTTAACCTTTCAAAAACCCTAAATGGGACTCATCCACCCCTCTAGGTGATTTAGTCTTGTATCAGACCTAAAACTACATTTTACAACATTAAAAACCTCATTTTGTGGGTATGTGTAGGATCATCATGGAAAAAATAAGCCCTTAAGTGGCAAAAAATTTAGAAAAATCAGAGTTAGGAAACTTGACATAAAAATTTGAATAAGTTGGGTCGTCGGTCCGAGCCTAGTTGGTTAAGGTGTTCCCTATCGTAGGGTGCCTACTATGGGTTTGACTCTCCGACGCTCCCATGGTACTGGTTGGTGTGTCCCGCCAACACTACCGATCACGGTAAAAAGTTTATCGGCGGTGGGGGGTTATAGGGGGGTCGTGCTATACCTGATTCCCCTCGTTAAAAAAAAAATTTAAGAAGGGGCACCGGTCTGAGCCCAGTTGTTTATGGTGTTCCCTATTGTAGGGCGCCCACCATGGGTTCGACTCTTTGGCGCTCCCGTGGTACTGGTTGGTGTGTCCCACTAGCACTGCCGGTCACAGTAAAAAGTTTACCGGCGGTGGGGGTTATATGGGGGGCCGTGCTGCACCTGATTCCCCTCGTTAAATTTTTTTTGAATAATTTATCTATATTATTTCAAAAATATGTAAGAATAGAATATGTAGCAAATTGTATGTAATTTCTAAACTACTAGGTTTGTTTAAGAAAAAAAATCTATTTGGTGAAAATTTGAAATTCAATATAGTAGTACTTAAATTTCAAGGAAAAAATAAGAAGTAGGTGTCTGTCTAACCACCCTAACCACAATAAAATGATAATATTTTTTTATAAGATTTAATATATAAGTAGAGGACTCATGTCCAGATGTGATGCATTTTTTTTGGAATTTTTTTCCAAGTAAAAAATTAATTATGAATTTTTTATTATAACTTTAAAAAAAATGAAAAACTCGTATGTCTGACCACCTTAACTTGGTCAAAACTTCATGAAATTCAATTTTTCTTTTTTTAATCCTATAGCATGTGAAGCATAGAATGTGATGCATGTTTTGGATTCAAAAAATGTGATACCATTTGAAAGCTATAGATGTTTTTCAATCAGCCTATCAATCAAGAATTTAGTCATAATTTGAATAGAAAATAGATAATAATTACTTATTAAATTCAAAGTAAAGCATAATTTATATTGGTGGAAAGCTGAGAATATCCTTTAAAAACCCTTTTCATTTCATAAATTTTGGGTAAAGAAAAAGTCATTAGCCACATAACCATCATATTGCCACTTTTTGGCCTATCATGATCCTACACATACCCTTGTATTTCTATTTGCTATTGTTAGATATTTGTTTTAGTTTGTTGAGTTTCTATTTCATTCATTTCATTAAATCTAGCTTAATTTGGTTCATTTATTTCATTTCTTAATTTCAAATTTACATTTACAACATTTCATTTTCAGATTGTTACTTAGTGGAATCAACAAATTACCTTGTTTAGAATATGAAATTTACACATTTCATTCTAGGTTATTGCATTGTATTCTAACTTCTTTTCATTTTGTGTTTGTGCTCTAAGTTCAAGTATAGCTTACTTTTCACTAGAATGTTAGTATCTTTGCTTTCCAAGTTTGCAAAGAAACAAGGCATTCACAAGAAAGGTAGTCATGAGAATATATTAGTGAAAGAAATTCAGCTTGTTTACATATTTCTCATCATCCCCTCATCCCCTAATATCTCTCCAATTTTTTAGAAGGTTTTAGCAAAAGAGGATGATAATCATAATTTTTTTTTTCTCAATACCTCTCCTATTCGGGATGAAGGTATCTTGGTGAAGAAGATACAATCATTAAGAATCATAAAAGTCTCATTTGTCCATCTGCTAATTTCCCCTAGGAAGATATTATCATTGACACTACTTTAAATCTAGTCTCCATTCATCTCCCAACACCTCCCCTAGTTGTGATAATTCTTTGGTGAAAGAGGATACAATCGTAGACAATCATGAAAACCACATTTATGAGGATGAAATGTTGGAAGACATTCAAATTTTTCCTCCCCTTAATATCCCTCCTTGATGTGAAGAAGATAGTTTGGTGTTAGAAGATACACTTATTGAGATTCATAATAATATTTTTCCTCCCTTTGCTAATGCTCCTACAATTTTGAAAGATCTATTTGAACAAAAAAGTCCAATAATTGGTAAGCATGAAAATCATAGTTGTCCTTCTATTAATTCCTCCCCTATTTGTGATGAAAATACTTTACAAAATCTAACCATGGAATGTGATGAATCCTTTTTTTGCTCTTCTCCTAAAATCTCTTCTACTAGGGTATATGTTTTGGCACAAGAGAGTGAAACCTTAGTGAAAAGGGATGAAATCATGGACAATAATAACAATAAAATTGGACCTTCTCCTAATATCTCTACTGTTGGAATCTTATTTGTCTCTCTTCCCCTAGGGAAAAATTTGTTAAAAAAGAGAATTCCATAATTAATAAGCAATAAAATCCAACCATTGATAACTCCCTTACTTGTGATTAAGTCATTTTAGAAGAACCAACCTTTGAATTTCATGAACATCTAGTTTGTAGTTCTCCTAAAAACTCTCCTATTAAGGAAGATATCATGGTGCAAGGAAATGACAACATTGACAATAGTGATATGTTTTCCTTACATGGAGATGATGAAGTCACATTAGACTCCCCTTCACTAAGGAATCATGAAAAACATTGAGAAAGGTAAGCTATCATGTCTTCTTTTACTTTAAAGAAATTTCTCACAACAATCATGCTAGCAAGCACTTTAAAGTGGGGGCATACATCAACACTCATGTTTCATTGTGCAATTTTCTTTCTTCTTGTGATGCATCATTTTATTGATGGTTTCATTGGGTTTTATTTCCTTTGAGAGCATGATATTTTTTGAATTTTCCTCTCTTGGAGATATTAGGAATGATGTTCCCTAAGAAGAGACCTTACAAGAACTAAGAAAATTCCCTTTGAACAATCCTTTACATTCATAAATTTTCATAAGTGCTTAACACAACTTAGTTAGGCCTTGTGAAGCTAAAAGTTTCATTTTCTAGCACCCTACTAAAGTTATCAAAGGGATAGATTTTCTATGGTTAGTATTATGAGAAGCCTAAATGAGTGAATGACTCTCCCATTGTATGGTGAGAAGCCGATACAGACGCATGACTTTCTCACTAAGCCCCCCTTTTTAGATACTCACCCAACAAATAGCGTGAAGTTTTGTTTCCTCAAAAGGAGTGTATATTTTGGATAAACAACCAAGGCTTGATCCACATCATCTTGGAAAAATAGTCGAGGCTTAAACCACCCCCTTTTTTTTTAGTTTTTCTTTCTTTTACTCTTTGACATTGTATGTTTTTGTATCTTGATGTTGTTGTTGAACATCCAAAATATTGAGAGGGGGGGTGAATCAGTATTCCATAAAAGCATAATAAAATCCATTTAAAAATTATCACAATTTTGACTAAATCCACAAGAGAGAATATAGAAACAAGCCAATGCAACCATACACAAGAACACTAGGATTTTTAAGTGGAAAACCCAAAAAGGGAAAAACCACGGTGAGAGTTAACACACAATATATTATATATGGACACAAAATATTATGTGGCTCACTTCCAAGACTTGTTCTCCCTAAAATTCTCACAACCTAAGTACAAAATACGGATCACTACCAAGATACAATGATAGTGGCTCACTACAAAAAGATTGAACTACTAGAATACACCTTCAATGTGCAGGTTTCAGTTCCACTGAAGCTCAGAATATGAAGGACTACCTCACATAGTAATCACTCAACAAAATTGTACTAATCATAGCTAATAAAGAATTTAGGCTCATATCTTCTCACACTCCTCAATCCTCCTTGCATTTCACATTGACTACTCATGTGTGTCTTCATCTACTACTCTTTTGTTCATACTCAAAGCACCTTATATATACAAGCATATCTTGATCATCAATTATGTCGGCCTAATTAGATGAACACAAAAATAATCAAAACCTTCTTTGTCAACACCATATATGATTTAAGCATTATAACAAGCTGGCTAACATCCATAAAGCATAACTAGTCTTCATATTTATTATATACACTGAGTTGGTGAAGACTATAACACAATTCTCCAAACCAACAAATAATTCTCAAAGAAAAGACCTTCCAAATTTGAGAGCACATTAATTTCCCATCATACCACCAACAAAGAGACCATCAATGAAAACCACATCATAAGAATATTCATCTTAGTAGAATGAAAAGTCTTCCACATAGTATGCCACAAACATCAGTAAAATATAGAGTTAAACTCTATCGAAGATAACTTTCTACTCACATAAAAAGACATCTCAAGATCCAAGATATAGTTTTCTGAATGAACCAATAAAATATGGTTAGGAGATTAGTCATATCAGATCTTGCGATAAATTATAGACTCAAATACCAACACACTGATCCATCACAAAAGGGTATTACTAATAGAGAACAACTTAAGGTAAACCAAGCAATCTTCCCATATAGTTATCAACATGTTGACACCAATGAAAACATAGGAAAAACCAACATAAACCATCCATACTTCATGCTTAGGTTGCAAGGCTTCCAACAATCTCCCCCTTTGGCATTGATGGCAACATGCATGACAAAAACATTTTCTAGCAACTGAAACTGAATACTCAGAATACTTCCCCTATCAAAATTGTTCTTCACAAAAAAAATTTTCCTCTGACTCTCTATCTCTTCATCTCTCCATCTCTTCACCTCTCCCCCTATGACATCAGTGAAAAAGGAAGGGGCGCCAGTATATATGTATATATCAAAATACATAGCCAAAAAGGTATGAACACAAAATTGAATTACCCTAAAGAAGAACATCTGAGACTCTCCAGGATAGCATTTGGCGATGCTTTACCTTCTTCCCATGAACCTTTTGTACTTACAAGAGTCTTGTAAAATAGCTCATGTTTAGTTAAAGACTCTACACCATCTACTAAACTGTTGGTACTAAGGTTGATCTCTAGTAACTCACCAATACAACCAAGAGCACTAGAAACATAAGTATGTATGAGTTTAATAATGTATCTAAGTGCCACAAACTTCTTGATAACATTTGTTTATGATCTTGTAGAGAAAAGAATTTGTCCTGAAGATAAACAAACTAGGAAAAATTTTGATTATCTTTATCTTCTACCAACCTATATGTATCTGCCTTAGTGCTCAACCAAGACTCACTCATCCTTATCTCATTTTTTATATCCAGTATATAGCCAGACCAATCTAGGAAAAAAGAAAGTATTTTATGTGCTGCTTCTTCACAACCTTGTACACTCTCTAATTCCTTCATTACTTGACTATGTGCATTCACACATTTCTCTTTTATATCTTCCAAATTTCCTTCTTTAGACCTGATTCTAGTAGACACTTCAAGTGCAGAGATGTAAACCTTTAAAGAATCAATCATGCCATGAATATTCTCCACAATAGAAATAGATGAATCAAAATTAACACTGGAAATAACCTTCTACAATTCTTCCAGAACTCTCTAAGTATTTATTCTTTCATGTTCAAGCTCACTTCTTTCTACAACTTCTTACTTAACAACACTTTTCCTTTTCTCCCCTTCTCTAGTCACGCTACCAGAGGTTCCTTCTATACCAAGACTCTTAGGGCTTTCCAAAATAATTTTACCATAATTATCAACCTCAGCCTTTGACACTTCATAGTTCAATTCAGATATCCAAACTAACCTTGAATTAATTTCCTCCATGTGACAAAAATCTATAGACACAAGAGAATTTATGCTTCTAGAGTACCTTTCAACAAAATTTACTAGAATCCTAAACCTTATGTTCATCCTCATCTGAAATGTTCCAAATAGTGCAGCAAGGGAAGACTCTTATGCATCTGAACTACCAAGATTTATCATGAAGTTCCTTATTTGATAGGAAATAGGCTCTAAATTTTACCATTCTATCCTTTCTATTACCAAAACCCCTTTCAAAAAGATAAAAGAGTAAAAAGACAACCAAATTTCTATACCAAAATGTATTCTTCCTATTCTTCTTGATTTCCCATAAATTATTCAAAAGATGTATACAAATTAATTCACACAAGTCATATTCCATACCTCTTTTAACCATATCAATAGTAGTATGCACAACAATAGTAGAAACTATAAGGTTATTGTTACGAATAAAAATTTTATGGCCGATGACCATAGTAGCTTATTGTATTACCAGATCAAAAATTGATCTTAAATCAATCTCTTTCCCTTCAAGGTTTGCACTAGTAACCTCAAATATCTCTTTCTCATCTATAGCATTTTGTTTGGGAACTGGTTTGAAGGAACACATACTAGTTACATCTCTAATAGATTCTCTAGTAATCAAATATGATTCATCAATCCATAAATATTGATCATGAATTCCGCTCAACACTATTTGAATGCGCTTCATCTCAAATTTAAACAAGGGAACTTTCCTCCAAACATCCAACTTTTTCTCAACTAACACTTTATAGACATCATGGCTTTCTTTCAATTCACTTTCCAAAAGCATGCTCAACTAAACTAATGACATTTCTTCTATCTTACTAAAAATAGATGCATAGATATCTTCAATGGGAAACACTCTCGAAGGGATATAAGAGAATGCACCAACAGAGTCTTCTGATAGAACCTTCAAATATCTTTTCAATTTGACTTGCACTTTATCTATACTATTCACTACCTTTGAATTATCCATAATAGTAAAAATGAAAGATTGTGCAAAGATGAATACCTCTAAAAATTCAAACAAGAAATGCATAGATATCCTACTTTTGAAGCTCACTTTGAATCCACTTAACTTCTTCTTCAAACCTTGAAACTCTAAATTGCTTTCTAAACTTCCTTTACATGCTTCTCCAAAGATACATAAGCCCTTAAAATTATCTTAATTTATTCCTTCCATTTTGAATTATTTTGTAATAAATGCTTCAACTTGTACGTAGATTTCCTCGAATATTGTGTATGCCTTCATCCTTTCAAATTCTACAAATTTAATCTTTTACACATGCAACAATTTTTTTTCTTAATTTCCTTACCACATTAAATATTCTTTTGTCATGATATGACACAAGTACTAATGAGTGGGTTCATTAGATTTTCTGATGATTTCTCCCCCTTAGCCACTACTTTTTCTTAGAAATTCATGGGAGTATCTACATTGTAGGTCAGTACAGATAAAATTGATGATTTTTATTCCTTTCTCCAAATCCTTTTCATTTATTTTCTTGCTTCTTCTAGATCAATTATTTGATCATTATTCTTCGTCGAAAACATATTTTTCTTTCTTCTATTGATACTACCAAGACGTTCTAGATTACTGTACTTATAGAAAAAAATATTCTTCTTCTCATTTTCCTTTTTATTCAAGGGACCAACTTTATATCCATTCTTCTTGATCTTAGAACACTTTCCAAATAAATAATCATTCATTTTACTTTTTTAGTCTTTTGATTTATGACAAAACTTCTTGTAGGAATAACAAACACTAGATTGAAAGATGAGTACCATTTGATAGGATTTTTTCTGCGATTGCTTCTTAGATCCTTTATTTTTCTATCTTTGGAACAAGTCTTCTTACCACTAGATTGCTTCACTTTAGCACTTTGAACTTTTTGAAACCCTAAACCACTTATATCTATCACCGATATCTAAGAGGTAATCAATTCATCAAGCATCACTGAGCTTATCTTAAATTTTTCTTCAAGCTTCTTTCCTTTTCCAATTCAGATCTCAAGATTTCTACTTCTTCTATCTTTAAGCATCCATCCATCTTCCTTTGAATTTTAATTTCCTGTCATTCTTTAGTTCTTCTCTTCTCATCCAATTGTTGTAGCAGGCTAGAGATAATTTATTCTCCTTCAACCAATAGATCACATGCTTCAACACTCTTATTTTGTAGCTTTTCAAGATACTCATTCTTTTGCATCAAAATTCCTTTAGATTTTCCATTTCTTTTGAACATTTAGCAGAGACCACTTTTGAGGAAAAAATTTCTTATACTCAAACTCTAGGACCTCCCTTAAGATGTTAGGCTTCCTCCGTGGGACCAAGCTCTAATACTAGTTGTTGAACATATAGAATACTAAGAGAGGGGTGAATTAGTATTCCATAAAATCATAATAAAATCCATTTAAATATTATCACAATTCTAATTGAATTAGCAAGAGAGAACATAGAAACAAGTTAACACAACCATACACAAGAATGCCAATATTTTTACATGGAAAACAAAAACAGGGAAAAACCATAGTGAGGGTTAACTCACAGTACATTATATCTAGATACAAAATATTACAGGGCTCACTTCCAGGACTCATTGTCCTTAAAAGGCTCACAACTTGAGTACAAAACATGGCTCACTGCCAAGATACAATGATAGTGGCTCACTTCCAAAAGATTGAATTGATTGAATACAATTGAATGTGCAGGGTTTAGTTCCACTAAAGCTTAGAATATGAAGTACTTCCTCACACAGTAATCACTCAACAAAATTGCACTGATCACAACTGATAAAGAATTTAGGATCAGATCTTCACACACTCCTCAATCTTCTTTTCATTTCACATTCATTTCTCATTTGTGTATTATTCCACTACTCATGTCATCATACTCAAAGCACCTTATATATATACAAGCATATCTTGATCATCAATTAGGTCAGCCTAATTAGATGAAGAAAAAAATAATCAAAACCTTCTTTGTCGACACCATATATGATTTAAGCATTATACCAAGTCGGCTAACATCCATAAAGCATAACTAGTCTTCATAATATATTGTATGTGCTGATTTGACCAAGACTAAAACACAATTCTCAAAGAAAAAATGTTTTGTACCTGAGAGCACATTAATTTCCTATCATACCAGTAGCAAAGAGACCATTAATCAAAATCGCAACATAAGAATATGATGGTTATTTTTTAAGAACCAAAGTTATCTTTAGAAATACCTATGGACTTTTCCATTTCCAATACTTAGTACTCCAAAGGGATTGGCCAAAAAATGAGTAAAAGCTATCAGACTTGTACTCCTACACTTCAGGCTCTCTTAAATCTAGGAGTGTGATCCCACAATGTATACTTAGGAATTTATATGACTACTACCCAGATACATGGTCAAGAACAAATAATTCTCATAAATATACTCAACAATGTAGCACATTAAATAAGTTGGAAGCTCATTTATTGATATCCTACACTTGGATCATGAGAAAATGTAGCTCAACATAAAATAATTACAGTGGTATTCATTTGAAATTTTGTAAAATAAAAATTATTAGTTGATGAATCAACCTAGAAACTAAATTATGAATACTCTACACGAACCAATGTCTTATTCCAAGCAAGGAGTTGATATCAACCTATGCAACCAGACAAAAAATTAACAATATTAACATACAATCTCAAGAAATACTACATTACAACATTCCCCTATCACATTCATGATCATTACTACTTACAAATATCCTAGCACCTAATTCTTATGGGTTAACAATCTCATCCAAGCATTTACATTAATTCATTGAACTAATAAGAAGGAATGAAATTAAATATCCATTGAGACACAACAGAGACAACAAAAGGAATATTGGATTACTTTCATTCATAAATCATAAAACGAGTACAAAGGATTGGCAATAGCCATGAAATTGGTATCACTCTATATTGTATTTTCTCTGTTGCTATCAAAACTACATGCATAATAACAAACTCATAACTTAAG
Source organism: Sequoia sempervirens (assembly GCA_007258455.2). Lineage (NCBI taxonomy): Eukaryota > Viridiplantae > Streptophyta > Pinopsida > Cupressales > Cupressaceae > Sequoia > Sequoia sempervirens. The sequence goes on along the minus strand of VDFB02271358.1, from coordinate 388,269,169 downwards.
ATAAAACTCTAAAACATTCTTGATATTCCTTTTACAATTGACAATGTTGAATGCAAAATAACGAACCCCTACTTTTTGGCTCTGAATTCCTTCTTATAGAGACAAAGGAGCAAAACAAGCCTCGAGATAGAAAGTACACATGTCAATATCCTATTGTATTGCTATAACAAAGATTCCCCTTTTCAATTACTCTTCATTCCCAAGAGGTGGGAAACATGTGTGAAAGTAAAAATGGTCTTCATTTGTCATTGGAGATCTAGTCCAATTTTCAAAAAGGTATCTTCAAATAGTTAATGCAAAATTTGTTTCCACACACACAAAGTGAAAGAAGGAAAGCATGAAAGAAACAGAAAGGAAAAGACAAAGGATATGTCCATTTTTGCAATCTTATCATCAATTCAACTTGAAGAAGATACACTATATTTTCCATACTTTAGAAAAAGTCTAATCTATACTAAATCTAGGCTATGAAAGACAACTCTCACTTATCCATTATTCATCATGGTTGTAGACTTCAAATTTTCAAATCACCACCTCGCCATTTTATATTAGTCCACCAATCCCTCCAAGCATCTACCTTTCCATGCTATGAATTCCTCTTCAGTGGGCCAATTGGAATCCATGACTTCATCAACCCTTTCTCTATAAGGTGCATACTTGGTGACAATTTGGTTAGCCTCCTTATCAAATTCCAACAAGACATTCTCAACATGAGCTAACATATCCATATTTATCTTCAATGTGTCCATATCATATTTTTGACAAATTGAAACTGTTTGATCTGAAATAACTTCATTGCTTTCATCTTTCCATTCTATTAGGGTTTTTATGCTATCATCATCCCTTAGTATAGATGAAAGGAGGCCATGATGCGATTCGTGGAAGGATTTCACTAGCTCTTTTATTTTGTTCTCCAATGGTTCAATATTTCCCCTGTATCCTTCAATATTACCTACAAGAGTAATGGTAGGTTTAAACTTTTTAGGTAGGTTGGCATCATGCCTAACTCCAATTAACATCAATCTCAATTACCTCATCCTAGGGATCCATATTTTCATGAGTGGAATAGCTCTTTCCCTATCATTGCCAAACTTTCTAATAGCGGCCACCATGGATGAATAGCTATGGTGAATTCTATTCAATTTATTATTCACTCTTTTGTTCAAATGTTCCAATAATGTGTGAAAATATTCATGTTTCTCCTATAAATATCCTCATCATGATTATCACATTTCTCTTTATATTCATTTAGCTACCTAAGCAACTCTTCCCTATTGATTTCTTTAGCCTGTGGCCCTTCTAATGTTAGAATCTACTATTGAAATGGGCACACTTCCCATGTTGTATGGCACAATTTCCCATGAAGAACTTACTTCAGTAGTAAACTTTAGGAGACAACTTCTTGTGAAGTAGTGGGGGAGTCAACCTCATTCGGCTTAAGATTTTCAGGTTGCAAACTTTGCAACTTATCCTCCAATAATGCTACCTTCATCTGCAACTGCATATTATGCTGCTCAAGACTTCCATATTTAACTAGCAAATTATTGTACCCCATCCTAAGCTTTTCCTTTTCTCCAGTTATAGATTGTACAATGGCTCTTGTAAATTGTACAACATGAACTAACATATTTGTTGGCTCTAGATCTGATTTTTCTAACACTCTCTTTATTATTAGGCCTTCATTGTAGTTAGATGCAGGCTCAACAATATTAGGCTTCCTTGTGCTTGGTGCTAGAGACCAAATAGCCAAGGCATCCCATTGCTCACTGAAAGCAGAACCCTGTAATGCAATTGTAGCCTCTTCTTTTGTATCATATAGAGGCCTATCATATCTCTTTATTGTATCAAAAGCTATGGCATAAGCTAAATACCATTTTGGAGGCAACAAAATACCACTATTTCTTACCAAATTTTGACCCTCTTTTGCATTATTCTTTTAGAATTTAGCTCTCATTTCATTCAAAACCTTTCTCTAGATGATGGCATCAGGTAATTCTAGATGAAGGATTCTTTCTATAGCCAGATTGTTGACATATTCATATCTTTTACCTCTGTATGAAAATTCCATAAAATCCTAAGACTTTACAAATGATTCATCATCTAAGAACTTTGCAAATGCTTCAACGTGCATATCATCTTTGCCTTTGATTCCATTGAGATCAGCTTTACCCAATCTCATACCCAATTGTTGTGTTTCCCTTACTACTGGTGTAGTGAGAAATCCTTGTATTTCCTACTCTGATACCCAAATTTCATCATCAAAGTCTTCTTTAGCATAATCCACTAGACTAGTTACTTCAATATTTTTCCTTTTCAATGGTGGCTCTTTTGGTGGTAATTCACTAGGTGGTGGATAGTCAATATCCACAATTTCAAGCTCTGTTGGCCTTGGAGGAGATGGTAGTGGTACTTGTGGAACATGATAAGGAGACTTGTGCTCCTCTTGTGGAGATTAAATAGGAGCTACATCAATTTTCTTTGCCTTACTCTTTCTCCTTACAAAGAATTTTATTCTTGGTTCATCAGGGGTTTGAGATTTGGATTTTTCTTCTATAGTAGGGATTTCTCCTTCACTTTGTTCTTCCACAATGGGGGATTTCCCCTTATACTTACTTATCACCCCTTTAGTTTCAAGGTGGCCCACTATTGAGTCAAAATTCTCAGATACATGTTCCACCAAGTTTTTGTATTACATTTTCAGTCTCTAGGAGAACCTTGAAGTCAAGTTCTTCTTTCTTTATCTTTCTTTGCACCTTATTGAAGGAAATCCACCTTTCTCTTATTTTTTTCTACTCCAAAAGGTCAAACACATCTCTTATCACATCCTCTAGATATTGGAAAATATGCACAAATTTGTAGCTCTTGGTCCTTTCTTTCAACCGGGCCTTAAAACCCTTGGGATCATATTTGATCCTCTCAACTAATCTCTACATGCGGTAGGTTTTGAGTATATAAATAATTTTATTTCAACCTCCCTTGGTCATCACAAAATTAGAAAAGCAAGTGTACAAAGGAAATAATGCATTCCTTTTCCTTGATTCAATAGGTGCTCATTTTCTACACTTCCCAATTTCTGCATCACCTCATGGAAACCAATCCTCTCCAGCACAAACTTTGGTAGTAAGTGAGGTGAAACCATGGAACTACACACTCTTAAGATAGTGTAATTGGGATATGGGATAATATATCCCCAATTGTGATTAACTCATAGCTCAAGCTTTCTTTCCTTGGGTGTCAAGAAGTCATTCAGGGCTATCAAAATTCTAGGTATATTCAAAATTAGGGCTCTCCTCAATTCTGAATCAAACAAGTTATGAAATGTCACATAATCATATGTTCTATCATCCTTGTCTAAAATAGTATTCCAGCTTTGCACAGGCAACTCCAAGTTACCCTCTCTCCTATCCAAAGTCATATTATGCCCAAAGTAAGGTGCACCCTTGAATAGAAACATATCCATCAATAATGAATACCAGCTAAATCTCACTCCCAATTCACCTTTCTTCAACCCTATCAAACCTTCATGAATTCTTTCTAAAATAAAACCTACATAATCATACACTGTGAAATATTGGGGGTGTTGAATATGAGCAACTATATACATCCATTCCATTGGCATTCAGGTCATGATAGGATCATAACCAATTATTTAGCAAATGGAGTAAAATATTTTTTGGAAGTAAGGAACAAAATAGCTGACAGGAAAGGCTCTTTTTCATGTGTCCCTATTATAATCCTTCAACCTATAATTTCTACTAGATATCTCAATAGGATGTGGACTCTGAATGTAATCTTAGTTTTTGCATACTCTTGCTTAAGAGTGTTCTCATTTATCTTAGGCATTTCATCACTCCCTTTAGTGAGTCTGAAAACACGAGCCAATTCTTCCTTAATAATTTTGACCATTTCTTTCCCATTGTATGTTCTTATAGTTCTTGTAACTGGGTCATAATTAGAGGCCACTACCTTAAGCAAGTCAACATCCATATAGAAATTAGGTACAATTAACTTTCCCAGGTCACAGTTCCAAGGGTTACCTACTGGGATACCCATGTATCTATTCTTGAACCAGCTATAGAAAAATTCCCATCCAGTATAAGGCAATTTGGAATCCTTAATAGAATTGTTCTTGATAATAAAACCCTCTACTACTTGTAGACCTTTGAGAAGTAGTTGAACTTTAGGTTTATCATTGGTCAAGAGTGGTAGCTAGTCAGTAAGGTCTTTATTCAAAGGTATTTTGGGAGAAAAACCTTCCCCTTTAGATGATGCTTATGACTTTTCTTTTGGAGCCATAACATAAGAGGTATTACAAGGAATGGTTTTTGGTTTATTGAAACAAGACTTACAACTTTTATAAGGGTTTGACATGAATTATGACAATGCAGAACTACCAAATTCTCTTTTATGAATGTCAAACCTTAAAATGCTAAACCAAGCAAACCCTAACAGACTCAAAAGTTTGAGAAACCACAATTTATCAATAATTCTAATGGGAGGGAAATAATTCACTTACTAGTTCTCTTCGTAGGTTGACAACCCTAGTCCTAATGTTGGAAAATATTGAAAAACCACAACACATGTTCCTTGAGTGTGTAGAGTACTTATCCTTCACAATGCTGAATTATGCCTTCATGATAGGTATTAATAATTATGCAACTCCTTGCTTCAGTAGCTTGATGTCCTTTCAACTATTAATGCTTGCTTGTGCAAACCAAAATGACTCACTTTCCCTCAAATTGAGTTTTGAATGCCAATCGTTGATCACGTGGGCTTGTTAACTAATGAACGACCCAGATTTGGCTAGCTTGATTTGAAAGATCTAACTATACACAGCTGCAATACTCACCAAATGACAAAAAGACACATTGAACCACTTGCTAGCGGTATGCGAGCTCCACCATTTCTTTGTCATTTTCACAAAGATCCATGTGTCTTCTTCCCCTTGCCCTCGTGAGTCATAACTTGTGTGCAACTTTCATCAATGGGGGGATGGGGAAAGGCTGAGATTAAATCTCTTGGCTTCTACATACACACTTCTTAATTCAAAACAATTTCCTACAACTTTATTCATCTTACACCATCCACATACCAGATTAAAATATCTTCAAACACGTGCAATATATTTGTTTTAGTAGCCACACTTTATTCTCCATACCCCGTGTTGAAATATTTAATTAATACTCACCCTTGTTCCAATGCTTCCACATCCTCTGGATCACTCCACATGGAAATTTCCCTCTTCCCCATTGGGATTCTTTCCATAAAGGTGAGACCCATAAAGGATATCAGGGAGCGGTCAAGATTAAGGGCTGATGCAAGAAGTTGGGTACACAAAAAGCTCAAAAAGTGGAAATGTTTTTGCTATTTTTTATAATTTGTCACACTTGGACTGAAAATTTGAGACACTTACACAATGAATCTTAAAAAACATCAATAATATGAAATTTATAATTTTGAATCTAGTCTCCAAATACGTAAATTATTCAAATATCCAGATTATAGAAATTAAATTTTGATAGGGATCTATAAAAACCACTTTTTAAAAGTCCCTATTTTTTTACAATACCAAGCACATGTACAGACAACACTTTTTGACCCAAATAAAAGTATTTTCTAATTCATTTTGGGAAAAGAGATCTAACAACATGAAGTTTGGTCTAGAAATTTTTTTGTAATTTTTGGTTGAATATTTTTTTTCTATTAAATTTTTATTCGCCTTAATTGTTGTTTTTAAAAATCAACGTGTATGGACAACATGATTGGACCTAAACTAAACATTTTTTGACTATTTTTTTTTCATTGTGTAAAGAATTGTCTAAAGTTTGATGCCATATATTTTTTTACAAAAAACTTAACCAAAAAAAAGTTATTAAAAAACAAAAAAAGCTTGATATTTTTAAAGTTTAAGGACTAGTTTGCTTAGAAATTAATTAAAAAATAGAAAACATAATCCAATATTAATATAAATTATATATTTAGAAAGTAGACATTGTGTTCTCTAATGAGTTTTAATTTTATAGATTGATTTAGAAAAGAAGTCCATCAACCATGTCAAAGTTGGACATTCTTCTTCAATTTGTCTTAGTTTTTTAGTTGCAAGTCAAAGGCTAAGGCTCAAATTGCCAAGCCTTTCCCAAGCCTAAAACTAGGGCTAGATGTGGTGTGGGAATTCAACTTTTAAATAATGTGTAAATGTGTTATCTATTTACTCGTTGGGTAAAGGTGACACATACACGTTCCTAGAACATAATGCCTATGTGTTTCTAATATAGTTGTTTTTCCCTAATTTAAAAATACTGGTAAAAATGATTTTTCTGCAACATTCTTTTTCTATAGTACAGTCCGAAAGTGTCATTTTCTATTTTTTTATTGCAAATTCATCTTGTGTAGGGCATATTCCATTCAAATTATTGGAAGAGACAAAGTGCAGGTTGAATTTTCTGAAGTGGAATCAAGTACAAGAACTTTTTAGAAGAAGATTTGGAAAAAGAGAATTTTTGGATGTACTCATGATGTTTTTGTACTTTAGTGTTTATAGAAAAAATGATCTTCATAGTACATAGTTTAATTTGAATATTTGAAGGAGGTGGAAATTTGAAAATAAGTTTTTTGAATTAATTTTTTTGTCATAAAAAAGGGTTTGGTAACCATGGGTGATAGGAAAAGACAAAAAAAAAGATGTAGAAAGATAATGACACCCGAAGAAATTCAAGCAAATAAAGATAAGGAGGCAAAAAGACAAAGGGAAAGGAGAGAAAGGATTCATCAAATGAAATATTTGGAAGCATATAGTTCCAATAATTTTCAAAAGGAAGCCATGAATGATGAAATGAATGTAGATGATACAAATGTGGAGATGGTGAATATGGAAGAAAATACAATTACGAAGACAAACCCAACTATGCTTTCAACTTCAACTTTGAATGATATGAAAAAAATTTTAGGTATGTCTTCAAATCCACCTCCCAATGATATGGAAAATACACCTATTCAAACAATCTATTGAGGTATGTGTTCAAATCCAAGTTTTGATAATATTGATATTGTTTGTTTACATGAAGTTGGATACACCATTGATGAGATCAATAATATTAGGGTTGAAACAATGCAGAAACTAAAAAATGATGAAATTATATCTTATGAGAATGCAAATGAGAATGAAATCCCTTTTACATTTGAAAATTAAAATGAAACCCCTTGTGTGAATGAAAATGAAACTCCTATGGATGAAGGTGAAAATGTTTTTTTTACAATTGAAACAGATGTGCTAGATAACCTTTGTGGTAAAGTTTCTTCAAGACAAATTAGAAATTATGGAAATAAAATATATAAAATGTTTTTTTATAGAAAGAAACTAGGATTCCAATGTCAACTCATGGCGCAATTGATGAGAATGTTGAAAATGAGAAAAGTGATGAAAAAAATAGGTGTTTTTGTAAAATCAAAAAAGAAAGATAATTCAGTAGAACAAGTCATATCTAGTGTTGCTAATGCTATTGGTGTTATTGGTAAGAAAATTCGATCAAAAGATAAGAATGTGGCTCATTGTGCAATAACAACTACTTTAGTTGATAAAAACAACTTCAAATAAAAGAATGTTAAGTATGATTAGTAAATGTGTAAAAGTAAATCCTAGAACTTTGATAAGAGCTACTAAAAGAAGAGAAAGTATTGAAAATGATCCTATTAATCAATGTTGGAGTTTTAATGGTAGACTCCTAAGATCAGACATGGAATTAACTAATAAAATTAAATCTTTAATTGATAAATTTTGGCACGATAATACAAGAGTACCACCTAACATTAGAGATGTCTTAAAATTAAGAGTGGGTTCCGAAATTCGTGAACCTCATCCAAAGAATCTCTTAGATATGACTCAAACTAAATTATATAAAACAAATTAGATGCTTCAATCTTACCATATAATATTAAAATAAGTCAAAGATCATTCGAAAGGTGTAAACCTTGGTATGTTAGAATTAATAAGCAACAAATCTCTTGTTGTAAAAATCATGTACAATTTTGTTATTATTATGATATATTTTGATATATATGATGCACTTTGCATGCTAACCCAATTATGTAGGGCATTTGTGGCATTAATATGCCACCTAAAAGAATCAAAGATTTTTATAGCAGGTTTGTTTTGTCATCCCTCTTTAACTGGAAACTCATTTTTTTTAAAATCGTCCATTTTTGGAGAATGCAATAGATGTGGTAACTTTTCATTATTAGGAGAATGTATGCATGAAAGTAGTTTAAATGAATTTGGACAAAAAATAGTGGATGTAAAAAAAAAAAAAAATGTTGAGTATTCTTTAAAAGATGGAAAAACTATAAAATGTGTTGAGCTAATTGTGGAAAAATTTAGTGTGCATGCTTTTATTAATGAATTTAAAGATAAGTTTGTACCTAAATATGTTCAACACTCTCATAATTCTCATTGGCCTGATAATCAATTTCATTTATGTAAAAACATATTCCCAATTAGAACTATATTGTTAGTTGTTGATTTTGCTAAAAATTATACTCTTGCTCCACAAGAAGAAATTCAATCACAGTATTATAATTCAATGCAAGTAGCTATATTTGTTCACATTGTCTATAAACATGTAGAAGATAGTACAAAAGATAATATAAATTTTTTGAGAGAGTACCATTTTTATGCAAGTGATAATCAATTATATTCATTTGAGTTTGTACAATATTGTTTTGATATATTTAAAAAAAAAAAAAAGAGAGAGGAATTCAAATGCTAGAACATCTCATATGGTTAGATAATTGCATGGGTCAATTCAAAAATGCTAGAATGCTTTATTGGTTATGTAGAGTTCATAAGGAAAATAATATCCAACACATATGGATTTTTTTTTAAGTTAGTCATGGTAAGGGAGAACATGATGGAGTAGGTGCATGTGTGAAAAGAGCTATTGCTGGAGAGCAACTAAAATTTGAGGATGCCATGAAATTTAGAGATGCACGTGCAATTGTAGATTGGTGCAATACCAAATTATCTACAAGAACAAGTGAGAGCTCAATAATTCAACACTTCTTTTGGTTAGTTAAAAAAAAGATACTTTTTCTCGACAAGATTGTGAAACAATTAATGGATCTGAAAAATGCCATTTGTTTAAGAGTTTGAATGTAAACACATGGACAATATGGACAAGGGAGTTGGCATGCTTTTGTCAATTTTGTATTGCAGGTGATTGGGAGGCATGTGAAAATACAGAATGGGTCGAATAATGGAATCAAAGAGCCTTAACGCCTACATCGACACATGTTCAACATGGAACAACAATTGAAGATAATCAAGTGTTTGCATCAGATGATTATGATCGTGTTTCGGATCTTGTACAAGAAGGTACATTATTTATTGAGTTGAATTTTGTACGTATGCTTGTTTATATGTGAATTAACTATAAGTCACTCTTTATTGAATTTTGTATTTATTTTTGCAAGACATGTGTATGTTGTCGTTGCACCTGTGGGGAATGAAGAGGAGACAGATTACTAGTTGGCTAGATGTGTTGAGAGAAAACATAAGTTGGTACATCCTAGAGTGGATGATGACAACTTTGAGTATCCAACTGGTTTAGTGGTTGTTGTTGGCACTTGGTTTTGAAAATATTTGATTTGAAAGAATGGCTTGCCTGAATTTCAAGATTATACATTATTCACATTTGATTTTGGCAACCAATATAAAACTAGTTAGATATCAAGGGAGGCCTGCTAATAAAGTTTTATGGAAACTTTCAATGGATGATCATGAGACAATCATAGATGCATTAAAAATAAGAGAGTATGCAAATGGTACAACAGAGTAAATAAATATTGGTAAGTATATCCAGTTGTTTATATAGTTAATTGATATATATTTGTATTTAATCATTTCCTAATTAAATTTTTATATCATTTTTTGTTTCAAGTCTCCCAAAATTAGATGCTTTAAAAAAAAGAGAGGAGATGCACATATATTACAATGGAATTCAAATCTAGAGACAAGTAACTATATATATTTCCAGATACATTTAATTGATAGTATAAATTCATTCTCTCAACTCCCCTTAATCCACCATCTTGCATCCCTTCAAGTCATTCTATCAACTCCCCTCAATCCACCCTCTTGTATCCCCTTAAGCCATCCTCTTAAAGGACCCTTAAGTCATATCCTCTTACATCCCCATAATCCATAATCTTGCATCCCTTAAGTCACTCTCATAATTCCCCTTAAGCCATCCTCTTAGGGCCTGTTAAGTCATATCATAAGGTTCATGACATGCATCCCCTTAATCCACTATCTTACATCCCTTTAATCCATTCTATCAACTCCCCTCAATGCACCTTCTTACATCCCCTTAAGACATCCTCTTAAAGGACTCTCATAATTCTCCTTAAGCCATCCTCTCAGGACCTATTAAGCCATACCCTAGGGTTCATGAGATGCATCCTCTTAAACCATACTCTTAACTCCCCTTAAGGAATTCTCTTAAGACCTCCCTTAAGCTATATATCCTCTTTGGTTCCCTTAATCAATCCTATGGAAAACATCTTTTGAATTTTTATGGAATTTACTATATACTTTTCTTTTCTTGCATGAATTTTTTTCTTAAAAAACTCATAAAAATTGTAGTTACCTACATTAATTATTTTTGTAGGTTCTCATCAAGTCAGTCTCCAAAGTGATTATTGAATTGAAAAATTATTTTATCAAGAGACTATGTAAATATCAATTTTTGGTCTTGACCTAAAAGTTAATAAGTTTTAATTGTATCTGCATGCACATATATGTTTCATCATATTATATAGTTGTAATAAACATCTTGATATACATTATATATGTTTGTTCGATTTCACTTTTTAAATATCTTGTTCCAATTTTATAGATTATACATTTCATGTATTGTATTTACCACATTTTATATAATTATTCAATTGTATAGATTATACATTTTATACATACAAGGAGATAGTTTTTTTGTTTATTGATTCAAATATTTTCTATCTAATTGGAAAATAGTTAAAATTACCTACCCTTAATTTATTATGAATATGATCTAAACTATTTAAGGAATTTTTTAATTTGTCACCTAACCATGTGATAAATTATATATATTCAATTTGATTCTAGATAAGAATTTATATAGTGCATGTGATACTTGAAAATTAGATAAAATATAAATATAGATATGTATGAGTACATATAATCATGAAAATGAACATAACAGGATATCATAATTGACTGCATATATAATCATCATATTAAAGTCAACTAATATAAATAAATACAAATATGATCATAACATGTTCAAAGTAAAACTAGAGATAGATAGTCCATGAAATTTATATGTCAAGTCCAACACATATATTTAAAAAAAACCTAGATATCTATAGTCCATAAAATATAAAACCATCTAACTTTCAGGTTGATTGGTCAAATCAAGTCTCTTCTTTGTTCCATGTTGACTAGATGTACCTGCATCATGTTGTAAAAGAGTACAAGAAACTTGAAATTAGATTTAAATTTATTTAGAAATTTCGATATAGTTAAACATATTTAAACTTGAAAATATAAACTTTTAGATAAAAATAAATTTAATTAAATATCTATTAAATATAGTAAAAATGATTTGTAGTATGCATAAATTACCATATGATCATGTGAATATGTAACTGGCACATTTTATTCAACAGGTAGCATAACTATCACTTCAGAAGATGCAAATGTCTAATCTACTATATCCTGTATATTCATATAAAGCAAACAATATGTGAAAACCTTGAATATATATATATATATATATATATATATATATATATATATATATATATATATATATATATATATATATATATATATATATATATTTAAAAGGTCTGTAAAAATTGTATAGGAGATTTAAAGTAAATTTTACAACCTCGAATGATATTACTTCATGATAACGTACCTAAGACTTCCCATGCATAAATGTCGATGATGTCTCAGGTGTGCGGCCCGCCATGTGTATCTCATGAAATTCCTGCATAGATATGCACAACAATTCGTATAGATCATTGACACATGTGTATGTAAATGAAAAAAATAAATTAGATCTATGATGCATATTTAATTTAAACTTAACAAAATTTTGAACGCACACACCTGAGTTGATGATGTCTCAAGAGCGCTCACCATTGTAACTTGTGGTTGGTCAATACTAGGTATCATATGACCTCCCTGCATCTAGATATAATATATCAATTCACACATGTGTACAAATTCAAATTAAATTAGATATATATCCACACAAATTATTTAATATATATCAATTCAAGTACCTGTCCAAAAGGTGATCCCAGATCTATAGCACTAGACATATACACACAATGATCATACTGAGTTTCAGGCATCACGTGATCATGCGTCTAAACAAAAAAATTATTGAATTAATATTATATTATATATATAATTTGATGTTATTATTTACATGAATTTTTCACATTTCAAACTTGAATTAAATTTAAGTTCAAAAGATGAACATACGTGTGTAGGACAATCCTTAGAATATAGTAAATTTAGGTATGACCCCATCCCAGATGTATGTGTGTCACATGAAGTGGATGTCTAAGTATCCCTATAGCCCGACCCTCCATGCTCTCTATTGGCCACTTCAGTGGTTGCATGTGTAGTCGGCTGAGTGATATGTCCTGAAAGTGAACTCAATTCTCCTAATGTCGATAACATGGTCTATTGCTGAAATGCAGCGGGAACACCAGGAGAAGGAGGAACAATAGGAGCAATTGGAGCATGTCGCTGAGGATCGACATGTGCTCCTAGTCTATGTTGGGGCATGCCATGCCCAACTCCCTGAAATGACCTCATATCAAAATTGTTGGGTTTTTTACCCAACTCAAACTCTGCCCATAACTTTCTCAAAAAGTATAAGGGCACCTCACTGTTTCCATGTGGTGGATTATCAAACACCATCCACCATTTTTCCTAAAAATGTGCAGCTATTTGCGGGTGCCTACACCATAAAAGGCTATGTGTAGGATCATCATGAAAAAAATAGGCCCTTAAGTGGCAAAAAAATTAGAAAAATTAGAGTTAGTCAACTTGACGTGAAAATTTGAATAAGTTATCTATAATATTTCAAAAATATGTAAGAATAGAATTTCTAGCAAATTGAATGTAGTTTCTAAACTACTAGGTTTCTTTAAAAAAAAAAAATCTATTTGGTGAAAATTTGAAATTTCAATATAGTAGTACTTAAATTTCAGGGAAAAAATAAAAAGTAGGTGTCTGTCTGACCACCCTAACCATAATAAAATTATAATATTTCTTTATAATATTTTAATAAGTAGAGGACTCATGTCCCGATGTGATGCCTATTTTTTTGTAATTTTTTTCCAGTTAAATAATTAATTATGATTTTTTTATTACAAATTTTAAAAAATATAAAAAACTCGTATGTCTGACCACCTTAACATGGTCAAAACTTCATGAAATTTATTTTTTAGTTTTTTAATCCTATAGTATGCAAAGAATAGAATATGACACATTGTTTTGATTCAAAAAATGTGATACCATTTGAAAGCTATAGATTTTTTTCAATCAACCTATCAATAATTAGTCGTAATTTGAATAGAAAATGAATAATAATTACTTATTAAATTCAAAGTAAAGCATAATTTATATTGGTGGAAATCTAAGAATCTTCTTTAAAAACCCCTTTGGTTTCCTCAATTTTTAGTAAAAAAAAAAGTCATCAACCACATACCCATCATATTGCCACTTTTTGGCCCATCATGATCCTGCACATACCCAAAATTGAAATTCATTTTTTTGTGGGTGGAATGGGTTGGTTTGTTTGGGGGTTAATAAAATATTGGAAAATGGATTTTTTGGTAATTTTCAGGTCATTGATTTCTTTATATGACAATCCATTTGCATAGAATTGTCTCCTCTCTTCTCTCCGTTGATGGAACCTAACTAGGTACGCATCAATAGATCAAACATAATTGAAAATATTTTACATTGTAGATGCAAACTATGCAAGATGGGGAGGGACTCTAGGCTCATTTTTTATGAGATCTATATTTCTTTGAATGACAATGAGGTTTTCTTGAATATTCTCTCTTAATTGATCTTCATCAAATTCAGGAGGGGGTGGGGGTTAGGCGGTGGAGAATGTGGAGGTGTGCTAGGGTTTTGTTCATGTGGTGGATTGGGATGTACAGGATCTATAGGAATTTCTTGATTGGGCATAAAATCCTCTAAATTAAACATTGGATCCATGTGAGCAATGATATGTCAACTGCATGTTAAACAATTAAAAAATATATATCAACAAACTAATTAAATAATGCACACAATTTGAAAGTTATTTAAAAATCACATTGAACATGCACAAATTCAAAATATATTTCATTTAAAGACCATTCAATTTATAACAGTATAAAATCCATAACAATAAAAATCCATACCATGTACACACATTAAATTGAGTCAAGTGTGGGGTTATTAATATGAAGGGTAGAAATGAAATTATGGGGTTTTATTAAAATTTATTTAATCTCATTCATTATTTTCAAATAATACTAAAGATAAGAATGAAAAATTAATAGAAGACATTGAAAGGGACACATAGATATATGCTAGTGACCTAATTGCAATGTACAAAATATAAAAAATATGAGTGACCAAGGTCTATTCACCAAATTGATCCCCTTAAGAAATGTCAAATTTCCCCTTAAGACATTGATTTATGATTTAGGGTGATAGGATGGCTTAAGGGGATCTATGTGTAGTAAGGTCCTAGGAAAAAATGGTCCATGGCTTAAGGGAATAAAATTTGATGGAGTTTCCTAAGGCAACCAAATTTCATTTTAAGGTCCTACAACAAAATGAATAGATGTATTAATCAAGTATCGCATAGAATTTAATTAAATCCAAGGACATAAATTGATTTATCTAAATCTTCAAATTTCATGATAAGAGACACAAGATCTCTATAGTGGGACAAAGTAGTTAAGAAGAAATCATAAGTTTAACACTAACATTAAAATTTATAATCTCATTCATTGTTTTCAAAGAATACTAAAGATAAGAATGCAAAATAAATAGAATACATTCAAAGGGACACATAGGTATATGCTAGTGACCTAATTGCAATGTAAAAAATAAACAAAGATGAGCTTGAGCTCTTGTAACGCCCATCGTGCAAACCCCAAAGGACAACAACAATTCACACATTTTTTTTAATAATATAAAGAACCATTAAACATAATTACTTTATATGATAACATCATAAACATCAAATTCCTTTGGGACACGCGAGGTCACATCGCATAAAACCAACCCATAATGAAAGATACATATAAAGGTAGATAACTTAACTAACTTTACATCCATCATAGACATTAAAATATACGGTTGCAAGAGATAACATCCATACATTCATAAGCATAAATATAATACATCACATGAAACAAACCATCATAAATCTCATAAATCATGAATGGTTACAAGGGTGCATTTACAATACATCATCTTTTAATACATTACATGTTCACAATACATGAGTTACATCAAAACTTCCCATACATGTGGGATAGATACATCATAGAAAGAATATCTGAAATACAAGATGAATATCTGGTACAACTCCATCTGGAAGATACTATGTAGAATGAACATTGATGGGGAACCCAATGGGTGCAGAACACATTCCACTCGACCACGTGGGTTTTAGAAAAACCCACCCCCCATGCTCAGAGGTGACAAGGAAATGACCACGACCAAGTATACCAACAAGACTAACTCTAATAATAATAACATAACAATAGTAACTCCAATAGCAACAACAAGAGAATACATAGATCATACATAAAAACAACCAAGATCCAATCATAATAAACACAAGACCATAAAACACATCATAAATAAATCAAAGGCAAGAACCATTAACCACTTCTAGAGGCAAGCAAGAAATTAGAGCATAAGGGCAACTAGTGGAGAGTGTCATCATATAGTCCTACATGGGTTATCCTAGCCCTTCTTCCAACATGATGTGTTGGCCCCCATCTATGGTTATCCTGGCCCTTCCTCCTACTTGAGGCGCCATCCCCATAGGGTGACTTGTGCGGAGCCATTAACCTTTCATGAGGACAAGGTAATGACTTTGTCAACCATGATCTTCTCAGTCTACCATTAGTCAATGATAGCCCTAATGGATAGATGAGGTATCCAAGGTTATCTTATTATGTTATTACTACCCATCCCCCTAAGTTCTATTATTAGGTTTTCACTTGTTAATCTAACTCTTATGTGGGTTATTCTGAGCCCTTCCTCCTTTTGAGGCACCGACCCCCATAAAGAGCCACTCTCCCTAGAGACCCCAAAGAATAATCAAAATCAAGGGTATTACCATAAAGAACAAAGCATTAAATCTCTACAGATGACATGCAAGGCATAACCCATCTCGCTAAAAGACACACAAATAGAGTCTCAACAAAATCTTGTACAACCCTTTAAAAATAATGATACCAAATAACTTGCCACAATAAGAGCACTTGAAAAGAGAAACATCATTTAACAATGAAATCAAGCCTATGGAAGCCTACGGTACATAATATCCCTAAATAGGTTCCTAAACCAAACTGGGTTCCCATATCGAACAAGTTAAAATAATAACATAACGATAAGGAAAAGTAACCAAATACATTTAACAAGATTCCATAATGCAAGTAACATAACAATATCCACAATTTGTTTTATTTCATTCACAATCATCCAATAAGATTCATTTCCCAATTTCAATGAAATAATTTTGAAGATAACATTTTGATAATAATTTTGTTATGAATATAATTTGACTAATTTCCATGAATAAATTTCAGCCATATTCATAATTTCATAATCATAGGAGAAATCAATGTATCTATCTATCTATCTTTCTATCTATATATATTAAAAAAAAAACATATATATAAAAGGAAACATTTTGTTTATTTTCTTTCTATTTTTATAAAAAAAACATAAATTAATATATATATATATATATATATATATATTAACATATATTAATATTAATATAAATATATATATTTATATAATATAAAACTAAATCCAATTGGGGGGTCTCTATCGTACGTGGACTGCGCATAGCAGTCTGTAGGACTACTGCACACAACAGTCTATGGATTACTGTGCACAACAGTCTACAAACTACTATGAGAAGTCCCATATGCATCGAAAGGGAAGAGGGGGAGGGTACGGCTAGCATCATCCATTTCCCTTCATCCCTAAAATAATATTTTATTTTTTGTTTAAAAACAACAAATGCTGATAATGAATAATTCGGCCCAAAACTTAAATACAGTCGGCCTATACAAATTCGAAATGAATTAAATATTAAATACATATATATGCGTGTGTGTGTGTCAAACAATACATTTTTTTTCCTGCAGTATATTCACTGTACAAAAATATATGATATATATATATGTGTGTGTGTGTGTGTGTGTGTGTGTGTGTATACATCTTATCACAAGTATATATATATCCAAAACCCATTTATTTTAGAGGGGAAACAATTTTTTTATAACAAAATCATAAAAATACTAGAAATTTTCAAAGACCTAAATAAATTTCTTTCATTGGTTTGCTACCTAATAAATTTTAAATCAAAAAAGGTTTTTTCTTTTACAGAGAACATATTT
Organism: Sequoia sempervirens; assembly: GCA_007258455.2. Lineage (NCBI taxonomy): Eukaryota > Viridiplantae > Streptophyta > Pinopsida > Cupressales > Cupressaceae > Sequoia > Sequoia sempervirens. The sequence goes on along the minus strand of VDFB02271358.1, from coordinate 388,251,463 downwards.
ATTTATTTATTTTACTTTTTTTTATTGATTCAAAGAAATAAAGGAAATAGAATGGAACCTGGAGTCCTATGCTTGCTGAGGAATTGATGAAGCTTTTCTTGATTCCAAATAGCCTTTTCAAAGAGCTCCCCTTCTATCCTTCAGAACTTCTCCACCAGTTTCCTTGATCAATTTTCTAATCTAATATTTTAATTTAGAAGAGCCTCTCTTCTAGAACAATAAAAGAGAAACAAATTATACAAAGAAAACAAGAGAGGATCTGATTTCTCCAGAACTCAATATTTTTGAATCTTCTATCCATTTTCCTGTGCATGAAAACCTCTCATTTTTCCTATTAAATAAAAAGATATCTTCTTCTTTTTTGAAAACTAAAAAAAATAGGATGAACAGAAATCTTATATTTCTTCACTAGCTTTCCAGCCAGAAAAATCTCAACATTCATTGGTTCGTTTCTTCTTTTCTTTCTTTTCTTGATTTTTTTTCTATTCAAACAACACTTTTTGTTTTAATTTCAATTTTTGCAAATTTATACTTGCAATTCACACAATTTAACTTATTTAATTATTTTATTCCATTAATTATCCTCAACATGCTATTTTCATTAAATTATCTAAATACTAATTTTAAATAATTTAATTTACACCTTTCAATTTATTTATCCTTAATAAATTACATGGCTTTTAATTTAAGACTTTTATATTTTAATAAAAACTATTCCAATAGCTATTGTTAACATTTATTATAATCATTTAGTTATTTAAATTACATCATACAACAACACCAACATAAAAAAATAGCATAATTACTTTCACACAAACAAATATTATAAAATGCGAAAATGACAAAGGTCGAAGACACCCAATACCACCAAACATAAAACGAGTTGACAAACTTGGGACGGGGTGACTTCCTTGTCATCTATGTTTCAACTTCATTCCCGTTGGGTTAATTTGATGCTCGCCTTGTCCTACCAAAGCAAGTGGAATCGAGACTTTGTTCCTACAATTCTTGCATACAACAAGGTTGTGTACAACATGTATATATAATCAAATACATCACATCATGAGAAGGAATCACAGCGTAGCAAGGAACTCGCACATGAGTGGTGCTACACTATCCCCTCACCAAAGTTATAATAACAACTACAACATCGAGTATGAATTAACATAGCTAAACTAAAATGATCACATCGTATCATCATAAAATAATTACTAATCTACTGCGTCACAATATACTACTAAATCAAATTAAACATTACCAAATAAAATGTAACCATAATGTCATATCATAATATCCATGTCATCAAATAAAGTAGCATAGTCATCAAGTAGTCTAAACTATCCAATCCACCAATCCAACCAATAAACAGTAACTATCAACGTCTCAAGGTATCAAGCAAAACCACTGAAAACATCAAGTCCAAACAACAACATGAGGGGTATTACAACTCTATTCACCAAAATTTGAGAACTTATTTTATCCCCTTAAGAAATGTCATATTAGGACCCCTTAAGACATTGATTTACAATTTAGGGTGATAGGATGGCTTAAGGGGATCCATGGCTTAAGGGAATAAAATTTGGTGGAGTTGCCTAAGGCAACCAAATTTCATTTTAAGGTCCTACAACAAAATGAATACTAAATTAGGGTTTAGGGTTTAGATAAATAGAGATTTGATGACATGAAAACATATAGAAGGCACATGAATAAATTTTTACAAGTAAATGAGAAACCCTACCACCTAAACTTAGTGCTTTGAATAAAATATGTGACATTCTAGGAATAGTTTCAATATATCAACAATTAGGAATTTTAGATTTCAATTATAAGTAAGTTGTTGGGTTATGATGGGTTTTGAACCTATTTGGACCTCTAAGCACTCTTGGATGATTTAAAAAGGAAGAGGGGATCTAAAGTGATTTAGACCCAATTTTTTTTCTAATCATATATTTTTTGAAAATTTTCTATGGCATAGACTCTTCCTTTGAATATTTATATAAATTCTAGATGTGCATGGGTATTCAAAAAATAACCTAACTGCCACTAAGTGAGGAATCAATTGATCAATTCAATAAATGAATAATCTTAGAAAATAAACCTTTGGTTATAGAATTGACTTGCATTTATGAATCATCTATCAAGTTTTTCAAAAAAGTAATCTGAATTTTCCAAATTGAAATGTTCATGCTACAAGTTAGCTTTCATACACTAGTTTAGAGAAAGTATAACATTTAGTTTTCCTAATCTAGAACAATTCCACTACATATGAGAGTTAAAATAGGAATTAGATTACACACAACCTATAGATCTTATGAATAACATCCTATAAATTAAGGCTTAAATATGATCATAATGCATCCTTACATAATTCACAAAGGATCTCATCCAAATAAAAGAAATGGGTAGAAATAATTCATGCTTCACATTTTAATATTTATTTGATTTAATAACATTTATGTGCCTAGCTCTATCCATATTGCACATATTCTAGATTAACAAGTATGACTTGCATTTTTTTATTTTTTTTGAAGAGAATACATCATACACTATATAAGCTAACAACATTGATATAGAGTGATTACATGCTCATATCAACTAGCATCATGATATATGAACTTATTAAATTAAGCACATAGTTTCACATGAGGTACATTATTTTTCTTCACTGGTACACTTTCTCAAGTTAAATTATACAATCATGAAGTTTTCTGAGATAAAATTAGCTATCAAATTTATATTATGTGAACATATTATAATTAAATCAATTTGTTGGTTAATATATAGATCTATGCATCGATTGTTTGTACCTCCTTTATTAGTCAATTATGAATTTCATTGGTAGTTGTGTGGATCACCGACAACATACCAAAGTGTACCTAACCTATGGACTATAATTTGTGATCCCTCCCTACATGTTATGTCATCAAATCTTACTACACATCCTTATTTTACCTCTTCTATTATATCACATGCCCCTAATATTGAACTTTTCATCACTTCCACCCTAAATAAACTAAGAACCATGAGTGAGAGTGAAAATAATACAAAGAAGGTTATGTCAAATATAAAATGTAATCTAAACCTCCTTGAGGAGCCCTAATTTAGGGTTTTAGGTTTACGTAAATTAGGGTAAATAGGGTTTTAGGTTTATGTTTTAGGGTTTAGGTCCACAGATTAACCTGTGTAAATTATTTTTTAGGGACCTATGTAAATTTTGTAACCTAAGGTTTCTAGGGTTTTGATTTCTAAGTTAAATGTGTCCAATTTAGTTTTAGTTTTTATGGTTTTCAATTTATAATTTAATTTTTTTTTGTTGACGTTTTTGGTTTTTTAAATGCAATTAAAAACTATAAAACATTGAACTAAAACACACTAAACAAACAATAACTAATTACTAATTACAAAACAAAAAACAAGATATAAAGCAATAAAAAGGAAGAATTCAACCAACCTGGAGCTTGATGAGGTCAGTTGTGTCGATGGGAGGAGGTCGCAGTCAAATTTTTCTTCAATCAAGGCCTTTCAAACATGTACGCGATCTCCTTTGTTCTTCTCTAGAATAGACTAAAATGGTGAGAAAAATGAAATATAGTCACTTATTAAAAAAATACTTTCACAAAACGCGTATGCATTTCAGTTTGTGTACCCAAAGCTAAACACGTACATGTTCAGATTCAGGTTCGGGTACCCAATCCATAATGTGTACACATTTTTTTGAAAATGCTTATGCATTTCTTGTGAAAATTTTTATTTTTCCCAAAATTTCCCCTCTTCATGTATCCAACTTCTTACTTTTTCCCTTAATCCATGTCACCCGTTATCGATCATTGATTCACTTGAAAGCTATGTGATGTTGACCACTTGAAACCACTAGGCCCACTATTAGGACCCGACATGTGGCAATCGCCTGTCAGCCCATGTGATTATTTTAGTGGGCAAGAAAAATAAACAAGCATGCCAGGAACGATCTCAATGTGGCCACATCATTCAATTGACCACCATTGATTTTCTCTTAAAACTAGTTGCACACTTTAACAAAGACATTGGGCCCACCAATCTACAAGACACATGGCTCATGCCTGTGAGCCCGTGTGATTAAAATAATAAGTAATGAAATGGAACGGGGGTGCAGAGAATGGTAAAAATTTGTTTGCATCAATCAAATGGTAGTTAGGGATCTTCATAGTCGCACATGTGGAAATAGTTAATCTTAAAAGAGGGACCCGACTAGGTCAATGAGATCACACCCATGGAAAATATGACTTAAGGATCAAAAAAAAATTAGTGGGAAATACATAGCCTAACCTAGGAAAAATCTAAGTAATGGCTCAACACATGACAACTGATAAAACAAGACCAAAGGGTTGGTTACTTAATCAGTTTCAATGGCACAAAATGCAACTTAAAAGACTATGAACTAGTAGTAAGGGCTCAACAGATAATTAAAACCTTCATGAGGATAAAAACTCAAATGTTTTTTTTCAAATAAGACTTTAAGTAAACTAAAACTCTTAAACAGTGACAGGAGACAAAACCTTAAGTCCTCAAATACAATTTCAACCCAAATTTTGGAAATTTTTTGAGATGGAACATGAAAATTTTATGGGTTCCATCAAAATATTCACCTTAGTAGAATGTGGAGTCTCCCACATAGTATACCACACATAAAACATTAGTAAAATACAAAGTTAAACTCTGTCAAAGTAACTTTATGCTCACAACAAAAAATGTCTCAAGATCTAGGATATAGTTGTCTGAATGAGCGAAGAAAACATGGTTAGGAGATTAGAGTCATATCAGATCTTGTGGTAAATTCCAGACTCAAATACCAACATACTGATCCATCACAAAAGGGTATTACTAGTAGAGAACAACTTTTGGTAAACCAAGTAGTCTTCCCATATAGTTATAACCATGTTGAAATCAATTACAACATAGGAACAACCAACACAAACCATCCATACTTCATGCTCATGTTACAAGGCTTCCAACAATTGCATATCATACACCTCATGTATGTTCTTTTGTGCCTATGTTGGTTTGAAGTAGGATCTTGGATCCTAGGGGCTTGACTACCCCCTTGATCATTGTCATCCTATACCATCCACATTGGTACACTTGGAACCCTCTTGGATTTCTACTTTTATATGAGTTTGGATCCCATTTTCACACTTAATTTTAGAATAATTAATATTATTAAAATGAGCCTAATGTTTCCTTGATTTAGTGTTGTAATGTGTTTTAAACATTCACATTGAGTTTATGGCCTCTTTACACTAAATGGGCCTAATTTTTCCTTATTTAGGGCATTGTAAAGTGTATCTTTACACTTTCACACTAATCTAGGTATTTTTTAATTAATAGGAGTTATTTATGCCTTATTTGATCCTATTTTGCATCCACAAGCCTAATTAAATGCATTTTTCTATGGATAACCCTAAAATTTAACAAATGAAAAATCATAATTTAATGTTTGAGGTTGTGTGTTCTAGATTTAGTGATCTGGAACTCATACACTATCTTGGGTGTATGAGTCCCACCTAGGTCTTGGGTCTTGATTTCAAATTTCACATTAAACAAGACACTTTTTTGAGTTTTTGTCCCTTGTTTAAGACATTGTTACTTATATGCACCAACTAGCATATGAGTCCCAATGTCTTAAATTGAATTCTTGGTGGGATTTCATTATCCTAGATCTGATGTTGACTTGAGTTGTAATTTTGGGAAATTTAGCATAAATAATTATAAATACAAGGCTATTTCACTTAGTTTCACCTAGCAATTTTGAGTCAAGCATCCTAAGATTTCACAAGATCATTATAGAGCACTAGAGATTATTCAAGAAGGCATTCAAGAATAAAGAATCGAGCATTTGGAGCAACATTCAAGATTCAAGAACCATGTCAAAGATTTAGTGCATCATGCATGTAGTTTTTAGCTAATGTTGTGATGTATTATTGAAGATCCATTCAAGTATTCAAAAGGATTATCCTTCATCAAGAATCGTGATCAAGATCTACATCCATTGAGGCCACTTCATGCTTGTTTGTAGATCTTCAAGGTTTTAAACAAGATTCTATTATTTCATCTTATGTTTCATGTTTCATGTTTCATTTCTCATTAAGATTTGATTACCCAATGTAATGATGAAAAAAGCCCCCCCCTAACATGGCCTTGATCTAGTGTTGCAATGTTTCTAACATATTCACATTATATCATGGACCCTTGTGAACTAAATGAGATTAATGGTGCCTTATTTAAAGTGTTGTAAAACACTTTCACACTTTTTTAGGGTTTTATTTAATAATTGTGCTTATTTATACTTTAATTTTCCTCATTTTTCATCGACAAACCCCATTTGATGCATCTTTTCAAGGATAATCCTGACACAAATCAACACCTAATCATAATTCAGGTGTTTTCAACTTGTGTGGCCCATATTTAGTGGTTTGGGGCTCATTCACCACCTTAAGCGAATGAGTCCCACCTAGATTTTTAGGTCTCAAACTTGGTTTCACACCTTTCTAAGAATTTTAAAAAATGGTCCTAAAAATTATGCCTAATGGGACTCATTCACCACCTTGGCTGAATGAGTCCTATGTGGTCCAAAATCAAAATTAATTCAAAATTTTAGTGGTATTTTATCCTCCTAGATTTGATATTGGCTTGTACTGTTGTAATTTTGGGAATTCTTGCATAATTGACTATAAATACAAGTTTCTTTCACTCATTTTCACCCCAAGCATTCAAGTGTTCATCCTTATAGAAATTTTGATTTCACAAGAGAATTTTGTTGGCCCACAGTTGTCATTGCACCAAAAGATTGACCTGTTAATGGAAAATACAACTGCCGGAGTTAACAGATTCATGGGAGGTGATTAGTCCATGTCGCAAATCTTGAGGAGAGCATTGAACATCTTCCAACAAATTCCCATGTTACCTGAAGGGATTCAAATCCAGTACCTTTGGCTCTAATACCACTTGTTGGTCCATAGTTTTCGTTGCACCAAAAGATCAACCTATTAATTCCTAATACAACTACTAGAGTTAATGGATCCATGGGAGGCAATTAGTCCATGTCACAAATCTTGAGGGGAGCCTTGACTATCTTCCAACACATTCAAGTGTTTACAAGAGCATTCAAGGGTAGATTATCAAACATTTTAGAAAATTCTTCAAGCATCAAGCATCATGTCAAAGTCTTCATGCATCATGTTTTTCTTTGAGCTAACAATTGTGATGTAGGGTTTCATTATTCAAGCTAGAATTTCATTCAAGATCTCTCACCTTTAAGAAAGAGTCAAGATCTACATCCATTGTATCTATCTCACACATGTTTTCAACACTACATTGATAGGGTTTGGTGAGTTGTAACAACATATTTTGTTCATTCATCATTATCCATTCCTATTTCATTATATTTCAAGGTTTGATTACCAAAATAGAGTTTGACCATGGAAAACCCCTATCCACTAACTCAACAAAATTTTACCCTATCCTTTGTGTGTGATTTTTAGGTTTAGTTTCAAGACACATCAAAGAGAAAGATTGGAAGAAGTTTTTGAAGTGCATAAAATTGTCAAAGTTGTCACCAAGCCTTGGAGAACATTGGAGAACACCTACAGGATAATTTACAAAGATTCATAACTGAAAACCCGAAGAAGCAGATTAAGTAGGCTGAGGAGAGTAGATTCAGACTTTGAAGATTTAGAAAACCCTAACTGGATTGATTTGCCACTTTAGTTGAATGAGCCTAGTTTTGGTCAAAATTCATATTTTTGCAGATTTGGATACCCATTTGCCAGATTCTTGTTCCCACATAGAAACCTAGATTTTGGACTGATTCACCCAGCTTGCTGAATGAGTTATGAATAATGGGAAAATGGATGCTTTATAACCTAGGTCATAGAACACCATTTTTTCTAATTATCATTCAGGGATGTCCTAGGAGTCATAATTGGATTGACTATCAACCTCACAGGGTGAGTCAATTCTCAACAAGGAAGACATAGGAAGGGGTTCTTTAAGCTTTTGTGGATTCACCACCAAGAAAATGTTTGGAAAAGACAAATAAGAATTCAACCTACAAAATCTAGCAATGCAAGCTAAATGAAGGATGCAAATGATGAAATAATGCAATAGTAAGTTAAGATGTGTGTACCTAGGAAGTCTGGAAATGTGACAAGGATTCAAGAAATAAAAAGAAACTGTCAAAATGTGTTATGGAGGACAAAGACACCCTTACTATTGTCTTAGTCCCACTATTGTTTTCAGGGAAGATGTCAAATCTTCAGATGTCGAAACCAAATCTACAATAATTTCTAAAATATACCTTTGAGAGGACTAAGACACCCTTGGTGGCGACTTAGTCCCATCTAGAATTTTTGGAATCTCTAAATGTGGTCCTGAGGTTTGATGTCTACACTTCCTTCTTCTCTGATCTCAAGTCCTGAAACTTCTGAATTTGGCCTATAGGTGAGTTTTCGTGAAGATGACAACTTTGAAATGCAACTTTGAAACTTTTCACTTCAAATGATCTTCAATTCTTCAACCTAAATATGTAATCAAAAACATGCGAGAGGGGAAAAACTTGTTGGTTATAGTTAGTGAATGGGGTTTTTACTTGGTCAAACCCCTTGTTGGTAATTAAACCTTGAAATGAAATGAAATGTTCAAAATGGAGGGAAATGATGAATGAACAAAATGCTACATTGCAACTCACCAAAGCCTTGTTGTGAAATCTACAAACTTGTGTACAATGGCTAGCTTGGATATGGATCTTCAATCAATAGAGTACTTGATAGATCTTGACTTGAACTACTTGCTTGAATCAAAACCCTACATCACAAATGTTAGCTCAAAAACACACATGATGCAACAAAATCCTTGATATGATGCTTGAATCTTGATGATGGTTCCAAATGCTTGATAAACTGCTCTTGAATGGTCTTGTGAACTTAATTATGCTATGATGAATTCTCTTGTGAACTTAATTATATTATGATAAAATTCTCTTGAATGCTCTTGAGGCATGAAACTCGAGGAAAAGACTCCAATAAGGGACCTTTTTAGGTGCTTTCAAAATTAGGGTCCCAAGACCTTTGGCAGACAAAGATGCCCTAGGTGGTGTCTTAGTTTAGACCTGAAAATCAAGGACACTCAGATAGAATCATTAAATTATCATTTACTCTTTTATGTTTGTCGAGATTAGCCAAAAAAAGTTATAATTCATTTGGCTTGTGGATGCAAAATATGAACAATTAAGACATAAATAAGGATAAATAAAGCAAGGTGGGTGCAAACAAGTGTGAAAATGAAAGGGTATGCTTTTGTCTACATTACAAGTCCCAATCAACATTAAAATCAAAATTCCTAGCATTTCAGAGCTCCATTCAGCCATCTCAAAATTTCCAGGTCCATACATTCCATTATGTAGTTTTCTATTTTGTTTCATTTTCATTTCTAGGTTATCTAGTGAATCTTTGCATTGAATTAGGGTTTTTCATTACACTTTGCACTACATTTTTATTTCCAAGTCTTAACTTGGTGTTGAACCACTTATTAGTTTACAATCAACCCTAGGAAAGCTAGGTATTGCAAGATCCCTTTCTCTTTTGCATTGAGATCTCTAGGGCTAGCATCCTTGAATGAAATTGGAAAGTGGGTGTGCTATATGTCCTAAAACCATAAAAAATCACTATAACCACTTTTACTACATTTACTTTTGAGTGATGGGTATGTGCAGGATCATCATGGAAAAAACAAGCCCTTAAGTGGCAAAAAAATTAGAAAAATCAGAGTTAGGAAACTTGATGTAAAAATTTGAATAAGTTACCTATATTATTTTTAAAATATGTAAGAATAGAATCTATATCAAATTGAATGTAGTTTCTAAACTACTAGGTTTTTTTTTTTTTTAAATCTATTTGGTGAAAATTTAAAAATTTAATGCAGTAGGGCTTGAATTTCAAGGAAAAAATAACAAGTAGGTGTATGTCTAACCACCCTAACCACAATAAAATGATAATATTTTTTTATAATATTTTAGATATAAGTAGAGGACTCATGTCCCGATGTGATGCATATATTTTTTGTAATTTTTTTCCAAGTAAATAATTAATTATGAATTTTTTATTACAACTTTTAAAAAATAAAAACACATATGTTTTACCATCTTATCTTGGTAAAACTTCATGAAATTCATTTTTTTAATCTTATAGTATGTGAAGTAGAGAATGTGACACATGTTTTGGATTCAAAAAATGTGATATCATTTGAAATATATAGATGTTTTTCAATCTTATCAATCAGACTTTAGTCATAATTCTAATATAAAATGAATTATAATTATTTATTAAATTCAAAGTAAAGCATAATTTATATTGGTGGAAATCTGAGAATCTCCTCTAAAAACCCTTTTCATTTCATCAATTTTGGGTTAAAATTTTGTTGTCAGCCACATACCCTAGAAATAACCATCATATCACCACTTTTTGGCCCATCATGATCTTGCACATACCCTGAACCTAAATTTAGAGAATCATTTGGCTTGCATTAGCATTGCATTAAAATTTGCATTAGTTAATCAGCATTCTATGGTTTCTAATTTTGTATTAGTGAAAGTTCATATCTAGCTTGCATTTTTGCATCTCATTTCACTAAAAATCAATCAAAATATGCATTCACACTTATAATTCAAGTCATACAACATAATTTAGGCATAAAACTCAATTGAATTTTTTTGAAAATTTTGAAAAAAAATACCTATTAGCACTCATTCGCCACCTTGGGTGAATCAATCGCAGTGTAGATTCTACACTACATTTTTTGGCATTTAAAGCACTGTGTCTAAGTTTTTATTTTCTATTTATAGCTTTCTATTTCATTTTACATAGTTTTTGTTATATTCATTTCAATGCATTTAGCTTAAATTGCATTTGCTTCCATCTTGCATTTAGTATCCCTTGCATGAGCTTTTCTACTTGGTGTCCTATTACTAATACTATAGTGAGATGAAGTTCCAAACTCATGTCATCTTGTGATAGCACAATCATCATGAATCTTGGGTTATCTAGAGCTCTTTCACTACTAGTGTTGACACTAGTGCATTAGGTATGGACCATACCTTTAATGACTCATTTCCTTCAAGTAGTGTGACACATGTTGAAACAATGGTTTCCAGTGTCCTACAAGAAAACATAATTCAAATTAGTGAAGACTTAACAAACCTACAACATCAATTGCAAAATGAAAAAAATTCAACTACTACCATCCCTACTATAGATATCATTCATCACATGCTTGAAATTGAAGATGGAATTGACCTTGTGAAAAACATAGTTCAATGTTTTTGGAAACATCTCACCATAACCACTAGTTTTCCTTTACCTACAAGAAAAGTTACAAGCCAAGGATGAACTCAAATTTCTCCTCCCACAACAATTACCTCAATACCTACCTATACCAACCCTCAAGTCACAACAATAATGCAACCAACTAGTAATGTGATTCCTTCATTGGGTATTTCTACTAGCATCCCTAGTTTCTTTCTAGCATCGCACATCATATCTCCTACCACTTTACCACCTATAAGCATTTCATTCACTTGTACTTCGAACACATACACCCCTTCACCTTTTTCCCCTCCATCTCATAACAAAAGAAATAACCCTCTCATCAATCAACTTTTACAAACCGTTTCATCCCTTCAGAATCAGGTTTCCACCATCAACCAAAATCAAAATGACTCGCCCACATATTATGTCAAAAGTAGTCCATTATCCTTGGAGATATTGTGAACACTAATGCTACAAGGTGTAGAGGTGCCTAGATTCGAGAAATATGGAGGAAAGGGAAATCCTTCTAACCATTTTAGTGCTTATACCGCCTTATGTAGTGACTTTTTCCTTGATGATAAACTCATGGCTAAAATTTTCCCTAGGTCCTTGAAGGATACTACCTTGGAGTGGTATTCTTCTTTACCAAACAACTCAATTTGTTCATTCAATGAACTTGTTGAGGCATTTTTCAATCATTTCCAAGTGCATATGACCCCTAATATGACCTTGGCAGAGTTGATGAGATGCAAGCAAAAAGAAGAAGAAAAGACAACTGACTTTATATCACGCTATCAATCGCTCTATTCCCAAGTCAATGTCAGGGTTCTCAATCCTCACCATCAAAATATGTTCATAGAAAATTTGCAAAGAAAGATACAAGATAAGCTTACCATGATGAAATTTCCCTCCTTCATGCAATTGTGTGCTGCTCTCTTTGATTATCAAAATTTGGTTAGTACTCATGCACACGCAAAGTACACTTCTAACTGAACTGAGAAGTTTGAGTCTGCAAACCAAAACAATTACCAACCTTTCAAAAAATAGAAAAAAGGTTTCCTTCAATTCAATCCCCCTCAAAAATATCTAAAAATACAAATAACCAAGTAGTTGTTGTTAAAGTTGTGATACCCTTTAGCTATGGAGACCCAAAATAACAATTCACAATGCCCTTACATGATACCCTTCATAATACAGTGACACAACTTCTACAACAAAAGATGATTAATCTTCCTCTCATTAAACAACTTGATCCCAGTAAACCATTACTCACAAGCTATAGACCAAATTCTTACTACCATTATCATCAACAAAATGGACACAATATAGAACATTGCAATTATCGTAAACATTGTGTGCAAGACCTCACTGATTCTAGTCATATTTCAGGTGGAGGTGTTAGTGATCCAGGAAATAAATTTGTTTCCCTTCCTAACAAATTTTTTCAAATCTTTACCAACCTTATGCCTAATCATAACATTTCATTTGTCAAAGCTAGTGAAACTACAAAGAATGATGTGATGAATGTTGATATGGATGATGATAATAATGATTCTATTCAACATGATTCTATAAATAATTATCCTATGGATGACATGGTAGGAGTGATAGATGTCATTCCTCATAAAGGCTGAACTAAAAATCCTCTTGACATTGCTTTTTTCATCTAAAGATATACTTAAACATGCACTTGATGATCCTCTTTACATAGATGGTCGAATCCATGACAAGAGTATGTGTAGGATCATCATGGAAAAAATAGGCCCTTAAGTGGCAAAATATTCAGAAAAAATAGAGTTACACAAATTAACGTAAAAATTTGATTAAGTTATCTATATTATTTCAAAAATATGTAAAAATAGAATCTATAGGAAATTGAATGTAGTTTCTAAACTACTTGTTTTATTTAAAAACAAAATAATCTATTTGGTGAAAATTTGAAATTTCAATGCAGTAGTAATTAAATTTCAGGGAAAACATAAGAAGTAGGTGTCTGTCTAACCACCCTAACCACAATAAAATGATAATTATTTTTTATAATATTTTAGATATAAGTAGAGGACTCATGACTCGATGTGATGCATATTTTTTGTAATTTTTTTCCAAGTAAATAATTAATTATGATTTTTTTATTACAAATTTTAAAAAATATAAAAACCTGTATGTCTAACCACCTTAACTTGGTCAAAACTTCATGAAATTCATTTTTTTCTTTTTTTAATCTTATAGTATGCAAAGCATAGAATGTGACGTGATATTTTGATTCAGAAAATGTGATACCATTTGAAAGCTATATAGTTTTTTTCCAATCACCTTATCAATTAGGACTTTAGTTGTAATTCAAATGGAAATTTAATAATAATTATTTATTAAATTGAAAGTAAAGAATAATTTATATTGGTGGAAAGTTGAGAATCTCCTTTAAAAACCCTTTTCATTTCATCAATTTTGGGTAAAAAAAAAAGTCATCAGCCACATACCCTACTCATACCCTTCATATCACCACTTTTTGGCCCATCATGATCCTACACATACCCACAATCCCACTAATGGGATACTAATAGGCCCCGTCTATGGAGAGAATGTAATCACCAAGGAATTATTATTTTTGCATGAGCTCTATCAAATTATATATAATAAAATGAAAGCATGGATCAAGACGCATAATGGTTTCACTTTCCCTACAGATAAGTGCACCAAGATGGTTCCCAAAAAGGGGGCTTAAGTGGCCGCTTTTTTTCTGAAATCAGGAAATACTAACCTTGGACATGAAATTGAGGATAGTTACACTCAAAATTTTGAGATGGAACAAAAAACAAGGATCGAAGTGCTCCGAGTCTACTTTCTAAACTACTAATTTATTTTGAAAATGGTTGAGATTAAGGGGTTCAAAATAGGGGCGTACACAAATTGGTGATATTTTTTTCAGAAAAACATAACATAGCAACTCTTGTACGACCTGAGCACAGTGAAATTTTTTGTAGTATTTTTAAAATTGCTATAGTCAAAAGTTAGCTAACAATATCTAGTTGATGCACGATTTTTCTGATAATTTTTTAATGAATATTTAATTTTTTACTAATTTTCTAAGTGGGCACTTCTTGAAAAGCAAAATTTTGGCTGTGCTCCCCCTAAAATTTTTTGAAGGTAATTGATTTTTTTATTTTTTTATTTTTATAAAATTGTAGAATAGATTCTAGTT
>VDFB02271358.1:388140731-388236825 GCA_007258455.2 Sequoia sempervirens | reverse complement strand
CCTCTCCCTCCTACCCCCTCTCCCTCTATTTGGTTTCTCTCTCCCTATCAAACCTCTCCCTCCTACCCCCTCTCCTTCCTATGTTGGAAAAATATGTCTCAATCCCACAGGCTAAAACCTCTATTAGAGCCAAGTTAGAGTGACTATTCTATGTCTGGCCGATGAGCAGATTTGTAACCTTATGTTTTCTACAGGTCGTTGTGACCTTGTAGAAGTCTTGCTAAATGGCTACACATTGGAGTCTTTGGTATGACATGTTGTGTTCGGTATGTTCTCTTACCGCAGGGAGATCTTTGGCCAACAGGCCATACATATCGTTTATTAGGGAGACCCTTGGCTGAAAGGCTTAGGTTGGGAAGAAGCCTCAGCGATGAAGAAAGGTCTCGCCAATGGGGGAAATCTTGGAGTCTTCGCGGTGACACAATGACTTCAATATGAAGTCTCAGTGGCTGATGGAGAGTCTTGCCGATGATGAGGGGTCTTCGGTATAACTCTTGGCGAACAGTGGTCTCGGGGTAACTTGGAGAGCTCGGTAAGAACTCTTAGCGAAGAGTGGTATGTCTCACCGATAACATTTGCTTGGTGTCCTCGAAGTAACATGTGATGGCTCGGTAAGAAGTCTTACCAATGTGTGAAGTCTTGCCAACCATTCAGTGCTCGATGTAACTAAAGGGGTCTTGGTGTGAAGTCTCAATGATGAACGAAAGTCTTGCCGACTGCTAATCACTTTGGAGAAAGTCTTTGAACCTCGGTATGATCTCTTGGTGAAAGACGATAGTCTCATCGATGTAATTTCTATTGTCTATGTGACTTTTGAACCTCGATATGAAGTCATAGCGAAAGCAATGAGTCTCGCTAACTGGTGGATGCACACAGATTAACATGAAGGTTCAACATGAGGTCTTGGCGAGAGTGATAGTCTTAGCAAAGGGAAAACTGAAGTCGATGCAACGAGTGAACTTGATATAACCTCTTGTCAATTGTAAGGACTCTTTGCGATATCAAATGCTAACTGTGTTGGCATCGGGGAGACACGGACAATGTCTCACCAATATGCCAACATAGCTTGACATGGTTATTGTAACGTGAGCACGTTATTAACTAGTATAGATATGTTCATTTAGGATTAAATAATGTACTCACATTATTACTAAAATGGTAAAAAATCACAATATACCCATGATGTCGGCTCACATTCTACATATTCTCCTAGTTTTATGTGTGCTCTGACAAAAAGTAGCTTTTTGGTGATTGAGTGAAGTGTGCATGCATGATTTTGAGATTCCATCACCTTTGCATGAAATAGCAGAGTTTTCACGTTGAGAGGCATATGATATCAATTCAAGTTTGAATTATAGTGATAATTGATATACAATTGAAATTTGGAGGGGAACAAGCTTTTGAAGAAGTCAAATTTTTGAGGAGTTTGAGGAAGGAAGAAGCAAAGGTTGCATAATTGGGTAGAACTCCTCTATTTGAAACTTTGCTTTTTTAGGTATGTGAAATCTTTGTACATTTTCTTTCATTTTATTATGGCTTGCTTTCATTTTTGTTGTTTAGCTTATTCCATGTTGATCAAATTGTTTGTTTGTGATGCAATATCAAATTGCCAAGCCACTTAGCAACATCATTTCTTTAGGGAACTTCCTTCCCAAATCAATAAAGAGTAAAAGATCAATTTATACAAAAATTTTCAAATTCATCCAAAACTACTTTTCATTCAACCAAAATCCATTTATTTCATTTCAAGTTATAAGGCTATCAGTAGCCAATTCACCATCTCCATATAGCAAACCATTTTCAGAATCAACTTTCAAGTTTGTTCTTGTCATATACAATACAACAATCACTCATCAACTCAACTTACCCCTTCAAGGAAAAAACAATCAAACACCTCTGTTCCTTAGACCTGCAATCAAACATCATCCCAACCATTTAAGATATCTTTGCTCAAATCAACACATCCATCATCCTATCTTCACTTAAACACCATTTGTAACAACAACAAGCAGCATTAGTTTAACACTGTCTCCAGAACTTTAAGATACCAATTTCATCATGTTTTGATTGTAATATTCCAATATATCAGTATAGACACACTCTGAGTACTTTGCATTCAAGAAACCATTGCCATATATTGGAAACATATGCCCAAATCATCAAATATTTCACAATCTACCTTCAAAACCTTACCAAGCATAGACACAACTGTGGCATCACAAATGAGACTACTCCCAAGCACTTAACAACATTCCTTTCGCTGTTTCTACATATTCTCTGTTTTTAGCAAACAATGCCAAATATCTGTAGGAGGCCAACATTCCATCTAATTGGGTGATTCCTTTTCTATCATAATATATTTACACAATCCCAATACAAATTCTCAGGCCTATTTTGATCCTTTTCAACATACTATAAAATTTTATACACTTATTTCACAGAACAGAGTAGAACCAACATGCTATCTACTGGTAAAAGCCCTTAAATAGGTCAATTTATAAAAGCAAGTCATCATAGAACTACTCACTAATCCACCAAACCTATAAATAGTCTTAGGCCATGTGTAGAAACTCACAAATAAATAAGTTTCAAGATGGGAAACGCCCATCAATACACAAAATCAGTAAACATTTGATTATAGGATGAAAACACACCAACCATGAGGATTTCTTTAATGAAACATTTGTAAAACCTCTACTATTCTGCCTAAAAATTGAAACATGCTTCATTATGTCTGCAAATTATTTTGAAATCATTTCTAAGCTCCTCTACATGTTGTTTCCTCAAACCCTACTTGAAAACACCATTTTTTTGAATGAGAAAATTCAGAAATTTTTTTCATGCAATAGTATCCCAACTTCTTATTTGTATTTACCCCTGCCACACACATATTCACATTGAAAAGACACTAAATATGATCCATTCCACCGACCTACTAGCCCGACATTGGTGGAATGGCTAAGAATCACTTTTTAGACTCTAAATAATTCTAAGGAAACCACAGATCGACTTAGGAAACTAAGTTCAAATTAGATTGATTATTTGAATTACAATTCCTACAACTTTCAAGAATGAAAGAAGTCTCTTTCCCTGACAAGAATCAAATCTTAGAACATGCTTGAATCACTATGCAACCTGAAAACAAGAATAGAAAAGGTTCCCAAAATAACTGAGCAGAGGTTTTTTTATTAATTTTTATGGATTTTTTGGGATACAATATCCTCCTTTCTCAAGCTTACAATTCTTTTTAAAGGTTTATAAATTAGTTGAAATAACTACTTCTTCATCTTCATCAACCCATCCTTTCCCTTCCACAAAAAAGACTCTTCACCTTCCTGCTTTTGTGCAATTTTACATTTTTACAATAATTGACAACTTTTGTTATAAAAAGCAACTTTTCAATAATATCACCTAGTGACCTATTTCATGGTGCAAATACATTGAAATTCATCATTTAATGACCTTCACTCATCATATTTAATTGAACATTACAAATTGAACAAATTAGCTTTTTGAAGGAATTTCATGACCTAGGTGCTCCTGCACAGTTTGTCATGTTACAACCTTACGTTGTCAATGGACATTTTAAATCACACAATTCGATACACTTTCCTATTACATTTTTAAACAACATCTCTTTGAGGCATTTTGTTAAATTTAACAATTGACTTTCTTTGTGTATGCTTCCAAAGCTATCATTGAGTTATTTTGTCAAATAGTTATACAAACTAGCTTTCATTGACTTTCTTTGTGTATGCTTCCAAACCTTTCATTGAGTTATGCTTCCAAAGCTTTCAATTAGTTAATTTGACAACTTAGCACTTTTTGCACAGGTAAAATTATTCGTCATGCCAAAGAAATGAACTGTTAAAAGGAAAAAACTAACAGATGATCAACTCCAAGCCATCAAAGATAAAGAGAAAAAATGGATGAGGGAATTTCATGAAAAGTAGAAATTGGGAACGATTGATGAAAGCAAGCTAGTTGAAGAGGAGCCTCAACTGTCAAAAAGAGAAAAGAAATTGGCAGCACAAAGGGCACAAATGTGAAAGAGTCGTGCTAGGGGAGATGTAGATACTGTAGTTGGAGACACACCATCGACCGCAAGTGAATACAAAGGGACACCATTAAGCACAAGTGAATATGGAGGGACACCATCTACCACAAGTGAGTATGGTTGGACACCATCCACCACATCTAAAGTTGAGAGTACATCATCACTCAAAGTTGAGGAACAAGGTATGCCATCATCCCCATGTGAACCTCAAGGTATTTCTTCTATTCCACCCTTGATCGAAGGTATGCAATCGAGCCCACCTCAATTAAATATTGATGAAATTGCTAATGTTGAGATGTATGTACCTAAGAGAACACCACCTAGAATTTTGCATAGAAAGCCAAAGTTTTTGATTAATATTGATGAGGATATTTTGCAGCACATGGAAGGTAAGATTCCAGAACATACTTGTAGAAGATATGTTGATAAGATTTTCCAAATGTTCTTTGAAAGGATAAATGAGATTGCAAGATGTCAACTATTTGTTCAAATGATGTAGGGTTTAAAGTACAGAAACATCATGAAGACTCTTGGGTTGAGAACATCAAATGCATCAAGTGAAAAAACTATTGTGAAGAATCTAATGGATGCTTATGACAGTGTGGGTAAGACCTCATGCTCAAAGGATAATAATGTCAGCCGACGTGTCATTACATTGACTTTGGTAAGCTATCAAACAAAGAGATCTCACCTCATTAAAAAGACAAGTGAAAAAATGGGAATTAGTAGAAAAACTTTATCAAACACCGTTCAAAGGCAGCAAAGAATTGAGGGCACCGATTCAAATGAATTATGGGCATTCTTGGGGAGATTGCCACACAAAGATAACAAAGTTGTTGAAGCATTGAGAACACTAATTGAATATTATTGGAAGAATAATACAAGGCCATCTCCGAATCAAAGGGATGTCATAAGAAGGAGAATTGGTAGTTGAAACTGTGAGCCACATCCAAAGCATTTTTTGGATACGACTCAAACCCAATTTTTTCATAAATTTCAAAATTCTTATCCTCAAATTAGTATTTCTCAAAGATTTTTTGAAACGATTAAACCTTTTTATATCAAGATAAATCACACATGCACTACTTGTTGATGTAAACTACATATTTAATTCTCTAACCATTATGATGTTTATCGTTCTATATGTTTACATTTGCATACTAACGATGTTTTTCAAGATTGTTGCATAGAAGCCCCACCAAAATCTTCAAGAAAGTTCTTATCAAAAATTTTATGTGAAATAGAGGATGGCCAAATATTCTATAGGACAACATGCTTGGATGGTTCATGCGAGCATTGCAGTGGCTTGCAATGAATGCTAGTATGTCAACATATGGAAAGCACATATGAGGTGGGACAAAAACTAGTAGAGTTTGGGAAGTATAAAACAGTGGCATATGCTACAAAAGATGGGTCTGAAGCAAAATGGTGTGAGTTGGTTATTCAGGAGATTCCAGTGTATCAGTTCATGTCCATGTTTTGTGAGAATCTAGTGTATGAGTATGCAAGGCATACCCATAGAGCCTGATGGTTGGACACACAATTCAAGCTATGCAAGGACACTTTTCCACTTGGTAGCATAGTATCAATGGTTGAATTTGTAGAGAACTACACTCTACAACCACAGCGTGAGGTGCAGTCACAGTATTACAACTCCACACAGGTTTTGATATTTATGCACATAGCATTCATTCATGCAGCTGAAAGTATAGAGGATGAAAGGAAGGTATTGAGGGAGTATCACTTTTATATTAGTGATGATCGTACACATTCTCCAGAGTTTATGCAAGGTTGCTTCCAGATGTTCTACAATCATTTGGCTCAGAGGGGCATATCATATGATTAGCATATAATATGGTCAGATAACTATGCAACACAGTTCAAGAATGCGTGCATGTTCTACTGGTTGTGCAGGATGCATCTCACAACACGTGTTCAACATATGTGGAACTTTTGTGAGGCTGGACATGGAAAGGGAGATCATGATGGTGTAGGAGCATGCATGAAAAGAGAATTAGCACAAGAAGAGTTAAAGTATAAAGACAGTGCATAGTTGATAGATGCAAGATCAATCGTCGAGTGGTGTAATGGTTCAAGTGGGTCCAGGTAATGAAGGTACGTCTTCAGTTTGTATATTTTTTGGTTGATGGATGATACTAACATTGCACCATATGAGGATTGTTGTACACTAACAAGATCAAGTGAGTTGCACTCTTTCCTTAACTCAAATGCAGGTTCATGGAGTGGGTATGTGGAAGATCATCATGGAAAAAATAGGCCCTTATGTGGCAAAAAAATCAAAAAAATTAGAGTTAGGCAACTTGACATAACAATTTGAATAAGTTATCTATATTATTTCAAAAATATGTAAGAATAGAATTTGTAGCAAATTGAATGTAGTTTCTAAACTACTAAGTTTGTTTAAAAACAAAATCTATTTGGTAAAATTTGAAATTTCAATGCTGATAATACTTAAATTTCATGGAAAAATAAGAAGTAGGTCAATACGACCACCTAACACAATAAAATGATAATATTTTATATAATATTTTAGATATAAGTAGAGGACTCATGTCTTGATGTGATGCATATTTTTGTAATTTTTTTCCAAGTAAATAATTAATTATGAATTTTTTATTACAACTTTTAAAAAATATAAAAACTCGTATGTCTGACCACCTTAACTTGGTCAAAACTTCATGAAATTCATTTTTTCTTTTTTTAATCCTATAGTATACAAACCATAGAATGTGATGCATGTTTTGGATTCAAAAAATGTGATACCATTTGAGAGCTACAGATGTTTTTCAATCAGTCTATCAATCAAGACTTTAGTCGTAATTTGAATGGAAAATGAATAATAATTACTTATTAAATTCAAGGTAAAGCATAATTTATATTGGTGGAAAGATAAGAATCTCCTTTAAAAACCCTTTTCGTTTCATCAATTTTTGGTAAAAAAAATGTCTTCAGCCACATACCCATCATATTGCCACTTTTTGCCCATCATGATCTTGCACATACCCGAGTATCGATACACATAAGATGGCATGCTTTTGTTCTTTATGTACAATGCAAGCCTAGAATGATTGTGAGTTAGGAGAGTGGGTTGACAAATGGTTGACAAGTTATCTTAGCCCACTTCACATGTATCGCCCTCCAATGGCATTGGAACTAACACGGATGGAATCATCGATCGACTTTGACCATGTATCAGATCTAGTTCAACCAGGTAATAAATCCACTTTCTTAGAATTTGAAATTCCATATTGTTATCTTACTTTGTACTGTATTCATAATGTTGACTAATTTCAAGAGATATGTCGCACATATAAATGCAGGGCATGTTTATGCAGTTATTGTAGATGAAGACAATGAAGAGGGTACAAACTATTACTTGTGTTGTGTTGAGGAAAAAAAGAAATTGGAAGCCCCAATTATAGATGGAGAAAACATTGAATACCCTACAAGCTCAGTTGTTGTTACTGGAACGTGGCTTAGAAGGTACCCACATAAGAGTGTTAAACATTGGTTGTTTGAGGAATTTGACACACATCGTAAGATTCTTCATTACTCAAACCTTGTCGTGGCATCCAATGTTCATTTGAGAAAATATGGGAGTAGACCTTCGAACAAGACCTTGTGGATGGTCCATGAGTTTGACCATGATGCAATACTTGACACAATAAAGAGTAGAGCAGACCCAAATGGTTCATTGGATTAATTTGTAAGTATATGCACAACGGTTCTTATTAATTTATACTTGTATCCATGTTAGTTTGGTTGATGCCAATGCTATCATCTTATTTTACTTTGTGTATCTGTATGTAACCAGACAAACATTGATTGGTGTCCCCTTGCATAAAATGCAGATTTATGAGCCATCCAAGAGAATCTCAAGCAGAAAAGCAATGCAACATCCTTATTTTGATGATCTTGACAAATCTCAATTATGATTTTAAGCCATTAAAAAGTGTGTGTGAAGCTTGATGAGGCAATTTCAAGTTATTCATTTGAATTTAACCTTATCATGACCACTTATGACGTGACATTATAAGAGCATCTCAAATTTCAATAAATTCTATTCATAAGAGCATAGACAAGGCGTTGAACTCTTTGAAAAATGCCTCAAAGAAATGTGGTATCATGGTGATGGAATGGCATGATGAATGCCATGACAAGAAAATTGTTGTGGATTGTCATGGCATTCCATCACCATTGAGACCACATTTCTTTGAGGCTTTTTTTTCAAACAGTTTGCTGCCTTTTCTATGCTATTGCTTACTAGTATGGTTTGATAGATTTTTTCCAAGCATCCATAGCTTTTTTGGAAGCACCTATTTTAGGCTTTTAGCCATAGAAATAAGGAAGTGAGTTGTTTGATAGAATGCTTTGGTAAACATGTATGATAAATATACTAGCATAGAGAAGGTAGCGAACTATTTGAAAAAAGACCTCAAAGAAATGTGGTCTCATGGTGATGGAATGCCATGAAAATCCACAAAAATTTTCTTGTCATGTGATGCAGAGGGGATGGGACTTTAGTCAAAACTCAAAGTTTCAAGGATTACAATGATGCAATCTCAAACACTCTTCCAGGCACCCCTATGGAGACAAGCCTCAATAGTGCACTTATAACTTAGATGCTTTCCTAATAGACCCAAACCCTTGGAGTGATCTCAAAGAACTCAAAAAAACTTTTCTTGAATGGTTTCAAAGCCCCAAACCTCTGTCTTAGACAAAACTCACTTTTTGCACCTTGACTAGGCTTCTAGCCCAACTAGGCTTCTAGCGATGGTTTTTTGACTTTTCACTCAACTTTCCCAAAGGAATACTCAATATAATGACTGATTTAGATGTGATTCATGATGATACACAACATATCAAATCATTTATGGCACTTGTTCTGGATCAAGCCTACCAAAATCTATCGTTTCCTCTAATTTAAGGCCTAATTAGCCCACTTTTTCAAAGCAACCCCTCTCTAAAATTATCGCCTAACTATGAAACTTTAAACAGTGTTTTAAAATGTTCCTAAACCAAATATTTTCAAGTTATTAATCTTCTTTGACACCTACAACACCCTAAATCACAAAACCCTCAATAAATTGCTCCAAAACTAGGGCCTCTTGAAAATTAGCTTTCCCAACACTTTCAAAACCTTCTCTTGGACTTTTCACCAATAACTCAACATATATAAACACCTTCAACTTAGAAATACCCCTTATTAAGGTATATCTCCTTCTGCTACACTTTAGGCACCATTTTCATGCCCTTTTCCTTGCTAAAACTCGGTGTACACCCAAGAATCACTCTTTCCTGCACAATAACTTGTTAGATCTGTATAATACACATTATATATGATCCATTTCACAAGTTTTCAATCACATTCTCCCATGAAATGGATCATTTATTCATGAAGACTCTCAAAACTAGTGAAAATTTTGTACTTTTTGAGGACAGTCAGCAATATAACACAAGAAACTAATTCCCAATGTTATTTAGGTCATTAAAAAGGTTAAATTCATGTAAATAAAAGTTATTAAACCATCCAAATGAGCATGACACCAAAAGGAATCAAAGATTCATCAAAAAAACTCAAGAAAATGCAAAAAGATTCAAGTTTTTATTGATTTTTTGTAGCAGTCTGTACAACACTTGCAATATCAGCCAACCCTCTATAAAAATGCTTTCTCCAAGCTTATAGACTCATCCTACAACTGTCCCAACTGATTAGAATTGATTTTATTACATTATTGTGACTAAAACTCCTAAAACTCACGTTTCCACCCAAAGTTGGATTTCAAAATTTTGAATTTCCAACATTGCAATTTATTAACTCCTATTAACTATAAAGCTTCCAAAACTATTGCATATTATAATTCAACCTTATTTAACCTAATTAAAACATCATATACCTATTTCAACTCCTATAACATCATTGTTCCATTTACAAGTCAATTTGGTCCTATGGTCCTTATTAGGACCCTTAGGACTTTTGATCTTCCTGTTACACTCATCCATACCAAATGCCATTATAGGCTTCAAAATGCTATAATTGATGCTCTGGAAAGGTTTATAGGCCTTCAAGACCGCTGCCATCTCTTGACCCTCCAAATGATCCTCAAGGAGCTTGGGTGCTTGTGCACCATCATGGAATTCCACCACCATGAGACCACATTTCTTTGAGGCATTTTTTTCAAATAGTTCATTCCCTTGTCTATTATATTGCTTACTATTATGCTATGATAGATTTTTTCTAAAAATCCATAGCTTGTTTGAAAGCACCTATTTTAGGATTTTAGCCATAGCAGCAAGGCAATGAACTGTTTGGCTAAATGCTTTGATAGACATGTATGAAAAATGTGTTAGCATAGACAAGGTAGTGAACTATTTGAAAAAATGCCTCAAAGAAATGAGGTCTCATGGTGATGGGATGGCATGACGAATTCCATGACAAGAAAATTGATATGGATTGTCATGGTATTCCATCACCATTGAGACCACATTTCTTTGAGGCTTTTTTTCAAACAATTTGCTGCCTTTTCTATGCTATTGCTTATTAGTATGCTTTGATATATTTTTTCCACAAGCATCCATAGCTTTTTTGGAAGCACCTATTTTAGGCTTTTAGCCATAGCAACAAGGAAGCAAACTATTTGATAAAATGCCTTGGTAAACATGTATGATAAATGTAGTAGCATAGAAAAGGAAGCAAACTATTTGAAAAAATGCCTCAAAGAAATGTGGTCTCATGGTGATGGAATGCCATGACAATCCACAACAATTTTCTTGTCATGGCATTCCACCACCATGAGACCACATTTCTTTGAGGCATTTTTTTCAAATAGTCATTCCCTTTTCTATGCTATTGCTTACTATTATGCTATGATAGATTTTTTCTAAGCATCCATAACTTGTTTGAAAGAACCTATTTTAGGCTTTTAGCCATAGTGGCAAGGCAATAAACTATTTGGCTAAATGCTTTGATAGACATATATGAAAAATGTGTTAGCATAGACAAGGCAGTGAACTCTTTGAAAAAATGCCTCAAAGAAATGAGGTCTCATGGTGATGGAATTCCATGACAATCAAAGGCATTTTATTGTCATGGCATTCCATCAAGTCATGAGACCTCATTTCTTTGAGGCATTTTTTCAAAGAGTTCACTACCTTGTCTATGATATTGCTTACTATTATGCTTTTGATAGATTTTTTCCAAGCATCCATAGCTTGTTCGAAAGCACTTGTTTAAGGCTTTCAGCCATAGCAACGAGGCAACACCTGAACTATTTGACAAAATGCTTTGGTAGACATGAATGAAAAATGTGGTAGTATAGACAAGGCAGTGAACTTTTTGAAAAAATGCCTCAAAGAAATGTGGTCTCATAGAATGCCATGACAACAAAATGCAATTGGCAGCTGCTCCTAGTTATTTGTTATGCAATGTGAAGTAATTGCATAACTACTTAGGTTGACTTTGTAAAAACTATATTGTAATTGCAATTTTGTCATCTATCAGCATCTAGTTATTAGTTATGAAACGTGAAGCAATTCTTTCAGTTTGAAAGGTGTGCAATGCAATGTAATCAACGTTATGAATATAAACTACAAAAATCTATTTTTTACTAAGTTACCGGTTCATTTTTGGGTTCGGGATCAGGTTCGAGAACCCGGTTCTCTGGTTCAGGAATTATTTTTTTTGGGGTTGGGTTTTTTTTGGGTTCATTCATACAAAAACATATAAAAATCATAAATATATACATATTTGCAGTAGTAATCAAGTTCATAATACACAACCATATTAATAGTCAAATAACATAGCAAAAATACACCACCACTTTCATAGTGAAATATTAAAATATTAGTGATCTATTCGAATGTCATGATACAAAATTATAAATTAAAGTTCAAACATAAAATGTCAAGTGTTTACAATCAGCCATTATTGATCATTGATCAATCTAAAAAGATGTGAACATTTTTACGTGTGGAAGGAAAACAAGAAAATAATGTTACATAATTATTTACATTGTGAAAGAGCCAAAACATTTTTCTGCAGATCATAGAAGAATCTCAGTGATTTTTTGGGTGTCCTTGCCTTGGAACGAAACTATTCTGAGCCATGAATGATTGACCAGGAACTGTGAGAAAGAAATAAGATAAATCACATGCAACTTGTTGCAATTTCTTTCCTTGGGAAAAAGGGTAAAGTTTTTTCTTTTTAGGGAGAATCTCCTTTAGAGTTTGAATGCATTGATAATTTTCAAGATAGACTTAGCCAAATATGTCATCTAGGTTTCAAGCTTTTAGGTAAAATGTTTGCTTCTTAAAATTTTGTTCAAAATTCAAGATGCAGGCTCTCCTCCCTTAGGGAAGAGAAGGCCTATCAAACCTAACACTCTTATGCAACACTTCTTAAGTTCTTATTGATGTAGTATTAGATGTGAAGTTTCAAAATAGGCATTGTTATATAAATTCTCATCTCACGACTATCATTGCATCAAATTAAGAATTTTCAATCCTTTATGGTCTAGACAAGAGAAGTATGGAGTAGTGTTCCAATGTTAAAGTCTTATTGTGAATCTCTTTGCTATGAGTGGTTCAAAAATGAGGAATCTTTCTTCTGCACCAAATGAGAAATATTCACAATATGTGCTAGGAAGGAATAAGTCCATAAGATCAAGTATGCAAGAACTGAGAATTGTAAAATTGGCTTACATTTGACTTCCAAACACATAAATTTTCACACTTTTCGATGTTCACACATAAGTCAAAAAATATATGTGTGTAAGTTGTAAAGTATACACTTGAATACACATAACTCATATCTATTGAACCATGAATTTATAATTTGAAAATATGGACACCATCGATAAAAATATTTGTATTAAGCAAATAGCCATGTGTGCATACATCAATATATGTTGATATAAGTATAAAAAATAGTCACAAAATAGCCATATAGGCTTACGAGAATGCCATATAGGCATTCAATGTAAAAAATATCCCATACAAAAAATGTACAAAATTTCCATGTAGCCATACAACAAAGGGCTTTGTGCAATCAAAATTCATTTCTCTCCATGCTCTAGTTCAAATAAAATTTTATTTCCCTTTGCTGGGCGATCTGATGGCGATAAGTCTATCACCCGTTTCTGCTGTGCTCAAGGAGTTCTCCCGTTGCTCCTCCTAGTGTTTATCTTCTGGTGAAGTTTCAACTGTTACAATAAGAAGTAAAGACATTAATATATAGAAATTACATTATAAAAATTAATGTATTTAACAAAATAATCACTTACGACCATCTCACGATCACTCTCCTCAATGGAAATATTTTCATGTCGATGCTCAGGCATGCTCAAGCCCTGTATAAACCATCCAAATAGGAATTAAACTACAAATCAATAATGGTTTGATTTTTCACTAGAACTAGTACATCTATAACAATGAATGTAAATTGAAATTTAGTAATTTGCCTCATACCTCCCCCATCAGAGCCATCGAGGATTGTATAGCAGAGGAAACACCAATATCCATTGCC
The DNA here is from genome assembly GCA_007258455.2 of Sequoia sempervirens. Taxonomy (NCBI): domain Eukaryota; kingdom Viridiplantae; phylum Streptophyta; class Pinopsida; order Cupressales; family Cupressaceae; genus Sequoia; species Sequoia sempervirens. Next base: position 388,223,224 of record VDFB02271358.1, on the reverse strand, counting down.
CTTGTAACATTTGGTAGTGTTTCTGTCACCAACATTTGAAAATAAAACAACAAATTATTCAATCACAAAAAAGTTACAATAGCGATCCATGTGATGATTTATAATGTATGAGATATAATGAACAAAATTTTGAGTACAAGTATTAAACAAATATATTTCTGATTATTAGTTATCGAATTTGAAGTAATGCTTTGATTTTGAATGATTTGTGTACAATGCAACGTAAGGTCAACAATATGAATATAAACTACACAAATCTATTACTTAGAATTCATTACTTAAGTTCTCTTTAAATTCTATATTACCTTTGTGAACGTTTGATCAAATCTACTGGCACTCGGTGGTGTTTCCTTGAAACCTCCAACAGTATCCTGTTCAACATCCAAAATCACATATTAAAACACCATTCGTAAAACAATGCTATTAACACATGTAATAAATTTATAATTGTTTACTAACTTTACATACCCCACCGATAGGTGTACTGCAAAAATAAGTAGGTGGATGACTAGTGTATCTAGTCTCTACACTATGACCATGCAATTTTATTAAAATAATAAAACTAAATTAGTTAATCTTGCATTTCACAATCGAAATTTAATAAATTAAATTCAATGAACATGCTGAATTTTACCTTAGTGTCAATGCCATATGCATCATGCAAAATGCCAGCCATCCTCTCCATCCTCGTAGATGCATATAGATCAAGCTACGTAGTAGCATATGGATCATGTGTAGCACCCTCTTGAGTGCCGGTAGGGTCATATGAACAAGTCACCCCACAAGATTGACACACATGGGTTCGAAGGCCACCACCTGAAGACTCCCCTAGATGGCATTGTATAATAGGGCTAGTGTGATAAATGACACTCTAGGTCAAATTTTTGATCGCCTGCAATGTCTCTATGTTGGCACTCTCCTTCGCAATGGCAGGCATCACAATCTGCTCACGAGGTGGCCTAGTGAGAGGTCGTCTCCCTTACTACGTAGGATCTGGCTATGCACTGGGCCTATCCTGAGCTGACCCCCCACCTCTCCCCTGGAACTCCCTCATCAAAATAATTTGGGATTTGGTTCAATACAAACTCACTGTATAGTTTCCTAAGAAAATATTGGGGGACTTCACAATTATTGCACGGTGGGTAATCAAGGACCATATACCATCTTTCATAAAAATAGTTCTTAATCTCTTTGTGGTGGCACCAATGAATATGAAACCTCTTTGCATTGAGGGTAAGATTTTGATTTGTTTTAGGGTCAGTGAATTGAGAGCACAAATCACCTTTAGTAATTTTTAAATCTTTTACTTGTTTATATGATAATTTGTCTGCATAATATGCCCTAGCTATCTACCTCCTATCTTTCCATCCAGATATTTGTTGGGTGATTGCATCTACATTTTTTAACATGTCTTTCAATGAATTTTCTAAAAGCATTCTTTCTGTGGTTGAAGCATTTGGATCACTCAACCTACTGATAAGATCCTCAAGTTATTTTCTATTGTTCTAAATTTCACTCCTCAAATTTTCTTGAGTGCCAGGAGGGAATTGAGAGAATGGTGGGGGAGGTTGATTTTGTTGTTGAGGTTGATTTTGTTGAGGATTTACCTCCTCTTCTTGTTGAGGATTTGCAGGATTTCCTACGATTTTGAAAAAAAAAAAAACTAACCTAAAACAAACAAAATCAATTTCAAACTAACAAATAGTAAACAATACTTACCTCCTGCATCTCTTCGTCGTCGTGGTGCCATATTTGCAGAAAAAATCCAACTATTCTTGATGAAATTTTCATAAGTCCTTACTCCTAGAATGCGAGTGGGAAAATGAGGGTTTTTGGCTGCGGGCAAAGCTCAGAAACAATGAAAAGCAAATGATACACATTTCACTTTTTTTTCTTTTAAAATTACATAACACGCTCGAGTTATGTGTTTCCCCATTTTTTTCCCATTTGGCCACAAAAGTGCAACCAACTTCAGGCACCCACCCTTACAATGAGATCAATCACCTTTTCTTTACAAATAGGACTAAAAACATTAGATATCTTAGTCTCCATCAACCCATAGTCAAACCAATTTCATGTGAAGCTAGGTTATCCATGACTTCACTCCATGAAATTTGTCCCTTTGGTTGTGCATAAATTCTTAAATTTTCCCTTTGACGATGAAGTTTTCACCGTCGATCATAGTGTCTTTAACCTGTTTTCCTCCAAAGGCAACTTTTCCTTATATTTATTTTAGCCTGAGCCTACAGAACCTATAAAACTAGGAGAATACTTATTTTTCCTATCATATCAAAAGTTCAAGGTGAAGAAAATAGTAGAACTATCCCTCTAAAACATATCCCCACCAATCACCGAGCCTATTGTCCTAGGAAAAACCATGATTGAGCCTAAAAAAATTCCTAACAACCAAGACCATCCTAAGAAAGAACCTTCACCTACTTCCTACAAAAGACCAAGAGATAATGAAAGCAATCATGTTATTTCTCCTAGAATAAAACAAGTTTACAAAGTCAAAGATAAAGTTGTTGACCAACCTCATGTGGTCTCTTTTATTTAGGCTCCCCTTAGGGAAGAAAAGAAACCTATGGTTGATCAACCCGCTCCTACATAAATGCAACTTGAAAATAGAACTAAAAGAAAAAAAGGTCGTAGGGAGCATAGGTGTAGATGTTGTGCCCTTGGTCACATATTACATGAAGAAATAAACAAAGAAAATCAAAATCCAAACTTGATTGAAGTAATGCATGATGACTCTATCCCTGTCCCAAATCAAAACAATCCAATACAACAACCGCAACAAAAGTTGAAGCATTCTTTATAAATTATCATTTGACCTTCTATCATGATTAATTTAGATGATGATGCTAAGGTTTTTAAAATTTATGAAGAGATACATAATGAATTGAATACATTGTTTTCCTCTTCCATGAGCTTAAACAAAAATTCTCCTAAGAAGAGTGTTGAACCTAGTAATGGCCCTAGCTCATCACTTGCTATTGTCCCTTTGGCTAGTTGCCCACCTTTGATATACAATGAACATGATTGGGATGCAGATGACCTACTTTAGGTTGACTCGCATGTGCCTTACTAGTCTTTTGCATCATTTATATTTTTCTTTTTTCTTTTTACCATTGCATGTGTGTAATGTGATCCCCTATAATGTTATGTTTGATCTCTCTCTCTCTCTCTCTCTCTCTCTCTCTCTCTCTCTCTCTTTCTCTCTCTCTCTCTTTGTGACATTCTTCTATCTGTACCTTCATTCTTCTCTATGACGTAAATCTTTTATCTTTTCATCTTTTATCTTTTTCATATGTCTTGTGTTTTCCTTTTGGGGATGATGCAAGGCATTGAGACATTCATGTCTCTTCAATGTTGAGCCAAAAGCTTTTCCTTTATCCTTTCTATGTATTGTGTTTTCCTTTTGGGGATGATGCAAGGAGTCAAGACATTCATGTCTCTTCTATGTTGACCCAAAATCTTTTCCTTTTCTTTTCCTTTATCTTTTTTGTGCCTTTTGTTTTCCTTTTATGGAAGACACAAGGCATCAAGAAATTCATGTCTCTTGCATGTTGACCCAAAAAAAAATTCTTTTTTTTCGCTCTCTTTGTGTCATTCTTCAAGTTCTATGTGTATTTGGGGAATATGGCAGTTTCAAGCTCTCTTAAAACATTGTAGCAAGAGCATATTGACCTCAAATCCATATATCCCTTATGTGTTTGAAGTTTCATTTTTGGGGCAACTCCTCTCTCTTTCCCTTTTCTTTTGCATGACGTAGCTTTACTCAGACACATATGACTTGGCATAGGGCCTTCCAAGTTAACTCTCATGTCTTCTTTATTGTTAGCATCTATCATTTTCTACTTTAAAGTAATTGCTCATAGAATGGTTTTTAGAAATTTCTCTAAAGTGGGGGCATACATTGGACTTATTCTTTTGCATTTTTCTTTCCATGTTTCTTGGTATAGTATTTTTACTTTATATGACATGTTTTTCACTTTGTGGATCACATTGGGTGTGATGTCCTTCAAAAGCATGATGTATTTTCACATATTACATTCCTCTTAGTGGCTTGATGTGATGCAATGCATCCCCTAACTTGTGAATTTTTTATTCTTTGATTGGTCCTCTCTTGGAGACATTAGGCACAATGTTCCCTAAGTTAAAGATCGCAAGAACTAAGCAAGACTCCCTTGAGAATTCCTTATTATTGGCACATTTTTTATTTTTTATTTATATGGCCACCTTGCATAACACAATTTGCATGCCTGTAGAGCCATCTTGTTTTCTCATGAGCTCCAAGCATATGAAGCTTTGCTTGCCTCATGAAGCTTGAAGATCATTTTCCGCATGGTGTGTTATTAAAGTTATCAAGAGGTATAACTTTTGTATAGTTTGATGGGAAGTCAAACAAGGGCATGAATTTCCCTTAGCCACTCATGTGTGTGTGAGCGCATACCCACCATGAGTGTATGTGTCTCACCTTCTTGGACTTCTCACCCAATGGACAACCTAGAGTTAAGTTTCCTTAGAGTGAGTACACATATTCTTTTAGACAAATAGCATAAATCTAGTCCACATTGTGTTGGACAAATGATCGAAGCTTGATCCATCCCTTTTCCTTTTCATTTTTATTCATTTCCTTTATATATTTGATAGTGCATGCTTGAGCCTTTTTTTTGCTTTTTATATCATTTTCATGTGTGTTCTTTAGTGCTTATGTTGGTTTGCTAGGACTTTGGTCATGGGGGCCTGGTTAACCCCCTTGATCATAACTGTCCTATCTTATTAGCATTATTGCATTTGAACCCCTCTTGGTCATGGTCATCCTATCTTACTAGCATCAGTGAATTTAGACCCCTCTTGATGTGTGTTGGTCTACTTTATTGTGAGTTGGAAGCAAGTTCCTTCTCTCACTAAAATGGGGGCTAGATGTAATGATGGAAAAGCCCCCCCTAACATGGCCTTGATTTAGTGTTGCAATGTGTCTAACATATTCACATTAGGTCTTTGGCCCTTGTAAACTAAATGAGCTTATTGGTTCCTTATTTAAAGTGTTACAAAGTGTTGTAACAAACTTTCAAACTTTTCTAGGGTTTTATTTAATAAATGGGCTTCTTTTTTCTTTAGTTGGCCTTATTTTGCATCCATAAGCCCCATTTAATGCATCTTTTTGAGGATAATCCTGCACAAATCAACACCCAATCATAATTCAAGTGTTTTAAGCTTGTGTGGCCCAGATTTAGTGATCTAGGACTCATTCACCACCTTGGGAGAATGAGTCCCACCAAGATTTTTGGGTTCCGAACCTGGTTTCACACCTTTCTAAGAATTTTTTATAAATGGTCTCAAAAATCATGCCTAATGGGACTCATTTAGAACCTGGTGGTATTTTATCCTCCTAGATCTGGTGTCATCTTGTAGTGTTGTAATTTTGGGAATTCTTGCATAATTGAGTATAAATACAAGTTTCTTTCACTCATTTTCACCCCAAGTATTCAAGTGTTCATCCTTATAACAAGTTTAAGTTCACAAGAACATTCAAGTGTTTACAAGAGCATTCAAGGGAATATTACCAAACATTTTAGAGCATTCTTCAAGCATAAAGCATCATGTCAAAGTCTTCATGCATCATGTTTGTTTTTGAGCTAACAATTGTGATGTAGGGTTTCATGATTCAAGCTAGCATTTCATTCAAGATCTCTCACCTTTCAACAAGAGTCAAGATCTACATCCATTGGATCGATCTCACACATGTTTCCAATAATTCATGGATAGGTTTTGGTGAGTTGTAACATCATATTTTGTTTATTCATCATTTTCCATTCCTATTTCATTATATTTCAAGGTTTGATTACCAAAACGAGGTTTGACCAAGGAAAACCCCTATCCACTAACCCAACAACATTTTCCCCCTCCTTTGTGTGTGATTTGTAAGTTTAGGTTGAAGAAACATCAAAGATCAAGATTGGAAGAAGTTGTCAAAGTTGTCATCAAGCCTTGGAGAACATTAGAGAACACCTACAAGCTAATTTATAGAGATTCAAATCTAGAAACTTGAAGAAGAAGATTTAGCAGACCAAGGAGAGTAGATTTAGACTTTGAAGTTTTAGAAAACCCTAACTGGACTAATTCACCACTTATAATGAATGAGTCCTAGTTTTTTTCAAAATTCAGACTTTTGTAGATTCAAATACCCATTTGCCCAATTCTTGTTCCCGCACAACAACCCAAACTTTGAATTGATTTTCCCAGCTTGGAAAATGAGTCCCATTTAGCATTAAAATTAGAATTTCCATCATTGCAAAGCTCCATTCAGTCATCTCTAGATTTCTAGGTGCCTACATTTTGTTCTGTAGTTTTCTATTTTGTTTCATTTTCATTTCTAGGTTATCTAGTGAAGCTTTGCATTGAACTAGGGTTTAGCATTTTACTTTTCACAACATTTATCTTTCCAAGTCTTAACTTGGTGTTGAACCCCTTATTATTTTACAATAATCCCATAGGATAGCCCTATTGCAAGATCTCTTTCTCTTTTTCATTAAGACCTCTAGGGAAATCCTTGAATTAAATTGGAAAGTGGGTGTGTTCTATGTCTTAAAACCATAAGAAATCACCATAACCACTTTTACTACATTTCACCACAAATGGGGTTTGACTAAGGAAAAACCCCATTTCCTAATAAAACAACATTTTTTCCCTCTTTTTGTGTGATTGCAAGTTTAAAAATTGAAGAAAAAGTGGATTTGAAGCCTTCAAAAGTACCAAAATTGCAAAGTTGTGAAAGTTGCAAAATTTATCATAAGAAGTTGTCAAGGATCATGGAAACTCATATCTAGAGCAATATATCCAATTTATTTACATAAAACCAATGGGAAAGTGCGTATTTAATGCATCTTTAGAGGCTTACAAAGTTTTAGTTCAAAATTCTACTCATGGGACACTTTGCGAAGAAATAGGACACTTTGCAACTATCTGGCTGTATGAGTCCCAATATAACCATTTTGCAAATTTTTAGAAGATTTTGATTAGTCACATGGAGATTGCAAATCCTTCCCTAAAACCCTAAACTGGGACTAATTTTCAAATTCTAGAGTATGAGTCCTAGTACACATCAAAAGCAACAATTTTTAGATTTTTCAAGTCTTACTTAGTCATCTTCATCTTCCATGTGCTTCTCTATTCATCCTCAATTTATTATTTTGATTTTGAGTTCATTTTGTAGGTTAAACATAGCTAGATTTACATATTGCTTTCATTTCCTTCTATCTAAGTATTTTCTTAGTGGTGAACCCCTCTATTTAATTAGACCTAAGGAAACCACTCTCTTACCCATCCTTCCATCAATTGAGTCACTTAGTTGAGGTATCTTGGTTTCCTAATGAACTAAGAGTGAAATAGGTCCTCATTAGTTCCATCTCCCGAGAGGTGGAATCCAATTTTCTTTGGTTCAAGGTACAATGAAAGAGGTTCCCAAGGGTGTTGGAGTCCTTCATAAGGATTCTAAAAATTCAAAATTTGAATGTTTATGTTGTTGTTTAAGGTTTTCATTTCTATATGTAAACATGTTTGATAGTGACTACTTTTCCAGAATTTCTTCAATTTAAGAAAATGTGATTCAAATGCAAGTATGCAACAATAAATGATAATTTTGAATTTAGTTTTGAATGTACATCTAATCTAAATAGATAAGATGAATCCTTATGCAACCTATGATGCAATATGTGATGTAATTTTTTTGAATATTTATTCTTTTATGATGTAAAAATAAAACCTTAAATGAGAAATGCAAAGAAATTGAATGCAAAACTTAGATTTAGGGTTTGAAAGACTTCCAATTTTAGAAGATTTATGATGTTAGGATGTCAGGTTCACCAAAATGCAATTTAATGGAACCCTAACTTTAATGCCTAAACCTAGTAAGAATGTCTTCCTTTTTCAAAGGTACATTAGAGTGCAAATCAACAAGGTGATTAGATTGACTTTCAACTATGAAGGTGAGTCAATCAAACCTATATCTGCATCCTTAGGGCCTTGAAAATGGATTAGAAATGATTTTATATGATTAAACTAATTGAAATGTATAGCCTAATATGAAAAATTCAATAAATGTAATTGATTAATAGACTAAAACAAAAACTTATAGTCAGATTTTGGAAGTGTAGAGGATTGTGTACCTATCACCAGAAGTTGGATCTGAGTGTTGTAGTAGGACTAGGTCACCCAAGGGTGAATGGTTATTTTAATGATAATTATAATATATTTTTGGGGTGCTCTGATGACATATTTGAGCTTTTGATTTTTGGTTGCAGAATTATCGAAACATTGTTAGATATTTATGTAATTGAGCTTTTGTGGATTAACAAGATGTAGGGATTCAATTGCAATAATGCACAATTTATCTTCACACTTCCTTCAATCCTCTTCAACCTTAGATCTACACATTCACAAAGAGAGGAAATATTGTGCCATTTTAGGGGATTGCCTTGGTCAAATCCAATGTTAGTGTTTCCACTTCAACAATGACATCATCAATGGTAAAATGAATAAATGGATAGGAAGGAATGATGAAATCATAAAGTGCCACAAGTCACCACCCTTCAATCGCTTCATTGAAGGACTAAGTCATACATATCACTCCAAGGTCTTGATATTACTTGATTGAATGCTTGAATTCTTTGGAGACCTACAAAAGTGTTAGCCTTCACAAAACAATGATAACATGAATGTACATGGACTCACATAATATTTTACATGATTTTAGGATCTTAAATTGCTGCAATAAATCACTAAAATGTTGCTCTTGACTTGCTTGATAGTGCTCTTGATAATAATGCTTTCTCATAAAATCTCCTTTTAGTTTCAAATAGTGAAAAGACTAGGTATTTATAAGTGTTTGCTCAATTTCCTAAAATTTAGATCCTAATAGCTAACATTTGCAAGTTGGGTTTTGAATGTTAAAATAACCACTCTTACATGCCCAAAGCTGGGACCTAGCTAAGAAGGGGGACCCATTCACCCTTGGGAGAATGGGTCCTAGCCCTGATTTCTAGGGCATTAAGTGTTGGGGGAAACATATGAATTGGATGTATTTATTCAATGCTTACAAATTATTAAAAAGTGGTACAAATGGGCTTAAAAATACATAATTTTAGGAAATTAGGGACCAAATTAGGCTCAATCATTTAGGGGGAGAAAAAATTAGTGTGAAATTGTCATGGGTAAAAATTTATGATGCTACACTCTATAAATTGGATGCATTAGATAAAGGTTTCAAGGGTCATGTAGGTAAATTACTATTATACTACTAGAATATTACTAGATTAAGAGTTGAGGTTATTGTATTGTTATAATTTTTTATTCCTAATTAATACAATCTTCTATCTCTTTAGTGGCGAAGTTTTTTTGAAAGGATTTTCCAATATCTATCCATTGTAATGTGTGTTTGTTAATTTTCATATTCATTGTATCTACTTACACACTTCTGTTAGGGTGAAAGTTCAAAATTATGTCACTTTTACTAGGGAAATTCTACATTGATCTAACTTCTTGAGTTGAATCACTAGAAAATTAAATATATATTTTTATGTTTGAAATGATGTAACATAATGAAACATAATTTTTTATTACATTTTATGTGTGTATTTATAAAAATAAGAAAAAAAATGATTCATTTTTTTATAAAACTAAAACTATAATTTAGTTACTTATAAAATGTTAGATAATAGGGTTTAGTGGGATGCAATGTTTTAAGTTGTAAAAAATATTTTTCCTTTTTTTTTTCTTGTGCTTTTTTTATTTATAATTTAAAACATTATCCCCCCATTTTGATAAATATATTTTTAAATAACACTTAAAACTTGTGTGTATCAACAATATAGATGTTTTGACGGGACACAATTTTTTTCCTTGAGATGAGGGATGACTAACCAATTGGGTTGTTACATGTAGAGGGTCTTACAACATTATGTGGGTTGCAAGTTCCATAATACCAAGTGTTTTCCAACCTACATTTTTCTAAAACATTATGAATGTAATGAAAATATTTTGTTTTGTAGATGGTAAGAATGTGATGAAAAACACCTTCAAAATTAACCACTTATATTAGTTACAGTAAAAATTACATTTCAATTTCTTCATATGATGGAAAAATAAATGCATATTAAAATATTTGTCGGATGGAAAACACAGTGGGTTGTGACTCATGTCATTGTGCTTGTTCAAAGCTCAAGCATGGAGAGCTTGGGGAAGAGTTGCACATGGGAAATACAAAAAACTAACCAAATTGAGTTGAGGGGTGACTAACCAATTGTGTTTTTCTGTGTAGAGGGTTTTACAATAGTATGTGGGTTGTAGGTTTCATAACACCTAGTCCTTTACAACCTACAATTTTAAAAAATAGTATGAATGTAATGAAAACATTTTATTTTGTAGAGAGTTAGAATGTAATGAGATTCACCTTAAAAATTTATAACAACTCTTAGTTAGAGTAAAAATTGTGTTTTAATTTCTTCATATAATTGAAAAATAAATGAACAAAATATTCGCAAGTTAGAAAACATAGTGGGTTGTGAGTAGATGATTTATGAAACCTTCAACCTAAACAAAATGAAAACCCCTTACACACTGAAACAAAATGAAAACCCCTTTTCACAAGGGAAACCCTTGGAAACTCATCTAAATATCAATGAATACCCCTTTTCAAAATGAATACTCTTTTAATTCTTCACAGTCCCTAGGCATGATGAAAAAATGACATATTTCTAGTAGATATACATACCTACTAGCTAGCTACTTGTGCCTCACATGTGTTTTGTTAAGGAGAATGATCACTCTCCTTCTTCCTCTAAATGCTTGCAACTCCCTTTTGAGCTCCCTATCTTTCAATGAAGCTTACAAAAATGGCATCATTTCTGGTTTCTCTAAAAATTAGTTTAGAACTATTTTAATTGTAGAAAAAAATTATAGGTTGGATAACATAGTGGATTGTGAGTTATTTCATACAAATTCCTCAAATAGTTCTGGCATGAACATTACAATCACAAAATTTACAAACCCTCAACCGAAAAACACATAAACAACTCTGCATATCAAATGGAAACCCCTCTAAATATCAATGAATACCCTATTTTAGAAAGGGTACGTATTCATTTCTTCATAGTCCCTAGGCACTTAATGACAAGATGACATATATTTTTGGTAGATATATGTACCTACTAGCTAGCTACCCATGCCTCGTGTGAATTTTGGTAGTTAGAATGGCCACTCTATTTCTTCCTCCAAACCCCTACAACTTCCCTTCGATTCCCTAGCTTTCAGTAAAATGCAAATGTTGAAATGAAAATGACAACCTTTTGTGGCTTTCAATACACATAAATTTAAAACATGTTAGCATGCCACATTTTTTTGACATACGAGATAGGTGACAACACTCGAAACAACATGCACCTAAACATCCATCTATCATCACACAACTAGAAATTCATTCATCAGTCTTATCTTGTATGCCATCATATGAGGGATGGGACATTATGTTATCATGTCTAAGACATACATTTTTCTAGGGAAATTAGCTTCTACACAAAATTGCAAATTTCACTATTCTACCATGAATAAAAGATCTGACCTAAACCATATAACAAACTCAACAATGAAAATTTAATAATTTTAAAGCATTGAATACATTTATTGGAAACTTTGGCCTTAAAATAGTGGCCACTCAAAACACAAGGAAAAGTTAAACGAATTCAAGTGGAAACTTATGCCAATATGAGGAGGAGAAGCACAAGGGAAGCCATGCAAACAACATAAGCACCTATGAACTCGCTAAATACTTGTGCCACTGTACCCATGGACCCTGCAACAAGCCATGGCTTTGAAAAATAAGCACTTAAAAACTCGCTCCACAGGATCTTGTACTTTCTTCTCGTGTACCTATACAACCCCCTTCTTACATCATAAACTACCTTACAACTCTGAAAAGGAGTAATCCCTTTAGCTAGGGAGTTGAAAATATCTGCCACTTGTTGGTTGCTTCCAAGAAATTTTCTAATTACATATATCTGCCTTAACACGGCAATGTCCTCCGATAGTGGCTATCCAGCCCCAGTAATGCACTGGGGCATGGATGTTGCATCATGCATCATGGGATGTCCCTACGATCACTTCCTGTCAAAGCACATAAAAATATATAGCACGTACATGCACTCCAACCTAAATTCATTAAATTTAAATTCTCCTTGTAAAATTTTAATCTCATGTTGGGAAAAAAAGAGGAATTATTTATTGTAGCCTATTTTTCTAGTGGCATTAAAATATAATATATGTTTTTAAATATATATATATACTATCAAATGAAATAAATAATCGTTATGTTTTTTTTAAAATTTATAAAAACTAACTTACATTTTAAAAAAACAAATAAGTTTTTGAATCAATTTATATTTATTAATATGTTTAAATGCATGTAACAAATTAAATTATTAAAAATTGATATTTTTATAAGCATAAATAATATATGTATAAAATATTTTTATTTTCAAAAAAATTTAGTATAGATTATAAAAATGATATATTTATAATTAGTATAAATTAATAATTTAAAGTTACATTTATTTTTTTTAATTAATATATTTTGATATTAATATTAAATTTTGAGTAAATAGAATAGATAGGGATATTTAATTTTATAATTAGAAATGTTTTTTCTTTCATAAAGATAAATTTATTCAATGGAAATGTTCTGATGTTTAAGAATATTTAACTTGTATTATCACTTTTGTTCAATAAATATCACTCAATTGAAAAATTCTACTATTGTAGCAATCTCTATAAGAAGAAACTAATGTCAATTATTTTGAGAGATTGTTATTTGTTTAAGCTTTATATTTGTAATTTAAATAGTCTATGTAAGAATATTGTTTGAGCTAAACTCCTTTTAAGGCACCTTGGGCTCTTTAGTAATTTAAATTATTATTAATATTTGATATTTTTATAAATATATAAATAATTATGTCAATATCTTCAAACTTAAATTTGATAGAGTACATGTTTTTAAAAATATATTATAATTAATGTACTTTAAAGGTTAAATTAAAATTCACATCCAAAAGTTAAAGAGTTGATGCAAAAGTTTCATGATGGATTGTGGGAACCTTATCTCTCTAAAATAGTTCTTGTTAAACTAAACATTAAGTAAATACAATTTAATTACTATTATATAAATACAAATATTATTTCAAATAAAAATAGAATCAATAATATAAATAAAATAGAATAATTTTGAAAACCGTTGTAAAATGAAATAAAATAGAGAAAACATAAACAAACATAAATAATATAAAATAATCCTTAAATAGTTCTAAAGTAAAATAAAATAGAATAAAAAAAAAATCAATAATTTAAATAAAATAAAATAATTTTGAAAATAGTTGTAAAATGAAATAAAATAGAGAAAACATAAAACAACATAAATAATATAAAATAATTCTTAAATAATCTAAATTAAAATCAAATAACAATTAAATTAAATATAATAACTCAGTATTGATATCTCTTGATGGTTTTTAGATAACTTTACTTAATATATATTTATTCTATATGTATAAAGGAAAATAAAATTTATTTAAATTTAGTCTAGATTAATAAAATGATATAAATATATAATTTAGTATAATTAATATTTAAATTTTACATTTAATTTTGTGGATTAATAGACTTTTGGTTCTGAATATTAAATTATGAGTAATTATAATGGATAAAGATATTTAGTGTTATTAATAAAGTCAATACATAACAAGTATTTAGAGAATAATATCTCTTGACATATTCTTACACATATTTTTATAAAGATATGTACCTATGTTAGTTTTATTTACTTTTAGTTGTTTAAGAGTTATTTTATTTTATTTACTTAATAATATTATATAATTAATTTTTAAAAATTTTACCTTTGAAAAATTTAAGAATCATTTTGATTTGATTTAATTAAAAGTTATTTTATAGTTATAATTTTTTTTAAATATGTTTGTTATTTTTAGTTCTTCATTTTTATTGACTAAATTTATCTTTATAACATTTCTAATTATGAAATTAAATATCCTTATCTATTCTATTTACTCAAAATTTAACATTAATATCAAAATACATTAATTGACAAAATTAAATGTAACTTTAAATTATTAATTTATATGAATTATAAATATATCATTTTAATAATCAAGACTAAAAAATTTTTAAAATAAAAATCTTTTATACATATATTATTTATGCTTATAAAAATATCATTTTTTAATAAATTAACTTATTCAATTTAAAAAAAATAAATAAGTTTTTCAATCAAACATAACGATTATTTATTTTATTTAATAATGTATTATTTTTTTAAAAAAAAACATAAATTATATTTTCATGCCACCAGCAAAATAGGCTACATAAATAATTCTTCTTTTCCTCTAGCGTTTGATTAAAATTTTACGCGTTTGATTAAAATTTTACAAGGAGAATGTACGTGCTATATATTTTTCTGTGTTCTGACAGGACAGTGACCGTAAGGACATCCCATGAATCCATGCCCCGGTGCATTCCTGGGGCTGGATAGCCGCTGCCAATGTCCTCCTCGGTATCAATCAGTTCATCCATAAATATACCAAACTAAGTCATGGGTCTCGGATGGTACTTTTCTCCTATGCTTACTTCCATTGCAATAATGCTTCTCGTTACTAAATCTGATTGCGGGGTTACCCTCAGTTGTGGTAAGTAAAGTGTTGACGTTTCCTCATCAAATCTTATCCATCGAAGGGCTGGATAACCTGATGCCCATGTTGTTGCTTCTTCTACCAACACTGGATGGATCTTCACCCCTTGTTGGGTGAGTTCCACTGCTGATGGCAGTTTCAGAAGGCCCAGCTTCACCGCTTCGCCATGGCTCGAATTTGAGGAGGGACTACACCAACGACTACAAACGGCCTTGATTGAATCAACACAATTATCAAAGTAGATTTGTATTTGATTGCGAGGCGACGCTGGCAATTCGGGCGCTTCAATAGTGATATAGGAGCTCACATCCATGCCAGCCATGCCGTGGTAGACTACTTCCAGGATTTGACAACACATGCTGTAGGAATCTGAATTATAGCACATAAAAACTTTATGTCTAGTCGCAGATTTGAGCAACAATTCCATTAAGACGTCCAACTTTTCGTCAGCCGCTTCTGTAGAACCCATCTGAATTTTAAGGAGACGCTGCAAAACCCAAAGGGGTATTTGGTTTTCAAATAGAAGTATATCATCCATAATTCTTTCCCTTATCGGATTCTGATAAGTGACATCAAAAACAGGATCGCACTTCCACGAAAATGCAGTCACTGCCTCCTTAAAAATAATCTTACCACTGGAAAACAATTTTGCATAATGAACAAGAAATTCAGAAAGAAAACAAGCATCCCTGGTGACCATCCAGGCCAATTCTATAGGAGTATAGGGAACGTGCTCACCGTAGAACTCCCTAATCTCCCTGTCCTTGTGTACAATGCAGTTTTCGACAATTGACTCGGTAGAAGCGTATCGATCTTTCCTCTGAATTTTCTTTTGCATTCTTCGAACTGCTTCAAATTTGGATTTCTCCATCCCTTTTAGCTCCTCCTTCCCATAATGAAAAGGGCCGATGGAAACAAGATGTGGACTGTACAATTCGTCGTTGGAGTCTCGTAGTGGCTTTGGCACGCGGAAGATGCGAGAGGGGAATACATCAGCTACATCCTCTTTATCTATCGTGAGCTCATACCCCACTCGAATTACAGAGCTGCTTCTAATGGCCATTTAGATTTCTTTACGAATGGGCTGAAATTGAGTATGGTTTGCCGCTTAGCATCGAAGTTTACCGCATTCTTCCGGACGCATATGAAACCCTAAGTCAACTCATACTTCTGTATGGTTTTGTATATGAAATTTTCAAACCAATTTTTTGGCACACAGAATAGTTTTCGTGCATAAGAAGGTTGTATTATGGAAAAACTTATTCAGTGGAGGCCGATTCATTCGGTGGATTTGTAAAGGTTTTTCCGAAACGACGAGGAACACACCTAAAACAATATCAAAATAAACGAAGCTGACATATTGCTTAAATCTCGTTCGAACGAATCCATACTATTTTCTATCGTACGAAAATGATTGTAATGGTAAAATTTGCATACCCACGGCAACCGGAATTGTCTATGGAGAGATCTGATTGCACCTTTGACTGTATTTATTAATTAATTCAAAATAAAAATTGAATGTACTTTTTATTTTCAATTAATTAATAAATACTGTCAAAGGTGCAATCAGATCTCTGAGGGCAAGCTGGGTGGCAGGAATGTTCATTAGTTAGTTTTAGGTTAGTTAGTTTTAGGTTGATTTTCAGAGAAAGGCTTAATATTATTTTGAGAGAAAGGTGCATTTGTATAAGTTGGTCTTATATGTATGTATGTGTGTTTTTATTATATTTATATATATTTTGATAGAAAATTTTATATTATTTTTGTTATTTGATATGGGAATATGAGTCTTAGGTTGAAACCACTTCCATCAAAGTTATTCGGAACATAATTTTGTCTCATTCATTATAATGTAAGGTCTTGTACTCATGATGACTTGATTTTTGCTCAGCTCCTTCAAAACCATTCAATTTGACCAATAGATCAAGGGTCGATTAATTATTTTTATATATTTACTTTATTGTTAGATTTTATTGTTTTATATATATATATATGATTTTAAGGTCTAATTTTAAATTGGAATTATCAATTTATTTATTTTTTTACTAATTAGTGAAATTAGATTTGGTATATATCTGTGTGATAATTTATTATGGCCTTGTATTTAAAAATATTCATTTGAATATTAATTATATCTTTGAAAAACTTAGAATCGTAGAAGCATTTAGAGTTGGAGCACTTAAAAGAATCAATAATTGTATTACAATCTAAATCTAAAACACTTTCATGTTTTTTGTCTACCAACATTTATTCAAAAGATAGTCATTCAAGTCAATTGACATAAAAGAATGTGAATACACACAATTCAAGAATGCTTAAGTATCATTAAATAACAAAGATTAATATTAACATGATTGTAAAAATACACATTTTATTGAATTGACACTAAACATTAGAGATTGAATCTAAGTGACATGAGATTGACCAAAAATATAGAATAGACTCACAAAAGATCTTAAGTTTATACAAAATTCACCTAACCCTCTGTACCTAGAAATTAAATTCTATAGAACAAAATTATTTTTTTATCATAATTGTATATGAAGTCCAGCTTCTCCATACCATTTCTCCAGGTCAACGGAAACATGGAGAAGGAAAGTCGCACTTCATTCTCCATACTGGGGGAGGCTGGCTTTATGAAAACGGGCAAGAATTATTGTAAAATAATAATAATAAAAAAGTTGGAGATAAGAGATAAAACCTTAGGAGGCAGTCAAATGCATGGTAATATATTGCGTCACTAAGCAGGTTAGGAGTTTATTAAGAAATATATTACGTCACCATTAACAAAGAGGTTAAGTGGCTTCCAAATCCGTATAAACTATTATCATGCCTAAATCTCGCATTCACTCATGGGTGACACTTATAGTATGGGACCCTGGTGGCGAGTTTGAAGATTTTTAAAGTTGTAAGTAAAAATATTTTTATTAAAATATCTTCGATGCAAGTTGACTACTCAATGAGTTAGTTTTTATTTTATGAGAGGAGTTATTATTGTCTATTTGATCTGATAAAAGTGATTAAAGATGGTCTTTAAATATTCAATTTTGATGCAAGTTGATTATTTTGAGTTGGTTTTTATTTTATGAGAGGAGTTATTCTTTTGTGATTTTTTTAATAAATATTTGATGTGATAAAAGTGATCTAAAATGATCTAAATTGTATTTAGTATTTTTTATTTTGTTCTCTTTAAAGTTATTACACTAGTTTTGTAACCATTGTTTGTTGTAGTTGTTTCTTTGCAATTGTATTCTTATTCCAATAAAAATAACTTTAGATTTATAAATTTAAACTTTTATTTCCAACACTGATGGGTAAGTATCCTATCTTACAATTGTCAAACTTACTATTGTTACACTAGTTTTGTAACCATTGTTTACTGTAGTTGTTCCTTTGCACTTGTATTCTTAATATAATAAAAACAACTTTAGATTTATAAATTTAAACTTTTTTTTCCAACATTGATGGATAAGTATCCTCTCTTACAATTGTCAACCTTGAAAAAAAATTTGGAAACTAGTGAGGAGAAGATCATGCTCTAGATCCAATTAAAATGATAAAATTGTAAGTGGCATTGAATAAAAGACAAGAAATAATGGGAATTGGGTTAGGGTCATTTCCACTCTCATTTGATAGGTAAAGCATCAAAGGTCAAATTTTTAGTTTTTGTTGATTAAGTTTTTTCTATTATTGATTATGAAATGCCTGAGTACTTGATTGATGGATGAATTATAGAGGTTATTTTTTATTGGGATTATTAAATACCTAATTTTATTATAATTGATGGTCAAACACTTAATTTTTTATGGGTGAGTGATTTCCAATTGATTTTATGATGTGAATTTGAGCTTGTGGATTGTGGGGAGTACTTAATTTATTGATTTGAGGATGATTATAGAGATTTGAATCATAGTTGTTAATGATTGAGTCACATATATTTTTGTATATGTTGATATTTCTAGTTGTTTATCCAATATATATTATGCATGCTATTTTTAGTCTTTATAGTACTTACTAGTTGAGGCAAACGATAGTTTCTTATGTTACATGTTGCTAGAGATTTGATGATTGTCAATGATCTTTGATGTTTTTTTATTAAATAGGTGCGATGACATGTGTATCGACCTTAAATTATTTGCATAATTCTTATAATGCATTGAGATATTATGTATAGTATTTTACTTACATTGAGTTCGAATGATTTTAGTTCCATACCCTGAGTTGTCTTAGATGTAGTGCTTGGAGACTACTTATATTAGTTATTGAGGATAAACCAAAGTAATGATTTTAGTTTTTTAGTTGTATGTGGTACTTGGAAAGTACTTATATTGGTCACTTAGGATTGGTTATTTTTAAGCACAACTTACTACATATTGCATAGTGACAACTTATGATAGATTTAAACAATGTTTGTTCTTGATTAGTATAGTGTTTAGGATGGGAAAATTAATAGATCCCATGACTTTTTATCTTTAAGTAACTAATTTTCAAATCAGTAGATAATACATTAGTTATATATAAATTTATAAGCTTACAATTTGCATAGTTCAAGCTTGCACATATGAGAGAGTTGATTAAGGGATTTGATGATTATGAATTAAGCTAGTTCGTCATGATTTGGATTATACATCAATGATGAGAGCAACTCAACAATGGTTAACCTTATATTGATTATATTTAATGAAATTGTGATCACATTGATTATTAACAATGGAAATTTACCTCTTTGGTAGATGGTTAATGAGAAGACATCTAAGTCATCATATTTGAGGGTCAATAATTTTTTTAGTATAGGAGTAAATTTTTAGTGCCCAAATGTTCCTTTACTTTTTTAACTTTAAGATATTTTTAGAATAGGATGGGTTTATATATTTAGATATTACAACTACAAAATATTTTTATGGTTTTGGAGTAGATATGATCATTAACAGAAGTGTTTTAGGTTTTTAATTAGTACATGGTTTCTTAGGACATCTTGTGAGTGGGTGTGATTCCTAATAGGGATGAAAATCGATCAAATGTAGTGATTTCATCATTATTTATGTGTTTTATTTTTATTTTTGTGTGCAAAACATACATAATAGTATTTGTAGATGCTAGCAACTTATTAGAGATTTTAGATTGTAGGGGGTTTCTTGAAATTTGCACATACCTTATGGGGATTATTTTAATTTGGATTACAAGGGGGTTTAATAGATATTCTCATTGTTTTCTACACATTGGTTTAATAATTTTATGGTTTTGATTACTTATGATCATTAGCATGGGTTTTCCAATTTTCACTCTCTTTAGCACATGGTTTGTTAGGAAATCCTATGAGTGGGTGTGATGCTGAAAATGGATCTCATGTATTGATTTCATTATGATTGATGGTTTTTTATTTTTGGGTGCACAATATTCATAATAGTATTTGTAAAGAATAGCAACTTATTAGAGATTTTAGATTGTAGGGGGTTTCTTGGAATATGCAAATATCTTATGGGGTATCCTTTGAATTTGGATTACAAGTGAGTTTAATAGAAATTCTCACACCTTTCCACACATTGGTACATATCCTATATATTATCCCTATATGTTTCCTAGCACTATGTTTTATGTATCCTTAACTATGATATAACCACATCAATTTACAAGGTTTTTTCTAGGTGGTTACACAATGTTGTATATATTTGTAGATTATTATACATTGATAAAATAAAGTAATCTCAAATTATTTTCGTTGAATTCATGTCTATTTTCTTCCTTTTTTGTTTGGTGATCCTATAAAGGTGTTAATAATTTAGTATATAAGAATTTAAGAAATTTAGATTCCAATTTTTTGGATTTTGAAGTCAACATATTTTGTTGATTTAAGGATGATTGTAGATTTGACTCATAGTTGTTGATAATTGTTTTTCACTAAATATTTTCTTAGATTTTGATATGCACCTAGTGGGTTTTTTACACTATTTGAAATTACTAGAGAACCTAATTTTGTATATTTTTTCTCTAAATTTGATTATTATTATTACACCTAGATGTTTACTGATTATATTTTTTGAACTTTGTAGTTTTCACACTTTATTATAGCTAAAATAGAATAAATTATATCTTTCTTAAGTGTGTACTATATTAGAACAAAAAAAAATGTAAAATGTAATAAATATATAATAAGATCATACATGTGTTTTGAATGGAAACTAGACTAGAGATTAACACTTGGAAATAATTAATGGAAACAAATACATGACTAGGGAATAAAAAATATGACTAATAAAGATAAAATAGTGAAAGAAAGGGTGGATATGTATGTTGATATAAAATACATAAATATTAAAAAGTATTAAAATTTAAAGAAGAAATTTTGATAAAAAAATTGGGAGCAATTTTAGTTTATGAAATTTCTACCCCTTAGGGGTCCTTGGGGGCACTAATGTCTTCAAGTTGAAACAATTTTGTTAGTAGATATGTGATTATCCTTTGATAATTTATTCCTTCTATCACCTTTCAATAATCACAACAAAGAGAGAGATATGAAGGTTAAGGAAGCTATACCATAAAGCCATGCAAAAGAGAGAGGAAATTAACAAATTCAAACAAGGTCATTTGATGAAAATAAAAAAACAAGAAGTAAAAATAAAGTATTGGTTCTAGAAAATAAAAATTAGAAATAAAAAAACTATGACTAAGAAAATGGAACTCAAAAACTAAAATTATTACAACTAATATATGATGGAATGCATTTTTAAAATAGATTGTTGATGTTATTAGGATAAAGAAGCCAACTTTTTGTTGGAATATGATGACATGTAACTTTTATAAATTTTATTACAATAACCTTGTGACAATGACCTTTCCTTGAAATGATATACAATTTCTATGTAATCTAGGTACTATTGTTTCTATTACTTTAAATTTTGCATAGTCAAACAAATCAAACAAAAACAATATAAATTAGGAATAATGATATAATATAAAACATACATGAAAGAGATATCAAACATGAAATGATAAATAATTGTACACTTATTATAATGATGTTGTGATAGTGGATCTACATTATAGGCATGTACATCATAGCTATTAGAGAAATTCTAACATTTTCTAATGCAAGGATATCACCACCAAACACATATAAGCCATCCTTGGGTCCATGTATGACCTTAGTCTAAAACTACACAAAACTATTAGGATTTATTGGAATGACCAATAAATTTCTCCCTCGTCACCAATTAATCTAATCTACTTAAATGGCACTCCATATTTGAATTGCAAGCACAAAATAACAATAGAAATCCATATAAAATAGAATGATTAAGAGGGAGGTTGTTTCCTTAGCCAACCCCCTAATGGATATTCAAAAAAATTCCACATAAATATGGTGATAGAAAATGGAGATAAAATTTAAACTATGGAAATCATGTAACTTGAAAAAACAAATATAACACAAAATGGATAAAAAAAAGTGGAAATAGAATCTATGAGATAGAAGGATACAATGGGAGAAAAAAGGAATAGAAGGATATAATGGGAGAAGAAAGGAAGGGATACAATTTTAAGAAACTGGATATGAAATGGTTTGGGGATATAAAGCCATGAAGGGAGAAGAAAAACTCTAAAAATTAGCTAGAAGTAGGTTAGACCCTAATGGGGATAGAAATTAATATTAGGAAAATAGGTTTTAGAAAATGAAAATTGAGACCTAGCAAGATAAAAATTCTTGTGAAAATGTCCATCATCCTGTAAACATATTATTGTGATCCTCCAAAATATTACCACAATAGTACTCAAAATTAATAATGCTTCTAGAAGGCCAATGTAAGATGATGACTAACTCAAAAAGAAGTAGAAGACAAAAAGAGCTTGTAATGTTAAAAGGAGGGAAATGACATGCTTATTTTTGTATGGTAGTAAATCAAGAGAATGGTGAGCATTTAATAGGAACCAACACACTTTCTAATTTTGGTAGTGAATTTTGATTGTAAAAGGAAAAATGCTCATGACTATCCCCATGGGTGTAGTTAATTACAACAATAACCCTTGGATGACTAAAGGATGTAAAGGGCCATTCGATGGTTGTGATTTTAATTTTAATTAAAGTCTCTAAAGTATGGTATTTTAGGAAGAAAATATGAAGGGTTCACTACACATGAGGATATATACAAACATTAAATTATGGGTTGATAATGAAAGCTAGTACATGGGAAAGATAAATAAAAGTTAGGAGAAAGGGTAGAAACATATGGGAAAGGGGAAAAAATGTAGATATAAAATTTTAAAAAAAGGGTATAATTGGATGTGTAAACACTAAAAAATGTCCTAAACTTGCAAACAACATTTTTTACACTAATTTCATCTTTACCACATTGCCATCTTGAAATTTTGCACCATCAACAAACAGTATCTGTGCAAGTTGAAACATCACAAATCCAAATCCACCAAATAAGACATGGAGGATTCATATTGCCACACCAAAAACACAGCCCTAAATGACCAACACCACATCAAACAAAAACATGTCTTTTGGGTCAAATCTAAACATCAATCCACCCCCATCACAACAACACACCAATTCAAATCCCAACTTCACACCATAATACCAACAAATGAATCAAAACATCTCCTAAAACTGTATCAACCCAAATACCATGTTCACATCTCACTTCCAACAAAGCAATTAAAATCCCTCTCAACAAAACATCAATCCAAATCCAAAATTCATCTTCATCGTACAATCACCTCGACACATTCAACACAAACACTAATCCTCCCATGCATAATCAACCAAATATGTCACCATCACCCATGGATACTCAAACACAATAAATTCAAAAATTGAAACAAAAAATCTCCAATATGAAAGTAATTGGGACACAGAAAACTTACTCCATTGAAGAACTATGTCCATATCCTTTTGATCAGAGCATATACATGCCTCCATTCCCCCACATTTCAATGTACCAAACTTCAACAAATACAATGGAAAGGGAGATCTCGTTGAGCATGTATGAGAGTTTCATACTGCTTGGATGGATGTCACATTTGAACATACATACTTGATGAGATTGTCCATGAAGCCTCTTGGGGAAATCTCTAGAATGGTTTGCACATCTACCTCCATAGATAAGGAAATGGATAAACTAGCTGATAAATTTATTGCATATTTCTCCTACAACATTGAAAGTGATATGACCCTTGCAAAAATATGTGCAACCAAAAAAAAGGGGGAGAATAATTTACCTCTTTCTACTAGAAATGGATATTTATGGCTAGAAAATGTCCATGTCACATACCTAAAATATAGTTGGTTCGTATCTTTGTCGAAAATGTCAATACAAAACTAATAAAGTAACTCCAAATCTATTGTTACAATACATTTCAAGATGTTGTTGGAAAAGGTATTTCCATGGGGAAAGCACTCCTTACAAAAGGCTTGGTCAAAATATTCAAATAATATCAAAACACTCCCAATGATAAAATAATTTTTTTGTTTAGAAACAAGAATGTCACAAATAATGGGGTAGTTTATGCTAATGTGATTAACAAAGCTCACCCCACCATCAACCTCAAAGGTCCTTCTATACCAAAAAATCTACCAACTAGTTATTATCAATCCACAAACACAATTCAAAAAATATGTAATGATGAGGCCCTCCACGAACAAACATAAAGAAAACCATATACACCCCTACTGAATTAGTTTTGAAGAAACGATTGCAATCAAATGTTATTCAACTCCTAGAAATCAGACACTGTGAACCAGAACCTCTTCAATCACCTTGGTGGAATGAAAATGATTTTTGGGACTACCATCACACAAAAGGACATAAGACATCTTCATGTTGCAAACTTAAGAACATCATTCAAGATATCATTGACCAAGGTGACATATCTATAGACAATTCACAACGTTCCTCAAATACAAATCATGCCATTTTTAAAAATCCCTTACAAGACCATAGGTCGATAAAAGCCTCCAATTCAAGGACTAGTACAAATAATCAAGCCAATTATACCATAATTTTATGAGTATACTATTCATAACATCTAAGCATTCACTAGTACAAAAAACTGTAAAAAACTACTGAAAAAACTACTAAAAACTACTTATAAATGACTAAACTTGGTCACGTGACCATTAGTAGTTAATTGCCAGTCATATATAATGCGACCAAATTGATGACTAAGAAATTTTTAGTCATTTATTGGTTGTTTTGATTGACTGATTTGGTAGTATATTAAGTCGTTGATGTAGTCATTGATTACTGTAATCTGGTCACTTATTTAGTCAATTTTTTCATTAATATATTTAGTTGTTGATTTAGTCATTGATTGTTGTAATCTAGTCACTTATTTATTCATTTTTAATTCACTGATATATTTAAATAGTCACTTATTTAGTTGTTGATTTAGTCATTGATTGTTGTAATTTGGTCACTTATTTAGTTATTTTTTATTTGCTAATATATTTAGTCATTTATTGTTGTTAACTAGTCACTTATTTAGTTATTTTTATTCACTAATTTCTATGCATTGGTAGTGTATTTAGTCATTAATTTTTAATCATCATTTTGATCAATTTGGTAGAATATTTAGTCATTTTTTATTCACTAATTTCACTGGTCATATATCTAGTCATGTTTATTCACTATTCACTAATTTATGTCAATTGGTAGTATATTTAGTTAGTTTAATTACTAATTTTGATGTCAATTAGTAGTATATTTAGCCATTTAATTGATTGATATTTGAGGATTTGAGAATAAAACACAGAAATACACATCAATCATCAATTGCACACAATAAGACAACCATTGATAAAGAAAAATTAGTGAACTTTATTAATAAAAGAAAGGTTTTCTAGTTATAGCTTAGAAATAAAGTATTACAATTGTTATTTTTAGTCACAAGACTAAAAATCTGAGTTACAATATTGCACATAAATGACTGCAAGAAAGAAACTTCTCTAAAATTCTTCTGTAATGATGGAAATGCATGCTTGAAGCACTTGAATGCAAGTACATGCCTCTTTCATCTCTTAAAACTTCTACAATGTGGGAAATATTATTGGAGCAAGTTGTAACGTGTAGAATCCAAGGAGAGTTTTGATCGTGTCCCATATATGAAGCTCTCTCCTTCAACTAGAATCTTTCCTCCTTTATATGTGTTATGCCCTACATAACCACCCCAATTTGTTGTGGAAAAAAATGGGTCCCCCTGTTCTTTTCTTTTCCTTTGGCCTTTGGTTTTCTGCCTTAGGCATTTTTCCTTTTATTCTGTCGAATGCGGAACTAGGAACAATATCGAGCTTGGAATTACATCCAAAATTTTTTGGTTTTGCATCGTTCTCGGTTCCAGTTCTGACAGTTCCTTTATTTTAGTGTCTTTTGTTCTAGCAGACTCAGAACCGGAACTGAAACTGAGTCCTGAAACTTTCAAAAAGTTTAAGGTTTCGGTCCCATTCCGATCCTAGTTCCGCGTGTCTTGTTCTTTTGCTTTTGTTCCTTTTGTTTTGTCGTGAGGTATTTTCTCCCCTTACTTCTTCTCTTTCTTGTCCTTTTTCTATCTTTTTCAAGTGTCATCAGAGGCAGGTTCGGAATGGAATCTGAACCTAAAACTTGCAAAAGTTTCTGGTTCAGGTTTGGTTCCAGTCCCAGCTCTACCTAGTTTGTTTCTTTGTTTTCCTCCGGTTCTGACCACTTGGTCAAGTGTTGAGTTTTATGTTTGCATAGTTTCCATTTTGCAGGAGTGGAGCTGGGACGATGGTATGAGAGGTTAGCATTTGGTTTGTATCTTGTTCCCATTCTGACTCTGGTCCTAGTTCTGATTTCTTCTTGGTTCCGCCCCTGCCAGTTTTGAAGGACGGTGTCATTTTTGGTTTGGATTTGGTTTCACCTCCGCTAGAGTTGGTTTTCTTCTTACTAAGAATTGAATGAAATATTCATAAACAATGGTGTATTTTATATGCTTAAAGGACTAATGGAGGCTTTTTTTTTGCAAGATTGAATCGGTCATCTAAGGTTATCTCTCAGGGAAGTCAACTGAAGGCAGGCCTAAATCACATTCAGCATAAAACTCAAGAAGAAAGCAGCTGGGACCTTTCAGATGTCTTCCCAACCGGTGGCTTGGATCTGTTCGTTTGAAATCCAAAGGGGGTTTGCATCGCTACGAAGTCTGGACGACATGCTAGGGTCACCCCAAGGTGCTCTCGATTCGATGAAAGGGAGGCTCAGTCGGTGTAATGTCTCACCAATCAAGGGAGGTCCTAGCGACAATAGTTAGCCTTGGCAAGAAGTCTCACCAATAGATGAACCTCTTGCTAACAATTGTTCACAGGAGCTCTCGGAGAAGGTTTTACATTCAATGTAGGGTCTAGATGAAATGAGCTAGTCTCACCAACTTGGGAGATCACACCGAACAAGGATGTCATCAAGGGGGATCTTGCTAAGAAAGATTTACTTTCGGCACAAGGTCTCGCTGACAAAACGGGGTCTTGCCAAAAGAAGCTCGAGCTCGGGGAGAGTGGTTTGCTTTTGGCATGAAGTCCTGCCAACTATGAAAGGTCTCATCAAAATATAATGAGCCCGGGGAGAATGAATGAATTCAGCAAAAGGTCATACTGATACAACAAGGTCTCGCCGAAGGTCCTCTCTTTGGTGTAATGTATGGGAAACTACGAGGTGTCTTAGCGAAACGAAGTGTTTTCAGCGAAAGCTCTCACTGATGGTTGTTGGTCTCAGTGAAAGGTTTTGGGTTCAGGGAGAGGTCTCCCTGACAAATAGAAGTCTCAGCGATAGTGGGGAGAGTGGTTTACTCTCAGCCTAAGGTCTCCCCAACCATGGAGGGTCTTGCCGACAGAATGGAATTTCACTAAGGTGATATGAGCTCGCCGAAAGATTTAGGGCTTAGCAAAATGTCTCACCGACTTGCCATGGTGTCACCGAAGGAGTTGTGGTTTCAGTGAAAGGTCTCGCCAACCAATCAAGGTCTTCCTGATTGAAATGAATTCATCGGTGAAATGGGTTGGCTTCACTATAAGGTCTCACCAACCTGAAGGAGTCTCCCCAACATGAAATGAGCTCCCCGTGAAAGAGGTGACTTCGATGTAATGTCACGATGAAGGAAGAAAGTCTTGCCAACAGGAGATAATATAGGTGAAGGGTATCGTCGATCCGTTGGAGTCTCACCGAAAGAAAGGGTTTGGGCTCAGCGAGAGTGGGATGATTTTTCCATAGCATCCTAGCAACCAAATAAAGTCTAACCAAAATAAAATGAACTCGGGGAGATGTCTTCCCGAGTGTGATGATCTCGCCGAGGGGTTTGTGTCCTCGGTGTAATGTTTGAACTCGGTATGAGGTCCCACCGACCTGGTGGTTATTGCCGAAAAAAAAGGGGCTCGAGCTTGGAGAATAAGAATGGGCTTGGGTGATGATGTTCAGATCTAAAGAGAAGCTTGATGCTACTTCCAAGGATGGTCAACATGTAGAAAGGTCTAGAGCAGGAAGGAGGCTGAAGGAAAGAAGCGACCACAAGTCTCGGGGACAGCTATGAGGTCTGATGGCGAGTGGCATATCAGTATTAATGGTGATGCTTTAGAGCATTCAGGGAAGCTTTTCAAGGGAGTTCGAAGATGGACACGGAGGCTAGGAGTTAATGTTGTAGTTACAAAAGATCTAAGATCACCCCCGGGACAATCCTTCACCAACATGGATAGCAGGGATACCGTTCAACGCAGCATTAACTCTATTCAAAAAGATCTAAGAGCCGACCCTCCTACAACTAGTAGATATTTGTGAACCCTAAAATAGGGCCCAACACATTCTTTTTGGGTACATTTTGTATATATGGAATTTTTTCCTTTTGTATAGGTAGTAGTTAGTTTTTAGAGATAGTTAGAAGAAGTTACCAGAAATAGAGAAGACAGAGCTGCATCCTAATTCTTGGTGATGGGAGATTCTTTTTCCTTCTTGGGTAGGAGTTAGATTCAGCATAGACTATAATGTATTTCTCAAGTTCTCTTAGTATAGATGGAAACAATCGGGAGTCATATATTTTCTATACAGTGGTGATTGTGCCAGCTTTGTAAATGTTGCTTATCTGTTTCACTAATAGTAGAAGCAACCAGATTAAAATCTACTTCATGTTGTGTTCCAGAATGGTTTTTGTCTTGAGTTAATCATTTGATTTGAGAAGCTTTCAAGGAATAAAATTTGATTTTATGTTTTGTTTGAATGGTGACCGGCAATCTGCTGTTGAAATCAGCACTGTGAATGAATGAGATTGTGTTAATCACAAGTTAATTTTGTTTTGCAGTTTTAGTTAGGAATTCTTTGAAAGGTAACAAGTCTGGTTAAGTTGGATGAACTAACATTCTTTTTTGTTCCAAAGCTTTGATCTATCTTTTTTATGTTTCTTTAAAAACCCTAGTCAGAGTAGGTTTAATTTTATGTTTGATCTCAGAACAATCCAGAAGCTCAACACCAGCAGGCCACTTGAACATTACTGTTACATTGACCATTGAGCAACATCAGCACAGTTGAGAACCAACTACAAAGACCTTGGGAGCTAAGATATCCAGGTGTTGTCTTTCTCTTTTAGGAGAAACAAAATAGTAATATTCTGTTTGCATGTTGTTGTGACATCAGACATGTTAACAGGAACTAGTGCTAGAAGGAGGGCACCTTGAGCAATTTTGGATCGTTGTGAGTTGGAGTGGGGTCAAATCTTGGAAAACCCAGCTCTAATGGGTAGCCCTTTGTATATACCAGGATTTGTCCATGAAATCCCTAGTCACCTATATGATAGGCTTCCTTTATTTTTTCCTAACACTAGGCAAAATGCTTCTGAACATGTCGAAACTTGCAGGCATATATTCATTTTTCTCTAGATTCAGCATCAGGATATCATCTACCAGTTATTTGTCGAAACACTTTAGGGTACAGCCAAGCAATGGTATGATAATCTGTCACCAGAATCTATTTATTCATGCATAGAACTAGAAATATTATTCTAAGATCAATTTCATCCTCATACACTACGCCCATTACATGAATTTGTGGCTACGAAAAGGATACCATTAGAACTCATTTATCAATTTAACCACAAATTTTTGTTTATGTATCAAAGTGTTCAATCTTTAGAGTTGGTTGTTGATGATCATGTACTGATAGAACATTATTATTGGGGTTTAAACCCCTCATTTGCAACCAAAGTCAGATGTTGTGGTGAGGCTACATCCTTGCATGATGCACTACACAAAGCTCTCTTATTAGCACAATTTGGAGGTGACACTAGAAATTCAAATAGCCAAACTCAGGGTTATAATCCTCTTGTTCTTACAAACTACCATCATCTGCAGCCTCATCTCACTTCATCCACCATCCCTTCCCAGGTGCGACCATTATCACCAAGCAGCTACAACCTTCCTAAGGTCCCAAGCACCACATTTTCCAACACCCCACATCAGGTCAATCGCACACAAGACCATTGGGAGAACTCATCTTTGCAAAACCCAATCACAAATTTAAGTACTCCACTTGACAATGAAGTTATAACCATATCATCTCTTTTTATTCATGTTCCAAAGCATAGTCCATTACATCACAATGAAGTTGTAGATGAAACATTTGATGAGCAAGCATATAATTTTGATGACTTGTTTAGTAAAAAGCATGAAATGGATGTAAATTTAGAGCATAATGGAAATCTCAAGATAGAATCTAGCTTTGTTGAGAATGTTAGTACTAACGATAGCTTTGAAGGAGATGAGGTGTTAATACGAGATTACTATCATGAGAAATCTTCAAACGATTTCAACAATGCTTCTGATCAAGATGAGACTCAAGATGATGAAGAATGGACAAAGGAACATGGTTCATGTTGGATTCATATCCCTCATATGCAAAATTGAACAAGGGAGAAATTAGAAGAGTTGGGAGATCTAAAACTATCAGAACTTGTTGGGCCAAGTGGATGTAGGATACATTGAACTAATCAACACTCTCAGATGGACTACCATGTCTTCCTAGGAAGGATGGAGTTGTATTTCAAGCAACTAATCACTAGTGAAGGAATACTTATGGAGGATCCTTGGAGTACGTATCCCCTCAATGAGGAGAATGAAACAACTAGCACACATGAAAATGATAATCAGTCCATCCAAAATGATGACAGTAACTATGTGAAGAGGTTTAATTCTTCCCTATCTTTTGATGACCTTGATCCTTGCATTGAGATGGATTCAACAACTAATGAAACTACTCTACCTAGTGAAGGGTTGATAGAAGTGGAAAATAGATTCATCGATGCATTCATAGATTCTTTCATGATGGTGAATGAGGAAGAAACACACTTTGATGGGTTAACGCAAGAAGGTGACTCTGTTGATTTAAGTAGTTAACGGGTTGAAACAGATAACACACTTCAAGATGAGATTGCTAATGGACCTTGTGGTTAAAGACAAAGACTTAAATGACAAAATGAAATATTAAGGGAAGAAGTTCAAGTAGGTGTGCAGATCATTCAAGTGTTCCCTGAATAAATTCATGACGGGGAACATTTGGATGAAGCAGGGGAATGCCAAGGAAGCAACCAAGTGGTTATCTCAGAAGTTGAATCTCTTCAATATGACAAAGAGAATGAGACCAGGGAGTATTTTCTTTATTTTGATTCTGTTTACTCAAATGTGTTGGTTGAAGAGAGTCCTTGCTTAGCATCCACAAATGAATTTGATCCTAATACTGATAAATTTGATGTTGATTGGCATGTTCTTGTTGATGATGTCCAGGAATATGAATTGAGAAAGTGTTTTCCTGGCTCTGACTTCATGCATTCAAATGAGTTCAAAGAAAATCATTGTTCACCATGTGCCAGTATCCCTGACACCAATGGTGATAAGCTAGACATAGATTCTCAAACCTTTGAGGGTGACATGTTTCAAGAGAGTGTTGAAAGTAAGACTTCATCTCAAGAAATCCAGAAATTTTTTGACTCTATACCCGAGATGAATACAAAGATGTTGGTTAGTGAATATCCCAGCTCTAAGACATACCTTGCTTCAGTGATGTTCCATGAACTGAGAGCTTGAGAGAAGGAGTTCATACAACACCAGTCTGCATCAGTAACTAGAAATCTTCTGAGTCAGGTGGTGTCCTTTCATTATCCTCTGTGTTTTAATAATTTTTAGTTTGATTATGGCGTTGGGGATAGTAAAACCTGTTTATGGGTAAATCATGACAAAACTGAGAACCCACAGCTGATAATATTTCAAGCTTTATGCCCTCAGAACAAACTTATTGCCCATAAAATTTATATTTCTGAGTATAAAGATAAATTTTCTAGGTTTAGAACTATGCCTAGTAGGTTAAGATTGTTGCACATAATGAAAAATCAATCAAGTCAATATACAAATTTTTACAGTTTTGTGTTTGTAAATCTTAGCTTTGGAGTTAGTTTAGGATTAGGATAGGTTAGTGTTGGTTTTTGGTTTGGTTAGTATTTCTTTTTGTTCTTTCATTTCTTTTTCCCGTGTCCTCTTATTTTTTTGTTTGTAAATAGTTTGTTGTTCTTTATGTAAATAATTTTTTTGTTTCTTGTTTGTAAATAATCTGCCTTTTTGTTTGTAAATAATGTGTTATTTTTTTGTTTGTTCTTTCTTTCTGTCCTTTCTTTTCCTTTATTGTTGGGTTTCTGTCTTGTTGTTCTTTGGGGTTTTCTTTGTTCTTTCCATCCTAAAATAGTGGGTTGTTATCTGAAGCATACTTTGGTTATTAGGAGAGAAGTGGTTTAGGTATTTCCAGGTTTGCTGATTGGGTGCTCTTATCCTAGATTCTTTGTTTTATGCCCATTAACAATAAGAGTTATGGAAATTTTAAAAAATAAGGTGCAAAGTAAATGACCTTCATTAGCTCCTCTGAATCTGTCACAAATTATCAAGATCATCCCCTTTGTAATGGCATATTTGTCTTAGGATGATAGTGTTGTAAGATTTGAGTGAAAAATCCAATCTCCCAAGTGTTATTATGAGGTCCATGGTAGTTTACAACCCAGGATAGATGTCTGACATCTGACATATTGAAAAAAAATGGAATGAAATATCTGAAACTCTATGAGAAAAACAAAAAAAAAAACTATTTAAAGAGAAAGAGGACTCAATATGAATGGGTGATTCCAGTATCTCTACCGAGGCTATGGACGCCTGGCTGGCAGTAGAGCAATGTTGTGAGAAAACTATAGGTATCTTCATCGGGGCTATGGATGCATGACTAGAAGCGGAGCAATGCCTAGGATGTCATTGCACAATAGCTAAAGAGAATCAACTCATGTAGCTCAAATCTTGCACATTGTTGTTTGAAAGATGAAGAAAACTTTGTAAGAAAGTGATGCACAATCAAGCACACATATAGATTTAGGGGTAGCTATTGTTGATTTACATTTGAGATTGTAGCTCAACCTTGGTTGTTAAAATAGATGCAACTGGAATTGTGATGTTCATAAACCAGGAGTTTTGAATAGCTGAATTCTTTAGTTTCTTGAAAATGGTTAAACCATTTCCCCAGCCGAGTCGCCATTTGTTATGCCCTGTGTAACCACCCCAGTTTGTTATGGAACAAAATGGGTCCCCCCTGTTCTTTTCTTTTCCTTTGGCCTTTGGTTTTCTGCCTTAGGCATTTTTCCTTTTGTTTTGTCGGATGCAAAACTGAGACCAATATCGAACTTAGAATTACATCAAAAATTTTATTGTTTTGCGCCATTCCTAGTTTCGGTTCTGATAGTTCTTTTATTTTAGTGTCCTTTGTTTTGGCGGACTAGAAACCAGAACTGGAACCGAGTCCAGAAACTTTCAAAAAGTTTCAAGATCGCATCCCGTTCTGATCTGATTCCGTGTGTCTTGTTCTTTTGCTTTTGTTCCTTTTTTTTCATTGTGGGGTATTTTCTCACCTTTCTTCTTCTCTTTCTTGTCCTTTTTCTGTCTTTTTTGGTTGTCGTTGAAGGTGGGTTCATAACAGAATCCGAACTTGAAACTTGCAAAAAAATTTTGGTTCGGGTTTGGTTCTACTCCCGGCTCCGCCTAGTTTGTTTCCTCATTTTCCTCTAGGTTCCAACCACTTGGTCAGGTGTTGAGTTTTTTGTTTGCATCATTTCCATTTTGTGGGAGCAGAGCCAGGATGGTGGTATGAGAGGTTAGCGTTTGGTTTGTATCTTGTTCCCATTCCGACTCCGGTCTTGGTTCTGATTTCTTCTTGGTTCTGCCCCCGCCAGTTTTGAAGGATGGTGTCATTTCTAGTTCGGATTTAGTTCCACCTCCGCCAGAGTTGGTTTTCTTCTTGCTAAGAATTGAATGAATAATTCATAAACAATGGTGTATTTTATATGCTTTAAGGACTAATGGAGGAATTTGTTTTACAGGATTGAATCGCTCATCTGAGGATATCTCTCAAGGAAGTCAACTGAAGGCAGGCCTCAATCAAATTCAACATAAAACTCCTCAAGAAGAAAGTTGTTGGGACTTTCAGATGTCTTGTTGATCGATGGCTTGGCTCTGTTTGTTTGAAATCCAAAGGGAGTTTGCATCGCTGAGAAGTCTGGCCGACATGCTAGGGTCTCCCTGAGGTGCTCTCAATTCGATGAAAGGGAGGCTCAGTCAGTGTAATGTCTCACTGATCAAGGGAGGTCTTGGCGACAATGGTTGGCATCGGCAAGAAGTCTCACCAACAGATGAACCTCTTGCAGACAATTATTCACAAGAGCTCTCGGAAAAGGTTTTACATTCGGTGTAGGGTCTCAGCGAAATGAGCTGGCCTCGCCGACATGGGAGATCACACCAAACAAGGATGTCATAAGGGGGGGATCTCGCTGGGAAAGATTTACTTTTGGCACAAGGTCTTGCCAACAAAATAGGGTCTCATCGAAAGAAGCTTGAGCTCAGGGAGAGTGGTTTGCTTTCAGCATGAAGTCCTGCTAACTATGAAAGGTCTCACCAAAATATAATGAGCCCGAGGAGAATGAATGAATTTAGCGAAAGTTCTTGCTGATACAATGAGGTATCACCAAAGGTCCTCTCTTTAGTGTAATGTCTGGGCAACTGTGAGGTGTCTCGGCGAAACGGAGTGTTTTCGGTGAAAGGTCTCGCCAATCATTACTGGTCTTAGTGAAAGGATTTGGGTTTGAGGAGAGGTCTCCCAGACAAACAGAAGTCTCAGCAACAGCGGGGAGAGTGGTTTACTCTCAGCCTAAGGTCTCCCCAACCATGGAGGTTCTTGCTTATAGAATGGAATCTCACCAAGGTGAGATGAGCTTGCTGAAATATTTAGGGCTCGAAAAAATGTCTCACTAACTTTCCATGGTGTCGTTGAATGAGTTGTGGTTTTGGTGAAAGGTCTTGCCGACCAATCAAGGTCTTCCCTATTGAAATGAATTCATCGCTGAAACGGGTCAGCTTCGCTATAAGGTCTCACCAACATGAAAGAGTCTCCCCGACATGAAATGAGCTCTCGATGAAAGAGGTGACTTCGATGTAATGTCACAGTGAAGGAAAAAAGTCTTGCCGATAGGAGATAATATCGGCGAAGGGTCTCGCCAATCCGTCGGAGTCTCACCAAAAGAAAGGGTTTGGGCTCGGCGAGAATGGGATGATTTCACCATAACATCCCAGTGACCAAATAAAGTCTGATTGAAATGAAATGAACTTGGGCAGATGTCTTCCCGAGTGTGATGGTCTTGCCAAGGGGATTGTGTCCGGAGTGTAATGTTTGAACTCGGTATGAGGTCCCACCGACTTAGCAGGTTTTGCCAAAATAAAAGGGGCTCGAGCTTAGAGAATAAGAATTGGCTCGGGTGATGATGTTCAGATCTAAAGAGAACCTTGATGCTGATTCTAGGGATGGTCAGCGTGCAGAAAGATCTAGAGCGGGAAAGACATCGAAGGAAAGAAGTGACCACAAGTCTCAGGTACAATTGTGAGGTCTTATGGCAAGTGGCAGATCATTATTAATGGTGATGCTTTAGAGCATTCAGGGCAGCTCTGCAAGGGACTTTGAAGATGGACATGGAGGCTAGAAGTTAATGCTGTAGTTACAAAAGATCTAAGATCACCCCCTGGACAATCCTTCATCGACATGGATAGTAGGGATGTCGTTCAACGCAGCATTAACTCTATTCAAAAAGATCTGAGGGCTGACCCTCTTGCAACTAGCAGTTATTTTTGAACCCTAAAATAGGGGCCAGTGCATTCTTTTTGGGTACATTCTGTATATATGGCATTTTTGCCTTTTGTATAGGTAGTAGTTAGTTTTTAGAGATAGTTAGAAGTTAGCAGAAATAGAGGAGACAGAGTTGCATCCTGATTCTTGGTGATGGGAGCTTCTTTTTCCTTCTTGGGTAGGAGTTAGATTCAGTATAGACTATAATGTATTTCTCAAGTTCTCTTAGTATAGATGGAAACAATCGAGAGTCATAGATTTTATGTACACTAGTGATTGTGCCAGCTTTGTAAATGTTGCTTATCTATTTCACTAACAATAGAAGCAACCAGATTAAAATCTACTTCATGTTGTGTTCCAGAATGGTGTTTGTCTTGAGTTAATCATTTGATTTGAGAAGCTTTCAAGGAATAAAATTTGATTTTATGTTTTGTTTGAATGGTGACTTGCAATCTACTGTTGAAATCAGCACTGTGAATGAATGAGACTATGTGTTAATCACAAGTTAATTTTTTTCTGCAGTTTTATTTATGAATTCCTTGAAAGGTAACAAGTCTGGTTAAGTTGGATGAATTAACATTCTTTTCTATTCCAAAGCTTTGATCTATCTTTTTTATGTTTCTTTAAAAACCCTAGTTAGAGTAGGTTTAAGTTTATGTTTGATCTCAAAACAATCCAGAAGCTCAACACCAGCAGGCCCCTTGAACATTACTATTACATTGACCATTGAGCAACATCAACACAGTTGAGAACCAACTACAAAGACCTTGGGAGCTAAGATATCCATGTGTTGTCTTTCTCTTTCAAGAGAAAAAAAATAGCAATATTCTGTTTGCATGTTTTTGTGCCATCAGACATGCCAACAATATGCAATGTGTCATCTAATATGAGAAACAGGGTGTTGCCTTTTCTTCCATCAATGAATTTGTACCTCAATACAACCAACAAAATTACTATTAGTATCAATTCAGAAAGAATAAAAGTGCATTGTATATTGTAAGTTTACAAAATTAATTCCAAACATATCAGAAAGATAAATCAATTAAAAAATTGTAGCCTTGTCAACAAATCCCTTAAATAGAGTGTTCAACATAGGCTTCAAATATTCATATTAAACCCTTGATTTTAGAACCTTGCTCAAAATTTAAGAAAGGTGATACACTTAAATTATAGAATGAATTTGATATATTATAGAATGAATGCTATCAAAACTAACTAGACTGGAACAACATTATCAACAAAAATTTCCTAGAAACCAAGCTCAAGAATGCCATTAGGCTTGCACAACAAAAATGTCAACCCTCGTTCATGTGTTATCTCAATAAAGACCTACACTATAAAATAATCCATTTATACATTAAAATTCCAAATTAATTTGATGAGAAAAGATCTTTGATATCTAACTAGGAAGCCTTAACATCCAAAAATTACTAACCTGATGTTTCACAACAAGTTTCCCAATTGTGACATCATCCTTACTTAAGAAACCATATATTGATCCACTACCATATTGGATCTCATAGGATTCTCCTTCACAAACAACAAATGATATATTAATTTTTTAGCAACTTCCTTAATATCCCCATGTAAATAGACTAAACTAAGTGAGGTTGAGGGTTTTATACAAGGTACCATCTTCTCAGTATGTGCTTGAATTTGATCATGACTTGTATCTTGAATGAAAATAGCAAGTTGGTTTCACTATAAAATCATTGTTAATCATTGTTAGAAAAATAACCAAAAACTCATCTTTAATTGAAATAATCCTTATAGATATTTCAAGACAAGATATTTTAGTTAATTTCTAAGAGAGCTAATTTCACTATCCAAATAGCCATTAATCTATGTATTGTATACAATTTC
The DNA here is from genome assembly GCA_007258455.2 of Sequoia sempervirens. Lineage (NCBI taxonomy): Eukaryota > Viridiplantae > Streptophyta > Pinopsida > Cupressales > Cupressaceae > Sequoia > Sequoia sempervirens. The sequence goes on along the minus strand of VDFB02271358.1, from coordinate 388,185,429 downwards.
CTAGAATTCAAAATTTGAATGTAATGAAACTAACCATAATTACCAAAGATTTGACATGAAAATGTAGTACAAAATGAATTGTTTGATAACAAATGTGTTTTGATAAACTAGATATACCATTGATATATATTGATTTAAATAACAAGGAAAGATCAAATTGGAGAAAACAAGATAACATTCGTTAATTCACTTCAACAAACAATTGAAACTAGAATTCGACCACCAATTATAACTTCATTTTGTTGATCTTCAAAACGATTTTACAATATGTTTCAAAATTTTGTCCTAACTGGCATGTCAAAAAGTGTATAACATCGATTGAGCATTGATTTTGGGTAGTTGGGATACCTCTAACATTAATGGTGGTTTTTGGGAGAAAACCTTTGAGGTTTTGGACTTTGACACACAAAACACTTTCAAAATATGTTTTTCAATGACTAGGTTCTTGGTGGGCGACAAGTCTAGGGAAGAAACGAAGAGCGCGAGGAGCGTGAGTAGGTGAGGACCTATAAGTAAAATATAGAAGTTCTAGGTTCTAGGTTCTATTTGGGGCACTAAAAGAAAAGAACAACCAAGATGCTCAATCAAAATATCAACTCCTCCAAAATTTTAACAAGTACCAATAAATAGAAACTTTAGAATGTTAGATTTCATTGATTTGGTAGGGCTCATCTTTGAGGAATAATTACAACATCTATGAATGGCCTTCATTAAATGAAAAATATTTTTAAAGTATTTTTGTATAAGTTTTTGATACAAAGCAAGCAATCATGACACTTCAGTATATGTGATCCGATGGATATTTTAGTGAAAATTGAAGTTTCTCATTTCTCTCCAGAATCTGCACCATCAGAAAGATCTCAGTGTCCTGATTCCAACACAACTCGAACGGAGCGAAAAGGAGTCTGTTTGTGCAAGTTATGGCTAGTCAAACCTTGGGTCAAACTAGGATCAGGGGGTGTCCAGGAAGTGAAAAAAATGATGTCGTCAAAAGTTGTCAAAATTGGAATCATCGCGAAGAGCTCGTCAAGACGATTCTGATGGCATTCATTTCATCGAAATCCGACATTGTAGACTCAAGATACAGCTGGTTAAAGTTTCAGGTTGACTTGGTGGACTTGAAGGTACAGTGATGAAGTCATCATTCATATAGCTGACGTCAGCATGTGGTACAAAATCTGAAATAGACCAATCAAAAGTTGACACGTGGCAGTCCGTACGGTCTGTACATGTCGACGTGGCACGATGATGTGGCAGGTGACGTCAGCAAGGTCAGCGAATCATGCATTGACACGTGTCATTCATAATCCAGTCAGCATAGACGTGGTATGTCCAGTCAGTGTATGATTCATCATCCCCGTCAGCATTCCGTACACGAGTCAACGCACAGTCAGCAGGACACATGGCAGACACATCATCACCCAGTTGGCATCATAGTCAGCACAATCGGCTAATCGGGTTCTACCACGTGACCTTTCCTTCCTCGATTGGCGTCAGAATTTGTTATGTTGTTGAGTAAAAGGTTAGCGTCGGCCGTTATGGGATTCAAATAGCCGACCTTCCATATGCGAGATTTCTGGGTGACCAGTCTGCCAAATCTTCGGTCGTTATCTATATTAAGTAGTCGTTTGGTTTTGTTATGAAGGTTGTGGACATTGGCTATTAAAATCTAGCGGCGGGGGTTGAACCCCCAACCGCTGGTCTAACAAAATCAACACCCACCGGTAAGCCATTCGCTGGCTTTAAAATAAATTTAGCATCAGTCGGTTTTACTAACTTTTTGAAACCGAATGCCTATAATGAAACAATTTCCCTCCAAATTTTAAAAAACAAACTCCCTTCAATTTAAATAAAAACAAACAATAACCTCCCAAAAACCAAATAGCCGACAAGGCTTAAACAAATTGAAAGGTTATTATTATTTTGAATATTTTATAAGGGAGATTATTAAAATCTAAATGTTAAATTGGGAGATTTAGTTGTTTTTAGGGGGATTTGGAGAATATTGTAAAATCAATTGGTTAGTAACCAATTTGATTCATTTTTTTGTATAAAAAGGGGTGTGAGGTGAGAGTGGAAAGGCACTTTTTTTTTCTTTCAGGTGAAGTATTGATGAAGTATTGAAGCTGAGGTGACAAGTGAATAGAGGTCTTGAGGAGATTATTTTGAGTCATTCTTGCACATCAGAGCGTGTTACACTGCCGAAGTGCTTGAAGAATGGTTGTGGTGCATTTGTAATTGATTTTTGGAGTTAATCGGATCAATCTCTCTATTGGAGCGGACCCGGAGACGTAGTCACATTTGTGACGAACTCCATAATCAAACGCTGTTTGCACTTCTCTTCTTCTCTCTCACCTTCTCTTAGTTTGTTAATTCCTTCATTTTGTTATTTCCTTAAGTTAATTTTGATTTTATTAACTTGGAATAAACATTGTAAAAATTAAGCATTCAATACTGCATATAGTCTAGATCCTATACAGATCAAGTGGTATCAGAGCTCAGTTGACTATTATTGAAATTATTTGTTTTTGAATGCTAACGAGATCCAGGATTCAGAAGGGTGAAGGCAAACTCGAAGACTTTAATCCTGAGATCGGGAAGCGTAGAACATTTCTGAAGATGTTTGTTTCTGGAATGGAGGTTCCTGAAGAAATCAGTGAGCAGGAGTTTTGAAGAGCATTCCTTGAGATGAAGGCTAAGGTGGACATTCTTTTTCAAGAGAGACAAGAGCGGAAAGAACGTGAAGAAGGTTCGTCGAAGCAAGAAGATCGCAAAGACAAGAAAGGGAAACATCATGGAGATGGTGACAAGCAACCAGATCCACCCTCTTCTTCTTCTCCTCCCTCTTCTCCTTCTTCTCCATCTTCTCCTCATTCTATTTCTTCTAATCCTTTCAAGAGTGGGTATAAGACTAAAATTAAATTGGATGTAAATTTTGATTTACCAAAGTATTGTGGTGAACTTAATGCTGAAAAATTGGATGATTGGATTCAGCAAGTTGAAGTCTACTGTAGAGTCCAAAACCTATTAGATGATGTTGATAGGATCCAATTAGCTACTCTTCGTTTAGGAGGTACAACTTTAACCCGGTGGGAGAGTAAGTCTAAGGCAGAAGTTTCACAACATGGTAGAGTTAGTTTAACTTGGGCAGAGTTTGTTAATGCTCTTAAAAAGCAATTTTATCCCCTAGGACATATGCAACAGTTAATGATGGACTGGCAAATGTTTAGGCAAGGGAAAGGTCAAACTGTCCAAGAGTACACCCATGAATTTAGGAAAAGGGCTATTGCTTTGAATGTTCCTTTGTACACTCAGGACACATTGTTGAAGTACATAGGAGGTCTGCATTCCTACCTTAAGCATTCTATTTTGGTTTTGAACCCTTGTAATTTGGATGAAGTGTCTGTTCAAGCTACACACTTAGAGCCAAGGGGTAAAGGATCTTTTATTGATAAGTTTGATAATGATGTAAGGAAATCTTCTAAGGTTGCAGAGACAGGGAAAGGAAAGAAGGCAGCTACGGTCAAGAAGGATGAGAAGATTTCTTGCACTCATTGTGACAGGAAGGGTCATGATGAAGAACATTGTTGGCAGTTGCATCCTAAATTGAAGCCTAAGTGGGTTCAGAGACAGAATCAGAAACAGAAGGGTAAGGAGAAAGCCGCAAATGTTGTTATGGATCTTGGTTCAGATTCATATGATGAGACTAAGATAACAGCTATGGGTCTAAAAGGTAAAGCTCCTATTTCTGGTGTTTCTGTCGCTAGTTGTGCTTCTTCTTCTAAAGTTAATGATTTCTCTAAAGATGTGAAAAGGAATGAGTTGTTTCATTTAAGGGTTGTTGCTAAGAACAGTAAAATTGATGCACTCATAGATAGTGGATCTCAGGTTAATCTGATTTCAGAAAGTGTTGTAAGAAACTTGGGGTTAAAAACTACACAACATAAGAAACCTTATCCACTAGGCTGGATTTGTGAAAATGATAAGTTGCAAGTAACAAGACAATGCACCTTAAGATTCGCAATCACTAGTAAATTTGTGGATGAAGTACAGTTTGATGTGGTTCCATTGGATATCTGTGGGATAGTGCTTGGTAGCCCTTATCTTTATGACAGGATAGCAATTTTCTATAGGGAAAAGAATCATTATCACTTGTTTAAAGATGGCATTCAGTATATTGTACTTTCTCACAAGATTAGGATTGGTTGTTCTTTTGCAAACACAGGGTAGTTAAAGAGGGTAATTAATGCAAGTAAAGAGTTAACTCTTATGTCTGTCAGTACAGGTGGTTCTAAACTTGAACTTGGAGTAGCTAACCAGGGTCAGATGTTGCAGGATGCACCCACAGTACAACATGAGGGAATGATGATTGAAAGCATTGATGAATCCTTGGGTAAAAATGTTTCTGTTGTAAAGGATGGATATGTTGTTGATTTATTCTCTTTCATTTATGCATTATTTTTCAGCTTGATGCTAGTCAATATTTGTTGGTTAGTGGCTACGACAGTTGATGTAGAAGCTTATGGAAGTGATAGAATGATTTTTATGTTTAACAATGTTGTTGCAGTCTTCATTATGCTTGTGAGCCAGGTATTCAGATGTACAGAAGATACAGGACAAGTGGGGAGGCCAAGTCCTCACTTAATGTCAAAGCAAATGTCACTTTTGGAGGTCCAAAAGGTCTTCAGTGGGGAGGCCTGATCCGATGGATATTTCAGTGAAAATTGAAGTTTCCCATTTCTCTCCAGAATTTGCACCATCAGAAAGATCTCAGCGTCTTGATTCCAACGCAACTCGAACGGAGCAAAAAGGAGTCCGTTTGTGCAAGTTATGGCCATTCAAACCTTGGGTCAAACTAGGATCAGGGGGCGTCTAGGAAGCAAAAAAATGATGTCATCAAAAGTTGTCAAAATTGGCATCATCGCGAAGAGATCGTCAAGACGATTTCGATGGCGTTCGTTTCGTCAAAATCTAACATTGTAGGCTCAAGATACAGCTGGTCAAAGTTTTAAGTTGACTTGGTGGACTTGAAGGTATAGTGATGACATCATCATCCATATAGCTGACGTCAGCACGTGGTACGAAATCTAAAATAGACCAATCAGAAGTTGACACGTGGCAGTCCGTACGGTCCGTACATGTCGACGTGGCACGATGATGTGGCAGGTGATGTCAGCTAGGTCAGCGAATCATGCATTGACATGTATCATTCATAATCCAGTCAGCATAGACTTGGCATATGAGTCATCATCCCCGTCAGCATTTCGTACACGAGTCAGCGCACAGTCAGCAGGACACATGGCAGACACATCATCACCTAGTCGGCATCATAGTCTGCACAGTCGACGAATCGGGTTCTGCCACGTGGCCTTTCATTCCTCCATCGGTGTCGACATTTGTTATGTTGTTGAGTAAAAGGCTAGCGTCGGCCGGTATGGGATTCAAACAGCCGACCTTCCATATGAGAAATTTTCGGGTGACCAGTCCGCCAAATCTTCGGTCATTATCTATATTAAGTAGTCGTTTGGTTTTGTTATGAAGGTTGTGGACATTGGCTATTAAAAGCCAGCGGCGGGGGTTGAACTTCCAACCGCCGGTCTAACAAAATTAACACCCACCGATAAGCCATTCGCTGGCTTTAAAATATATTTAGCATCGGTCAGTTTTACTAACTTTTTGAAACCGAATTCCTATAATGAAACAATTTCCCTCCAAATTTTAAAAAACAAACTCCCTTCAATTTAAATAAAAACAAACAATAACCTCCCAAAAACCAAATAGCCGACAAGGCTTAAACAAATTGAAAGGTTATTATTATTTTGAATATTTTATAAGGGAGATTATTAAAATCTAAATGTTAAATTGGGAGATTTAGTTGTTTTTAGGGGGATTTGGAGAATATTGTAAAATCAATTGGTTAGTAACCCATTTGATTCATTTTTTTGTATAAAAAGGGATGTGAGGTGAGAGTGGAAAGGCACCTTTTTTTTTTTGCAGGTGAAGTATTGATGAAGTATTGAAGCTGAGGTGACAAGTGAATAGAGGTCTTGAGGAGATTATTTTGAGTCATTCTTACACGTCAGAGCGTCGTTACGCTGCCGAAGTGCTTGAAGAATGGTTGTGGTGCATTTGTAATTGATTTTTGGAGTTAATTGGATCGGTCTCTCTATTGGAGCGGACCCGGAGACGTAGTCACATTTGTGACAAACTCCGTAATCAAATGTTGTTTGCACTTCTCTTCTTCTCTCTCACCTTCTCTCAGTTTGTTAATTCCTTCATTTTGTTATTTCCTTAAGTTAATTTTGATTTTATTAACTTGGAATAAACATTGTAAAAATTAAGCATTCAATACTGCATATAGTCTAGATCCTATATAGATCAATATGTATGTAGTAGCTAACTTTTTTGTTGATGTTGTTGTGGTAGACTTCTTCTTGGACATGATAACAAGTGTTGTGTAAATGTGGAGTATAAAAACATTCTCTTAAAGGAAATCTCTATGTGAGAACACATTTATTTTATAATTTGTTATGTCTTGGTCAATACATTCATTCATTTGAACATCTTTAGCATTATAGGAAACACTCTTAGGAATATTTTGGAAAACTAAAAGGAATAAAGACTTGAAATAGAATTTGTATTTAAACCACTTGTATTCTTTCTTTTTGTTTTCTAACACTTGTTAGGGTCATTAAACTAGCCATTCAAGTGGGTTCAATGATAAAAGTATGAACCCTCACCATTCAATAATCTCCCTAAAATAATTTAAATACTATCAATGCTTAAGTATTAGTAGACAAAAAAGATTGAAATGAATGTGATTGTCAAAGTACACATTTCCCAAGATCAACACTAAGCATTAAAGATTTGATCGACATGGGAAAAGAGAGACCTAGAATTATCAAATTGACCTATAGAGAATCCTAGATCTATGTGGTGTTTTCGATAATTAATGCATTAAAGACACTTTGTTATTTTACTTAATAACTAAATTCTACACAATATTAAAATTAATACTTTATGACAATTCTCACATAATATTTTTAAATTTTATTTTTTTGAAATAATATTTCTTATCACATGTATTTCCTCAAGTTTATTGCTTAGGTTCATTATGTGTTTATAGGTGGATTCATATTGATAAAAAGTGCATCAATGGTAAACATCATGATTTAAGAGGGTTGTCTTCTTGTCTTCAACAATTTTGTATGCTCATTGCCATTTATCATTGCATTTGTTAAACTTTATTTTTTTTGGCTTATAATAATAATAAAAAGCATTTGCAAGAATCTCCCATTTTGTTTTCCACTGACACTTTGTGCAAACATGACTAGAAAAGCTAAAATGATTGACACAACAATTCAATGATAGTAAGTGTGTGGTTGATATGTGAAGCCTAACTTTTTTGTACCATATTTTAGGTGGAGGGAGATGTGAAGCCTAACTTTTCCTAAAGGAAATCCTCCCCTAGGGGAAAATGGGCAGTGATTACTTTTTAACAAATGAATAAAAAATATCAACATCTATGATGATGTTACTTGACTTCCACATCCCCATAACTACTATCATGCCTAAATCTTTAGTTGAAGTTATAAGAAAAATAAAATATTCTTATAAAAATATCCTTATTCATAGATGTGTAATGAATAAGAATTTATAATTTAAGTTATAATTTTATGAGCATATATTAATTAAGGAATACAACTTAAAAGAGTTAAAAAATATTATTCTATGAGTGGGAGGGTGGATTATGAAATGTTAAAAGGTTAATTTTTTTGCAATAAATATTGGTCACAAGATTGATCTAAAATAATGACGTTTGAAATTGAAAATGATGAATAAATGTATAGTAATAAGAATAACCTGATAAGTGTAATAAATGAATCATAATAATTCTCTATAGAAATCTATATGAATATAAATAAAATTAAAAATATAAAAAATATTTATATATAAAAATAAATAATAGATTAAAAAATAACACAAATTTATTCAAAATGCTCATTTATCAATATATAATTCCATCTAATTGAACCCAAAAATAGATAGAAATTTGGGTAAATAAACAAATTCCACCATTATAGTCTTTTACATCAAGCCACCACCAAATCATGTGCCAAACTCAGCAACGAATGAGAACATAATAAGTTATAACTAGCAATGGCACCTTGGTGTGCAATGGGTACACCAAAGAGGTGGTAATGGTCAGATATGAAAAATTTTGTTCTAGTTTTTTGCATAATTTTTTGGAAGGTCCAAATCTTATATGAAGGAAATTAGGAATTGTATGTTATGGTTTAGAAATGCAAGAAGACAGATTACATATTAGAAATAACATAACTATAGTTGGGGAAAAGTTTGTGCATTCAATTATAACTATGCACCAAAGATTTACTTTTAAAGTTTGAAATAACAATGCTTATAATTTCAAGAATTTTAATGACAATTTGCAGATGAGGTAAAATATATTACATGAGTCAAACTTGAACTAACAAAATAGCAATTTAGGTCATTACTAAGCTGAGGTAAAAGACCATTGTTTCATCTCTATCTTCACCTAGTGTTTTCTATTCAAGACACAAACCTTAATTTGCAAGGGGAAATAGGACTTATTTTGAAATCTCAAGACCTTTCATGAGTAAATAGTTTTCATAATAGCTAATAGTTCTTTTAGTATCAACAATCCTCATTTATGCATAGTCTATCTAGAACCAAGAGGTACCTTCCCTTCAGATAATTATACAACCATGAAAGAACAGAAAACACAACCCCCCTATAGAAAATAGACTTGTAGTTGCCACAAAGAGCACTGTTACCACAAGTATCAATATAGGACTGAACGAAAACAAAAGAGATGTCAAAAGCACAACCCCACCACAATTCCTACCACAGTGAACCCAATCAAGAAGAGAAAAATTGCACCAGATATAAACAAGGTTACAAAACCCAAATGTGCTTCACTTGTCTCTCGTAAAAAAACATTTCTAGTTTTATACGAGAGACAAGTGAAGCACATTTGGGTTTTGTAACCCTATTTATATCTAGTTCAGAATAAAGTTTATACATTGTGTTTGTTGTGCAAATTTATAAGATGAGTTTTTTGTATTCAGTTGCATAGTACTTTTCTTTTTCAATAAATTTTTTTGCAATAGAGTTTATAAATTCATCATTTAAAGTTAAGTCTCAAACTATCATATTAAACAAAACTTACTTAAAATTACTAGAAATATTTTTGTATGAGAGACAAGTGAAGCACTTTTGGGTTTTGTAACCCTATTTATATCTAGTACAATTTTGATCTTCTTGATTGGGCTCACTATGGTAGGAACTGTGGTGGGGTTGTGCTTTTAACACCTCTTTTGATTTTGTTTAATCCCATAATGATACATGTGGTAATAGTGCTCTTTTAATAGTAATTTTAAGTAAGTTTTGTTTAATATGATAGTTTGAGACTTAACTTTAAATGATGAATTTATAAACTCTATTGCATAAAATTTTATTGAAAAAGAAGTGTAATATGCAACTGAATACAAAAAATCATCTTATAAATTTGCACAACAAACACAACATACAAACTTTATTCTGAAAAATATCAAGTGATCAAAGTAGTTTCTTCCTGTTGCAAATGTGTGCATATTTTGATTGAGTGTTTGAGGTTTTTTACATATTTACTACCTTTTAAGATTTAGTGTTATGGACTGGATTGAAGACTCATTGAGAATTCAACTGGCAACCAACCTCTGGCTAAGAACTAGCTATGGGATAAGTTCTCAAATAAATTTACCAATGTCCAAATGAACAAATAGAGTTGATTGGCCTATGTATAAATTGTGTGGCTGCATAAATCCAATAGAAGTGTTGCACTGACAATTGGAAAAATAAAGTACTTAGAATTTCATACCCAAAACATGGCATTTAGGGAAAGTGGATTAGCAATTTCATCAAACAACCCTCAAATCCAAAATTAGAGTTAAATTTGATGTCTTGATCAATTGTTATGAAATATATATGACTTGGTGTCTCAAATTAGGTTAGTTATTACTATATAATACCATAGCTACTAATGGATAGAATTTCTAGTCATGAGCATGTGCTACATTGAACAAGAGCTCTTGTTGATATCTTTGTAGTGATAAAGGTTAGGCTTTTAAAAGTGACATCATGGTTTTACTAATCATTATGCAATTATGCTTTTTGAGTCCATATTTCATCATTTTGGTTTGTAGACAATTATAGTTCATTTGTCAATTGGTTTTTTCCTTTAAATAAGAACCAATGATGCTTGCACCAGCAAAAGCCAAGATGCATGGCTTTGGGCTAATGTCCATAATGAGTTATTTTAGACACTAATTTGCAGTTAAAGATTGGCTAAAAAAACATTTAGAAAGTAGACTAATGTCTCCAACAAGTTATGTTAATCATTAATTTAAGTAAGGGAACAAATGTCAATAAAATCAATCAGCTGTTGAATTAGATTAATGAGGCTAACCACTAGAAATGCACATGTAAAAGATTTTTTGCATAAAAACCTAATGGAACGTATTAAATGTTTTCAATTGACCTATGATTGAACTTGCAATAAAACTACAAAACACTCAAACTTGTAATAGATACAACTTGTATTTATGAAAGTTCATTCACAACGTCTAAGTGAAATTTTCATAAAAAACTAAAGGGGTTATTTCCTTCAATGCTTCAAACCAAATGGTTTTCATCTTTTGATCTCTATTAAATCTAAGGGCTTTCATTTGTGGATCTAATTACTTAAACAAAAGTGCTCAGAATAATGATTTTTACAAGGGTTTTGGTGTAGAATGAAAGCTAGATCCATAAAGAACCCATTCACTCTTTAAATAGCTAAAATCTATGACTGATAATTAATCACATCCAAATGAGTGGTTTAGATCATGGAAAGTGAATAGGTAACTATTGATTCACAAACCAAATTAATTGGTGCTCCTTTGCCCACTTTAAATTTAAATTTTTCCTTACTTCTTTCTAATTTTCTATGTTTTTCAAATTTTCAATAAGTTCATGAACTTGCAAACTCACTGACATCTTATTCTTTGTTAGAGTATTTAGCCTTTTGTAAACTCTATATGTCTTTGAAGAAACTAATGAACTTGCAAACCTTGTAACATTTTTAAAAAAATTGAATTCACGAACCTGTGAACCTTGTCACACTTTTAAAATTTTAATCAACTCATAAACCTATGAACCTTGTCACACTTTCGGCAATTGAAAAACTTACCAGCCCTATTAGACTTTCACACTTTTGATGAATTGGTGAACCTATGTGCCCTGTCGCACTTTTGTACTTTTTGATGAATTGAGAAACATAACAAACATTTCACCATTATAATCTTTCACTTCAAAACCATAAAAAAGACACGGCCAAACCACATGACACACTCAACCATGAAAATATTGGATACGTTTTTTTGTAATCTTTTATATAAGATAAAGGAAGGTAATAGAGAGATTTCAAGAGGGCAGTCATGCCATTGTAAGGAGATATAGCACTAGGGAAGCCATGGAAACAGCAAGAAGCCCTGGCAGCGAAAAATAACCACCTACGAACTCCCTAAACACATGTGCCACGGCAGCCATGAACCCAGCAACCAGCCATGGCTTCGAAAAATAAGCCCCCGCGAACTCACTCCACAGGATCTTATACTTTCTTCTCGTGTACTTATGCAACCCCCTTCTGACGTGATCAATTACTTTACAACCTTGAATAGGGGTAATCCCTTCAGCTATGGAGTTGAACAGATCTGCCACATGTTGGTTGGTTCCAAGAAAGTTTCTAATCACATCTGCCTTCCTTAACACGGCAACGTCCTCCTCGGTATCTATCAGTTCATCCATAAATATTGCAAATTGAGTCATGGGTCTTGGATGGTACCTGTTTTTTGTGCTCACTTCCATTGTAATGATTCTTCGCACTACTAAATCTGGTTGCGGGGTTACCCTCAGTTGTGGTAAGTAAGACGTTGATGTCTCCTCATCAAATCTTATCCATTGAAGGGCTGGATAACCCGACGACCATGTTGTTGCTGCTTCTACAAACACTGGATGGATCTTCACTCCTTGTTGCGTGAGTTCCACTGCTGATGGCAGTTTCAGAAGGTCCAGGTTCACCTCTTTGGCATGGCTCGATTTTGAGATAGGATTACACCAACGTTCACAAATGGCTTTGATTGAATCAACATCATTTTCAAAGTAGATTTGTATGTAATTGCGAAGCGAATCCGGCAATTCGAGCGAATCCGTATTGGTGTAGGAGGTAATATCTGTGCCAGCCATGCCGTGGTAAACTACTTCCAGGACATGACAACACATGTTGTAAGAACATGGAGGATACCACATGAAAACTTTATGTCTAGTCGCAGATTTCAGCAACAATTCCATTAAGGCGTCTAACTTCTGGTTGGCTGCATCTCTAGTAGCCAATTGAATTTGAAGGATATGCTGCAAAACCCAAAAAGGTATTTGGTTTTCAAATAAAAGTATGTCATCCATAATTCTTTCTCTTGTCGGATTCTGATAAATGACATCAAAAACTGAATCACAGTTCCACGAAAATGTAGTCACTTCCTTCTTAAAACTGCCCTTACCACTGGAAAAGAATTTTGCATAATTAACAAGAAATTCAAAAAGAAAACAAGCATCCCTGGTTACCATCCAGGCTAATTGTATGGGAGTATAGGGAATATGTTCACCATAAAACTCCCTAATCTCTATGTCCTTGTGCACTATGCATCTTTCTACGATTAGCGCGATAGAAATGGATCTATCTTCCCTCTCGATTCTCTTTTGCATACTCCGAACTGCGTCAAATTTGGATTTCTCTATCTCTTTCAGCTCCTCCTTCCCATAATGGAAAGGGCCGATGGAAACAAGATGAGGACTGTACAATTGGTCATTGGAGTCTCGTAGTGGCTTTGGCACGCGGAAGATGCGAGAGGAGAATACATCGGCTATATCCTCTTCATCTATCGTGAGCTCATACTCCACTTGAATTACAGAGCTGCTTCTAATGGCCATTTAGATTTCTTTACGACTGGGCCGAAATCGACTATGGTTTGGAGCTTATCATCAAAGGTTAACGCATCCTTCCGGACTTGAACGAACCTAAGTCAAAGTCGTTCTTCTGTATGGTTTTGACCGTGTAAATTAAGTCGTTGGCACTCGCAGTAGTTTTAGTGCATAATAAACTACTATTATAGAAAAGCATTTTTAGTGGAGGCTGTTCATCCGGTGCTATATACAGGTTTTTCTAAACGTAAACACCTAAAATAATGACGTTTATCGAATATCAAAATAAAAGTAGCTGGCAGGTAGCCTAAATCTCTTTTCAACGAATCCACACTATTTTTATATCCATGCCGATTCGCAAGAGTGGTTTAAACTTTAAAGCTATTGTATGGTAATCTGCCAGATACTTTTTCTTCTTAATATTTGATTTGACTTTCTTTTCTTTTTTTAATATATTTATTATATATATAGTTTTTGTATTTTTTAATGTTCTGACGGAATTTTTGTGAATGGAGAAGTAATTTGGCATGGTACAGAATTAATTTAAAAATAAAAAATGAATGATCTAGAGTTTTTTTACTAGTAGATTTGATATTCATTTATGTGACAATTTATTGTGTCTTGATCTTTACAGATATTTATTTGAACATTAATGATGAATCATTCAAATATCTTTAGAATTGTAAAGAACATTTTTATGGTATTAAAATAAATTATTATGTGGATTGTAATTTACATCTAAATCACTTACATGCATGTTTGTTATTTGCTAACATTTGTCAATGTTATATAATAAGTCATTCAAGTTGATTAACTTGCAGCCGCAGAATGGCTGGGCTTAAGTGTCACACACTAAGCTCTGACTTTCGGTCAAAAAACCGTTTCCCTTTGTTGTTTCCGTTCTTGTTTTCTTGCGTCACTATTACGGTTAAGTTTTCAAGTTATCGAGCAAGCACAGGTGGACAGGTCCTTTCATGTTCACAGAGTGGTGTCAGTATTTCAAAGATCATAAAAATATTATATTTATTTGAAAGAATATTTTATTTTATTTTAAATTATTTAAAAATTATTTTGCAAAAAATTAATTAGTTAAAGAGTTATTTTATCTATTTTTAGAGTTCTTTTAAATTATTTTATTTGTATTTATCAGGTGTTATTTTTAAAAAATTGGCTCTCTTGCTGCGAGGGAAGTTATGCATTTGGATTTAAAACTAGTTATTAAAAAAATTGTCATATATCCAAAAACATTATAATTATTAAGTAAATATACTAAATAAAAATTAAATAATTTTAAAGCATGGTAAATGAGCACATTTTACCTAAAGTTTTGCTAATACTTGAGTGATATAAAGCCTTAACATTCAAAAGGACCTACCATAACAAATTATAATTAAAAGTTAAAGAAATGATACTTCGATAAAAGAGTGGTTCTCTATAAGTTGAGTTAATCTTCTAGATGAGTTATAGGGTGGCCTATTCTATTGTATCAAAATTTGTTAATGTTCTAATAAGGATTTTCTTTTATAATTTGTATCAATTTTTCTAACTATCGCATTATTTAATTATTCAATATTTTTTCTATATTTGACATGTACTATGAAAATTTATAGAAATCTTTTAATTTTGATTATTAAAGGAGAAACTACCTTGCCAATCTTCTTATGGGATTTAATTGAAAAATACATTGGAATATATGAGGGATAATAATATAAGACAAAACCTATTTTAAAGAATGACACAAATTCAATAATAAATTTGAAAACCTTATTGAGCTATGGAGATTATTAAAGAGGTAAATGCAAATAAGAAGGAATTGTAAGAGAGAATAGGAGGAAAATATGGAAATATGGGGAAATAAAAATGGTGTGGAAGTAAAATATATTGAAAAAAGAAAGAGAAAACGTTGATTTAGAGAAAAAATTGGGTATTCAAGAAAGAAATTGGGAAGGCAACTTAAAGAAGATAAAGTAGGATTTTAAGGGGCAAAGATAAGGTGGAAAAAAATGGAAAGATGGTAATAAAAATTCTATGTATGTATTTAAAGGAGTTTAATAAAATATGAAATTAAAAACGAAAAGAGGATGATAGATGTTTGAAAGTAAAAAATGAAGGCTATGGAAAGACTAGGAATTGTAAGAGAGAAGATGAGGGTGGTAGATGAAAATGAAGGATTGAATAGGTAAAAAATAAGGGAGAATATGTTTTATGGATAGAGGAATGGTATAGGGTGAAGAAACTATATATTAATTAAAAAATATATGAATATAAAATGTGAAGTTCACAAAGAATTAATATCACGCAATGTGAAACCATGAAAATAAACCACCTAGTGATGAAGATATGATTCCAAAGGTGTTCAAGGGACTTATAAAAATATATAAATATTAGGGAGGCATATAACACACCATTGTACTTTTAAAATAAATTTAGAATCCTCAACTAATAGAAAATATAATTCAAATTATGAAAAAATAAGATTTTTCTTAAATCATGGGTTTATTTTTTAAAAAATCAAAGAGAAAAATTGTAGGTTTGGACCATATATAACTAATATTAAATTTTTCAATAAGTTACAAGGATTAAAATAACAAACTTATATATAATAATATGAGATATGAATGATAATTTACCATATAATAGATACTAGTCTTAAACTTGGTACTAGATATTCATTCTTTCACTTATACATATTTCTACAAAACTTGAAAGAAGTTTGGCACACAACTCAACTAAAGTCAGTCCATAAGACTTGAGATGTCTGAATTATTTTCTCTCTTATTTCAATTCAATCAACCCTATAAACGGATATAGGTTAAACTTGTGAGTTAGGATAATGGGTTACACTTTATGAGACATCCTGATTTTTGTATTAAAAGTGTAACCCACTATTGTAGGATCACCCTATAATATTTAAATTAATTATTTCAATCTTATTCAATTATACACATTTCTCTAATCATTATCTTGGATTTGAAGACTCAAGAGACTTACTAGTCCCTCAAGTGCTTCATGAATATTATTCCTTATTCCCTATATTACACATTTACCTATATCCCTTAAAAAATCATAAAACATTTCCACTTTCGTATATACAATGCATACATCTAGATCCTTCATGTTCATTCTCTAGAAATCTTTTTTGACATTCCACACCCTGATTTAAGGTCATTTTAAAACTTTCAATTGCATATATGTTTTTAAATTTATGAAAAATTATTATTAATTAAAAGATTCAATGTTTATATTTAACAAACAGATATTTTATACATGTATGTGTATGTGTTCATGTATATAAACACCAATTTTAAAACATGAAGGCCTTGAATTAGTGGAAAATAGGATTTCTTTTGTATGCTTTAGAACATAGAGCAAAACCCACTTTCACAATTATCTCATTGAAGGGAAACCTTAAAGATCTCAATGCAAAGGAGAAAGAAATCTTGCAATAAGGTTGTCCTAAGGCTTGATTGTAAGCTAAGGAGGGGTTCACCACCAAGCTGGGGCTTCAAAATAAAAATGAAATGCAAGATGTAATGCTTAAACCTAATGCAATGCAATCTTTCACTAAATAACCTGAAAATGCATTAAAATAGAACATAATGCTGCAAGATGAAATGTGTGCACCTGGAAACCTGAAAGGAGATTGAATGAAGCTATGGAATGTTGGAAACACTAAATTTAATGTTTATTGGGACTCATATGCCTAACTAGGTGATTTAGTCCTAGATCAGGGTTTTTGGGCAGAAATTAAAATCTGGTAAATGGGTGTCTGAAACTGCAAAAACCTAAAAAATGACCTAAACTGGGACTCATACGCTAGAACTGGTGTATTAGTCTAGTTAGAGTTTTCTAGAAATTCCAAGTATGAATCTAGTCTTCAATGTATTCTATGTACTTTCCAATTTATTTCCAGATCTGAAACCTTGATTTTCAGCCTATAGAAGTCTTCCAATGATCTCCAATGCAATGTCACAAATTTGACAACTTTGAACACTTTGAAAACTTTCTCCAAACTTTTTCTTCAATGTGTCTTCAAACTAGACCTGCAAATCACACACCAAAGAGAGGGCAAAATGTTTTTTTTGTTGGTAAAGATGTTGACAACTTGTTTTGAAGACTGGAAAAATACTAGGTTGATGATCTAATCATGGATAAGCTCACGAATATAATGCATATGAATCTCAATATTTTTGGTTTGTTGATGATGAATCAGATTCTTGCATATTTGGATAGTGCTCTGATTATCAAAATAGATAACTATTGATCGTCTGATAGGAATGCCAAATTCAAAAATAATGCCTCAAAGCCATATGCCTTTTGTAGCTGAGTTAACAGCTCCTCGAAACTCTACCTTTGTAGAAGATATAGCAATAGCATTTTTATTTTTGCTAGACCAGTTGATAGGACCTTAATGAAGTGAAAAACTATACCCGAAAGTGGACTTGCAATTTTCTATATCACTAGCCCAATTTGAATCTATGAAACCAACTAAATCAATAGTTGAACTAGCTCTATAATGTATCCCAAATGTAAGTGTACCTTGAAGGTTGTGAAGAATCCTCTTAGTTGCTTTCCAGTGCAACTCATGAGGTTCTTTCATAAATCTAGAAACTAAGCCAACTGCATATGATATGTCAAGCCTAGTATGTGTTAAGTAAATAAGACTGCCTACAAGTTGTCTATACAATGTTGAGTCAACTAATGGTGTAGGGCAAGAAGTCTCAAGATTAACACCAGATAAGTAGGGAGTTGGAGCTGGTTTACAATTAGTCATGTGAAAATGTTCAATTAAATCAAGAGCATACTTAGGTTGAGCAAGAACAATCCTCGAATCTGATTGAGATATCTAAATACCAAGAAAGTAATGTAGTAACCCTAAGTCTGTCATGTCAAATCTTTCTTGAAGTACTAATTTTACTGCAATAATAGCAGAGGAAGCACTCTTAGTGATTAAAAGGTCATCAACATAAAGAACCAATATTAACAATGAATCATCATGTCACAAAAGATACACATTAGGAACTGAATTGCATCGAGTGAATTCTAAAGATAGAAGATAGGAATTCATATTACCATACCAAGCCTTGGGTGCTTGTTTTAGGCCATAGATAGATTTCCTTAGTATACACACTAAGGATGAATCATGAACAAATCCTTCAGGTTGTTCCATGTAGATCTCCTCCTCAAGATCTCCATGAAGAAAGGAACTCTTTACATCCATTTGATGTACTACCCACCGATGTGTTATGGCTATAGCAAGTGTGAGTCTGATTGAAGTCATCTTTGCAACAGGTGCAAAGGTCTCTATATAGTCAATTCCTGCTACTTGTGAAAAACCTTTAGCAACCAACCGTGCTTTGTTCTTGTCAATTGACCCATCTGTTGCATATTTAGTCTAATATATCCATTTAGATCGAACTATTTTTCTCCCCTTAAGAAGAGAAGTTAAGTCCCAAGTGTGATTTTTTATTAAGGAATCATATTCCTCATTCATGGCAACATCCCACTTAGGTATGCTTGATGCATCTTTAAATGTATGCAAATCAAACATTGAAGCAAAGAAGGCATGAGATTCCCCCTGAAAGTCCATTTAAAGTTGTTTTTCATTTGTTACAGTTTGTACCCAAGAATATATTGTATGAAGTGAGCGTAGAGTTCTAGATGTGGGTGAATCTAGTGTAGAAATGTCAACTTCTAATTCAATCCCTAAACTAGATGAAGATGAATTTTAAGTGCAATCATCACTTTTTGAACTAGAGGAAGAAGAAGTACTACTAAAGTTCTGCACTAGAAATTTGTTGTGAATGATCTGAATCATCAAAAATATTATCAAAATCTGGAGAATCAATAGTATGACGAGGAATGCCAAGAACAGTTTCAAGGGGTGTTTCTTGAAACTTGACACTTCTCTCGATGAACAACTCATGTGTGGTAGGGTGTAATAGGCGGTAACCTTTAACACCTTCTGGATATCCAACAAAGATACAAGGTTTGGATTGTGCATCCATAGATTTGCGATGTTCTTTAGGAATGTGGGCCATAGCATGTGAACCAAAGACTCTAAAGTGATCAACTATTGGTTTCCATCCTTTCCAAGCTTTAAAGGGAGTGATTCCTTTCAAGGCTTTGTGAGGAACCCTAGTCTGAATGTAACATGCATAATGATAGCTTCAGCCCAATAAGATGGTGCTAAACCTTTGGAATGAATCATACAGTTAGCCATCTCCTTTAAAGACCTATTTTTACATTCTACAACACCATTTTGTTGAGGGGTATATGGAACTATGTGTTGCAACTCTATCCCTTCTATTGTGCAAAATTGCTCAAAAATGTTATTAACATATTCTCTGCCATTATCTATTCAAAGAACCTTGATGAATTTCCCTGATTATTTTTCAGCTAGAGCTTTGAAATATTGAAAAGAATCAAATACTTCTAATTTTTTCCTAAGGAAGTAGACCCATGTAAAACGTGAGAAATCATCAATAAATGTGAGAACATATCTACCCTTTGTAAAAGAAGGATGTGGAAAAGCACCTAAAACATCACTATGAACAAGTTCTAAGACTTGTTTTTTCCTCCAAGTTTCTCCTTTGTCAAAATTTTCTTCAGGATGTTTACCAAGTGCACATCCTTCACATAGTCCTTTAGAAAACTTGACTTTTGTTAATCCATTAACCATTTTTTGTTGTCGTAGTTGTTCAAGATAACAGTAGTTAAGGTGGGCAAACCATTCATGCCATAATTTACTAACGTCATCTAAATGAGTTAGTAGTGCCTTTGGAGAAATATCTGTAGCAGAACTAGAGAAGGAATACAATCTAGATTGGTGATTGGCTTCTCCTATAGTAACTAAGTTATTACTTTGTAATTCTCTTATCTCAACTGAATTTGGAGATAAATAAACTCTCATACCCTTCCCTAAGTGTGTTATTTGATACACTGAAAGGAGATTAGTTGATAGTGAAGGTACACTAAGAACTTTTGAAAAAATTCCTCCTTCAACTTCAATAGACCCTCTCCCTTTAACCAAGGTTGGGGTATCATCACCTAAGTTGACTGAAGACATTCTGGATGGCCCTAAGGATGTGAATGCAACCTGAGAAGAACCCATATGATGAGTAGCACCAAAATCAATAATCCATGATGGAGATGAAGATGAAGATGAAGATGACATAATAACTAGAGCTTTGCCTTTTGATTTCTCTTTGTCCTTGGTATTATCCTAAGTTGATGAAGATGCCTTGCCAAAATTAGGAATCCCAATATTATTTTTCTTAAGAATATTTGAAAGATTTTCAATTTGTTTCTTCATACATTGATGTTCATCATGCTCGGTTTTTTACAAAAGGCACATATTTTCCTCTCAGTAATGTGCTTACTTTGTTGAGAATAATTATCCTTTTTCAAATCATCAATTTTATCTCCTTTCTTACCACCCTTGTCCTTTTTAGTGTTTTTCTTCCCATTTGAAGTTTGTGGCTTGTCATTCCCTATGATTAGAGCTTGAGGCTTCATAGACTTCAAAGAACCCATCTGAATTAGTTTCTCATATTCCCTTGTGAGATCAGAAATGAATTGATCTAGAGTGGGCATTTTCCATGATGCTCCAATGGAACTTTTAGTAGAAGAGAAAGTTGATACAAACATAGAAAATTATAGACCTAATTTGGAAAGTACTAAAAGGATTAATTGATCCTCTTTCTTGTCAATTCCACAATCTTTTAATTGTAACTTTAAAGATTTAATCTTCGTGAAGAAATCTTCTAAAGTTGTGAAACTTCTAGGAATAAGACCTAAGAGCTAATTTTCCAATTCATGACTTCCAAGTTCATCAAGTTTTCCAAATAGTTTGTCTAAAGTATCCCACACTTGATGGGGTGTAGTTAAATTTTTGACATGAAACAATAATTTTGGAGATAGATTTAAACACAGAAAGCCAGATGTTTGAACACATTTGTTGAAAAAAAATTATTTTTCTTTGGCTACATTAGGTTCTTTTTCTGTTCCCATAGTTATCGTATATAGGCCCTTATTTTTTAGTACAAGACTAACTTTATCTTCCAATCATGATAATTGAAAGGCGTTATTGGATGAATGGGAACTGTAGACTCCATGATGCTTTTAGTCACTTAGATCTAGTAGATGAAGAAATTTTGAAAGAAAGAGATATAGAAAGTGAAAATGAAGATGTGAGAAAGGTAACACACACACACACAAAAATCACTTCTCTAGGAAGTGTGCAATATGAACACACTAGATTACTGTTGATGTGGAGAGGATGACCTAGCAAAGAAGGATGTTGATCTGATGACTTGTTTGGTGATAAAAATAAAACACCAATCTCCTATGCCTCTGAATCATATGCAGTGTGCAATAAGAAGTTTGCAGCCTCCAAATAAAGGGGCAACCAATCTAACAACAGATTAGACATCTCACAAACCTTTTCCTTTGAATTTAATCACACCTCAAGCAATTAAATCGCACCCTACTTGATGCGTTATCTCCACCTTGGATCACCATGGTCAGATTTAATTTCCCTCTTAGTATTGTCTCCCCCCCAAAATGGCCTCTTCTCCCACTAATTTCATGGTAGATTGGGCAACTATTTGGGCAACATGGAGGACGAATAAGGGGAACCAATGATTCTAGGCTTAGACATTGAGGGACGACACCCTTTTTGGGAACCTTCAACATGGAGAGGAACGAGGAGAGGCCTCTATGAGGTGAGCATGGCAGTAAGGAGAGTCGGTATGCTTTAAACGCCTTGCTGATGACTGTACACACCTTTTCAAGGCATTTGAAAGTGAGCAGACTCATTTGTATGGTGCAGGCTGATAGAGCCTCTATGTGGCCTTTTTTGACTTTGGGATCACTAAGAGCCTCCTCACGATGTGTGCTAGCCTGTGGGATAATGGTCCCTAATGAGGATTCCAAACTATGCAATTCACGCCAATGGGTGGCGTTATCTTGACAGTTTCCACATGGTATTAGAGAAATGCAAGTAATTCACACAGTGAGCAAAATGGCTTGAAGCTTACCACATTTGCTCTGATACCATGTGGAAACTACCAAGATTATGGTAAAAAAAACAAGCACGAGATTGCAAGTGAAATTGAATATTTAGCTTTACAACCAATAAGGTATTTATAGGTGAAGCTTGAGACAAATTCTACAACAAGACTCCACAAGAATAGGAAAGGTGGCAAATGAGAACCCATGAGACTAGCTCAATAGTTCAACCTCCCTTCTATGTAGCAGCAATGTGTCAAAAATGAGTTGACACATCAACTAGTGACTCACCTAAGGATACTTAGTCTTTCCACATGTGAGGAAAGCTACTAACTATGATTATGTTAGAATAACTCATGTTGAGTTATACACCAACAGTTTTGTTAGTGGAAAGGGATTTTCCTTGGTCAAACCCCATTTTGGTAATCGATCCTTGAAATGAAATGAAATGAAATAGGAATGAAGGAATGATGAATGAATAACATTCTATGTTACAACTCACCAAACCCTGCCAATAAAGTGCTTCAAGCATGTATGAAGTGGCTCCAATGGATGTAGATCTTGACTTTTGCTCGAATGCGATAGATATTGAATTGAATGCTAGCTTGAATCATGAAAACCCTACATCGCAGTTGTTACCTCAAAAATAAGCATGATGCATGAAGACTTTGACATGATGGTTGATGCTTGAATAATGCTCCAAAAGACTTGATAATCTACCCTTGAAGACTCTTGAATGCTCTTGTAAACACTTGTATGCTCTTGTGAACTCTAATTTGCTACATGTGTGCACACTTGAATGCTTGGAATGATATCTTGAATGCTTAGGTGAAATTGAGTGAAAGAACCTTGTATTTATACTTAATTCTGCCAAATTTCTTGAAATTACAACACTACAAGCCGAAATTAGATCTAGGAGGATAAAATCCTGCCGAATTTGAATTAATTTTAATTTTGGGTCAAACAAGACTCATACACCCAAGGTAGCATATGAGTTCCATTAGGCATAATTTATGGGACCATTTTCAAAATTGCTTAGAAAGGTGTGAAATCCATATCAGGACCCAAAACCCTAGGTGGGACTCAAGTGCCTTATTTAGAAAGGTGGAAAAAATATTAACTTGTTTGTAGCCTTCAGTTGCTCACAAATTAACCTATATAAATAGGGGTGCTCATTCTACCAATTGTTACACTTATCATTTTGATTATCTTGATGTTATTTTGCTGTGATTTATGAGTCATTGAGTTGAGAGTTGTGAGATTGATAGTTGTTTTTATATTTTGTATTTGTGATTATTGTAAGAGTTAATGAGAAGTTGGAAGAGGGAAATCAAGTTGATCTTGGATGAATTATCAACCAAGCTAGAGAAGTTGAGCTAAGAGGGAAGTTAATTCAATCATGGTGTTTTTTTTATAGATAAAAGACAATATTTGCATGTATATATATATTAATAAATTGCATACATAATATAGTTTTTAAACGCCAATTAAAAAAGGCATAGAGTATTGTAATGTAACATGTAACAACTACTATCTATATGCCCACACTTGTAATTTGAGTAAAGACAACCCTTATCCCATTTACAAATACATATTGTATTCCCACATATCTACTTAAGAAAACATATTTTAACAAATTTTTAACCCTAGCTAAACATTGCTCAAAAAAAGAAATTTTGTAATGACCAAACTATGCTACAATCAATCATCCCTATTCATTGGAGAATTTTCACCTTGACCCTCTTTTTGATCTGCTACCATGTACCCAGGAGACCATTCATCATCTAGAACCAATTTTTGACAAACTATAAGATCACTACAAGCCTAAGTTGCAACTTGCACGCTGGCCAGCTGAGGGTTTTCATTCGTAAGAAGACAAACATGCAACCTTAAGAACACCACTACAAAATACTTATCCTTTATATTTGCTTCCAACTTTGCACAGAGATAATCTTTATTCTTCCTCAAAGTTTTCAGGAAGATTCTTTCATTTTCATCCTCATAAGCCTACTTAATTGCATCATAAATTGCCTGAAAACCTTGACATTGCCTAAGGTATTTGTGAGGAAATAGACCCCCTAAATACCCTTTTCCTTTGAATCATAGCCCTGAATCACAATTTGCAAAGCATTACCTTAGATAAACTACTTACTAACATATCTATCCATTATAGCTTGCAAATCCCTTACCAACTAACACAAATCCATGAAATTTTACAAGAAGATAGACTACACCTACGAGGGAATAAGAATCCTATGAGACCTTGGATTGACCACCTCCATACCAAGCATAGATTGAATACTTTCCTCCACCCTCAGACATTCCACATAGAACAAAATTGCAAGCACCTCACGTGACAAATATTCTTCAAAAGGCTCTTCCCAAACTTACATACCTTCAAATTTATGCGTAGGGTCCAAAGGTGATATGCCATTTACAAGTAATAGAGGCTAACTTAAACAACACAACTCCTACCAAATTCACCACTCATCCTTGATACCTAACACCATCTATAGGTATGCAACAACAACTATTTTTATGTGAATGCTAATGATGCCATGAGTATTCTAATTTATAAAACAAAAAAGATAATTTAATAACCCACCTTCCTCATGAACCAATAACCACCCCTCTCAAGATGATCATGTCATAATTACTCCAGGTAGAATGTTACATCTCCATATATTACAAACATGCAATAGATAAGAATTCATTTCTATGAATGCTTGATACATAACACCTGTCACAATGAGTTGAAGTGCCTACAAAATTAGCACACATGTTAGGAAAGAAATGTTGGCTACAAGCACCCTTCAGTTTCACATGATTCATCCATCATGGTAGCAAACACCACATTATTACATGACACTCGTAGCAAATGCACTCTAGTTGCTTGCAATATATCTCACTGCCTGGTAGACCCAATCTGACCATATCGCCTTACAACAACAAGCCACACACACCATACACACTACTCATAGTTTATAATGAGTCATGGGAAATATTTAATGCTAGATGAGGATAGTTTTTATCTACTCATCAAATAAGTAAATTTCATGCCCTTCGCTCCCCATGCTTGCCAAGACACCTACCACCCCATTACCCTCCCTATAAGTATGCGTAATAATGAAAAGTTGGTATCTATCCAATAGCTCTCATAATTTTTGCAAAACATACTTTAGGCTCCAATTATGCACTACCCTATCCTTACATACATTTATAATTAAAAGAGAGTCACCTTCCACATGTAATTTCGATATTCCAAGTTCCAACCCAGTCTACAAACCTAACATAATTGCTTGGGCTTCAACCATATTGTTAGTGCCTATTGGAAGCCGCAAAGACCTTGTTGCTATCACAACACCCTTTGAATAAAAAATGCAAATTCCTGCCCCTGATGTTCTTGGATTACCCTTAGATGCACCATCAAAATTAAGCTTCATAAAGTTTGAAGATGGGGGCTTCCACTTTATCTCACTTCTATTTATCTTGACTTTATCTGACTTCATCAAACTACCAGGAAAAGGAAATATTATAAATTCTTCCAAGACTTCAAGATATAATCATCCCAACTTGTAAACAAGTGTTGGTGTAATTAATATTTAATTACACATTTGCATAAAATGTGTAACTTATTTTATGCCTGCATTAATTTTTGTTTCATGTGCTAGGTTTGCATTTTCCGCTTATGTTTCTGCATATTTTTTTGCATTATCTCCTTATGCAATCATTGGGTATTGTAATAACAAACTGATATAAAGTTCCATTACGAGGGGTTCTTGCATCCATCTTTCGTTTTGGTGACAACTCGCATGAGTTTTTCTGGTTTCTGTTGTCTCCTTCTAGCTTCTTTCTTGCTTAGCTGGATACATCTTTGGTTTGCTTTGGTGCACACTTCATAGTGGGATTTTATGGTTCTTGATCCTCATTGGTTCAAATCTTTCCCATTTGAAGGCCATGGTTTTATGGTTAATGTTCCAGAATCTTGATGGTACTCATCCTATGGGCAGTTTTAGTTTGAGTTTGGCATTGGCTTTGGAGACACCTTTTCTAGATTTGTCATCATTATGGGTTCATCTTTCATCTACTGTTGCTTCAGATTCCAGGGTTGATCCAGTATGTGAGTTTCCAGTGCTCCTTGGCATCGATTCTGCTATTGCATTTATGATTCCTATTGGTATTTTGCAAACAAAACTATCTTTCCTTGCTTGCCGGATTTGGGGTTCCAGTGTTGCTTCATCAGAGTTCTTCCAGTGATTCTTCACAGCAGTTCATCTCACTAAGGGGGGTTTCTCTCTCTTTGTATTTGTACATGAGTACCTACTTAGGCCTTGTTGCTGGGACTCATATTTGCATAATAATTTTCTTCTCCCTAAGTTGCATTTATAGGGGGGTGTTGGTGTAATTAATATTTAATTACACATTTGCATAAGTTTACTTAGGTTTATTCCTAAGTTATAGGATCTTATCTTTATCTTTCGAGCTATCTTGTTGCTCAAGATAAGATTAGGTTTTCACATCTTTGCTTTTATAAAGCAAATAATCTCTTGTAATTAATTGTCTCTTTTCGAATATATCAATTTGCATGTTTTTATGCAAAGCTTCTGCTTTTTTGTTTTTCTCTTCTGTGGAAGGATATTCTGGTTTGCATTTCAAATCTTGGCTATTCTAACAACAAGTCTGCAATATTTTTGTTCTTTTAAATATATGAATTAACCACTTCTAAAACAACCTTTTCAACTTTTAACTTAATGACTTCAACTGGTGAAGATAATTTCCTAAATATATGCTTATTGCATTCCCACCAGATGTTCCATATGACTAGAGAGGGTAAAACCTTCCAAATACATGAGAAGAAAGAAGATTTATACACTAATGGACAACTTTGAAAGAGTTCCCAAATTGTGTTTGGCAAAGGGATATACAAATTCAACTTTGCTTTTATAAACTCCCAACATTCTTGTGCAAATCCACACTAAATGAGCAACTAGCTTACATCTTCCACTACCTTTCCACACATCACACATTTGAAAGGATCAACTGTCTTTAATTTTGTAAGATGGTCACTGGTTAAAATTTTCTTTCTCAAACTAACCATGCAAAACTACCCGACTTTGGCATTGTTTTATTGTTCCAACAAAATGTAAATGCTCTTTGAGATACCCGCAAATTATTACTTTGACATAATGCTTTATATCCTTGTTTAATAGAGTAAAGACTATTCTTTGATGGGGCCCATAAAAATTTATCTAGTTTACCCGATATATAGACATTTCTACATATCAATACATTCTGAAACAATACCACTTGATCACTTGAAAGTAAAAAACTAGAATATCTTGTCCATATCACTTTCCTAGTCAAACCCACTATTGAATCCACATATAGTCTAATTATTTTTCCCCCATTCTACCTTCAATATCTCCATTACATCTTGTAATGACTAATCATTCTTCAAAGGAGGATAACCATTCTATGAATCCTCCCAAAACTTCACACTTTCCCCATTGTGAACTTCCCAAGTCACATATGATGTGATGAGTGATCTACTTGATATCAAAAATTTCCACATGGACGAGCTAGAAGATAGATTGGAAATGGTGAGAATTCTTAAAGGATTCTCATTATCAAGAATTTTTCCTACAACAACTTGCACCACTTAGCATCCATTTTAACATACATTTTCCAAGCTATACAAGCATTTTAATTTCATTACCTTTGTCATCTATTTTTACTCTATTGAAAAGGAATGGTTTGTTGTGATGCTTTTACATGCTTGTGTGTTTCTTGGTTGTTTATTATGTTAGAGAAATCTCTCATATTGGTTATACTTAAATAGATGTGTATGTACCTTATATATGAGAATTTGTATAATGAATACAATGTATTTAAATTATACGTAGTTTTTCTATACTTGATTGATCACTCTTATCTCTTTGAAAGTAGGAAGAGAGTCTTATCCCTAAGGATAGGGTATAAACTAAATGGTTATATCAATATTCAAAAATAGTGTTGCGATGCTAGCAAGAAGTTGAGTCCATTTTTGGCCAAAAAGTGGGAGTGTTTTCCCTGATTTTCAGAATTTTTCATATTTGACCTTAAAATTTGAAGCACTTAGAGATGGAATCTTAAGAATAAAAATTTGATCATAAAATGTAGTACTCATAGTCTAGTTTCCAAATATGTAATTTATTTCAATACTCAGATGATATAAATTGATTTTCAATAAGTGTTTCTATAAACCACTATTTAAAAGCCACTTTATTTTACTATACCATGCACATGTACGCCATCCTAATTTTGACATAATAATCATATTTTTCTAAATCCTTTTGGGAAAATATTTTTAACTCATTGAAGCACTTTTTAATTTTTTATTGTCCATATTTGTTGTTTTGAAAAATTGTCATGTATGTCACGCATAAGATGACCTACACTTATCACTTTTTGATATTTTTTAAATTGAAAAGAATTTTCTAAAGTACATTTTCATTTAATTTTTTTTACAAAAAATATTTTAATAAAAAGTTATTCAAATACTAAAAAACCCTGATATTTCAAGTTTATGGACTAGTTTCATCAAAAACTAATTGAAAAATAGAAAAAAAAAATCCAATTGTAAAATAAAATACATATTTGGAATCTACACTATCTCATCTATAATGGATTTCACAGAATTTTAAATGTGTTGCTAATTCTGACATTTATTCTTGGGTGTGAGTGGCGATGGCTACCACCATAAAACAATAGTAGAGCCCAATGTCGAGTGCAACTTTCAACGGATTTGACCATATGTTTAGGTACGAAGGAGCGATAGATGACCTTCACAGTGTTATCCTAGATGTTTGGCTCAAAAAGGTCTTCACTGACCTAGATGAGGAAATGTTGGTGGTAGTGAAGCATATTTTGGGTGCTAGAGTCTTGTTGTCTACATACTGCTTCAACGTAAATTTTGATATATTTCATCCATGATTATGGCATGAATCCTTCATTCGAGGGAAGAGATTGAAGTGGTGTGTTTTCTAATGAGATGTTTGGTCGCAACAACATGGTGTGATGCAATGGAGTTCTACTTGTTGAAAAACAAGGTGAAGAAAGCTTGCAATATGAACTTAAATGTGTGAATGCAAATCTGAAATATGTAGATTAACCTTAGCCTTAGTGTGAAGAAAGAATGAGAGAGAGAGATAGAACAATATAACACATGCAACAACAGATTTATATGGAGAAACCCCGAAGGGAAAAAACTCCACCACCAAAAGAGAGGCAAGTATATTACTGATAATCTTCAATATTACATGCAGCAATAGACTTCTCTTATCATTCCCTATAAATCCAGCAGCACCCTGTTACCCTGCAAAACTGAATCTTAATAACACTAGCTCAAGGCCCCAATTTATAGAGATTTGTGAGGATGAAAACCACCATGGTTTCACCAACAAATAGGCAACAATACCACATATAAAACCCAAGCCTCCCTCCTTGAAATGGTCAAAATACAAAAATAGCCTCTTCACGGATGCTCTTATAGTCATAAGGCATCTTTTATGCATGGGCGCCTGGTGTCTAAAAATAGCATATTCTGTCATAGGGAATCTGTCATACTGTCATAGCATCTTATGACAACTTGCATGCATGTCATAGATGCTCTTACAACACCCTATTTTGACCCACAACCTTATTTTAGAAGATTCCAAGGTGGGACACCTAGCTAATTTGTCCTTTTCCATAAGGATAAACGGTAACGGTAACACTGCATTTACATAGTCTCTTTCACCTTTGTTGGTCAAAAAGCGGTTTCACCTCTTATGGGTAAATGTACAAAACACTTTAGGAGAATAATAAAATAAAGGATTTACAAGGTTGATGACACCTAAATCCTAACATTCTCCCCACTTGACATCATACATTGTAAATTACCCATAGAATCTGATTACATAGAATTAAATCACGATGATCAAGGCCATGGCCTTTACTCAAAGAGAACTTTTAAGTGGCTTCATAAGAGAATACGCAACATTATCCAAAGTGTCAACTTTTTCAATCAAGACTTTTCATTTCTCAGCCATTTCGCTAGAAGTGATCACGAACATCAACATGCAGCGTCACGAGCATGATACATAGGATTTTTAGCCAAACATATGGCACTCGACTATCACATCGATCCTCACTATCACACCCAATCAAAACCAATACTATTACCAAGTCTCTGTAACCAAATTGCCTCCTTAGAGGCATGTGTAGCAGCCATATACTCTGCTTCAGTGGTAGACAAAGCAACTGTAGGTTGTCTTTTACTCATCCAACTCACTGCTCCTCCAAACAAAGTAAACACATAGCCACTAGTGGACCTTCGACTATCCAAGTCACCTACCCAATCTGCATCAACAAAACCCTGTATGTCCAATGACTTATCAACATTGTCAGTACCATGATAAACCAAACAGTAATCAGAAGTGCCTTGCAAATATCTGAATACCCTTTTGACAAAAGTCCAATGTTCTTTACCAGGGTTAGACATAAACCTGCTTAGAACTCCCACTACTTGGGCTATATCTGGTCTAGTACAAACCATTGCATACATTAAACTACCGATAGCACTAGCATAAGGAAATTTAGACATTTCATCAATATCATCATCCAATTTAGGACACATGTCTAAACTCAACTTAGTACCAATAGGAAATGGAATATTTACTGGTTTACAGTCCTGCATATTAAACCTTTGCAAAATAGTGTTAACATACTTGCTATGACTTAACCAAAGCTTTCTATGAATCCGATCCCTAATGATTTCCATTCCAAGAATATATTTAGCAGCCCCTAAATCTTTCATATCAAATGTGCCAGAAAGCTGAGTTTTAAGTTCCCTAATCATTGCCTCATTGTTACCAATGAACAACATATCATCCACATATAAGACAATAATCGATATCTGATCATCAATAACTTTAAAGTAAACACAGTGATCCTCATCACTTCTAACAAAACCCATATTTAATGCAAATGCATCAAACTTCTGGTACCACATCCTAGGTGACTGTTTCAAACCATATAGAGACCTTTTTGACCTGCAAACCAAGTGTTCTTTACCTTTCACAACAAAACCGTCAGGCTGTTGCATATAAATTTCTTCCTCTAGATCCCCATGCAAAAAAGCGGTTTTAACATCCATTTGTTCTATTTCTAAATCATAAGTAGCAGCAATGGATAAAATGAATCTAATAGAGGTTAACTTAGCAACAGGAGAGAATATTTCACCAAAATCAACTCCCTCTCTCTGGGAGTAGCCCTTGGCCACTAATCTGGCCTTGTACTGTTCCAACTTTCCGTCTGCACCAAACTTCTTTTTATATATCCACTTACAACCAATGGCCTTTCTTCCTTTGGGAAAACTAACAAGATCCCAAGTGTCACAGTTTTTCAAAGACATCATCTCATCATGCATGGCCTGCATCCAAGACTCACATTCTTCTGAAGAGAGAGCCTCCCTAAAAGATCTAGGTTCATCATGTGTCACATATGAAAAGAAAATTTACTTTAATCGAATTAGGCTATACTGTCAAGCTGAGTTTCGTTGTCTTGTGGACCTTCTCAAAGGTGGAGTAAGAGATTCCTCCTCATGTTCATCCTCATTGTTTTCAACTTCTTCTGTTACAACAGATTCTTCAGAGCTCTCTTCTTCTTCTCCATCTTCTTGTCCATCTCTCTGTTCTTCCACATGTGCATCTTCTTGCTTAGTTTCAAAATGCACTATTTTTTACTTTTCCTTTGGTTGCACATCTTCAGAGTTGGCTCTAAATTCCCTAAAAATAACATCTCTAGAAAATATCATCTTTCGTGTTAGTGGATTCCAAAGTTTATAACCTTTAACATTTTCACCATAACCTACAAAGATGCATTTTTGAGATTTGGGATCCAATTTAGACCGCTTCTCTTGAGGCACATAAACAAAAGCCTCACAACCAAAGACCCTTAAATGTGAAACTGAAGGATTTTTACCCAACCACATTTCATAAGGAGTTTTATCAACAAGAGCTTTACAAGGAGATCTATTAATTAAATAACAAGCAGTACCAACAACCTCTGCCCAAAAGCATTTGTCTAACTTAGCACTACTTAACATGCTCCTAGCTCTTTCCATTAATGTACAGTTCATTCTTTCTGCTACCCCATTTTGTTGGGGTGTGTAAGGTGTAGTCTTTTGCCTAACAATTCTTGCATGTTTGCAAAACTCATCAAATTCCTTAGAACAATATTCACCCCATTGTTAGATCTCAATACTTTTATCTTATAATCTGTTTGCTTTTCAACCAATGCCTTAAATTCCTTAAATTTGGTGAAAACTTCATATTTTGAATGCATAAAATAAATCCAAGTATATCTTGAGTAATCATCAATGAAGGAAACATAATAACGAGATCTACCCAAAGAATCTGTATCCACTGGACCACAAACATCCGAATGAATAAGTTCTAACAATCCATTAGCTTTATTAGTTCCTTTAGGGAATGATGACTTGTTTTGTTTACCAAACACACAATCCTCACAAAAATCATTTTTACCAACAGAATAATCAGAAATACCGTCTACTAGTTTCTTATCAAGTATGGTCCTAAGACCTTTTTCACCAATGTGACCCAATCTATGGTGCCACAACATACATGCATTTTCAGCGCTAGTTACAAAAGAGGAGTTACAAAAAGTAGAGGCATGTAGCGTAAATAAATTCCCTGTCCTAGATCATTTAGCAACCACCAAACTTCCCCTTACCATCCTGCAACCAGACTTGTCAAATGTCACATGCATCCCAGAATCATTCAACTTGGAAACTGAAATTAAACTTTTTGTAAGTCCTGGAATATGTAAAACATCATCAAGGGTTTTAACCCTCCCATCACTGAAACACAATTTTACCTTTCCTTTACCAATATCCTTTTGTGAGCTATTATCACCCATGAAGACCTCTCCTCCATCATATTCTTTGTATGTAGAAAACCACTCCTTATGAGGAGTCATATGGAAGGAAGCACCTGAATCAATAAGCCAAGCATCATTACAAACTGTGTTAGCTGAAATAATCAAAGCATCAGAATCACCGTTATCAGAGGACTTTTCCGTGGAGGAATCTACATTCTTTTTCTTGTTTCTACATTCCTTCTTCACATGTCCCCGTTTACCACAATTCCAACACTTCACTCTGCTCTTTCCAGGGGTCTTAGATCGTCCTTTAGACTTATCCTTCTTCTTATCCCCTTTAGGCTCTTTCTCCTTGGGCCTACCTCGCACATGCAAGGCATCTTGGGAGCCACTGCGCATGGTCTTTCTCCTCATCTCCTTTGAAAGAAGTATGGGAATAATAGTATCCAACTTAGGTTCTGCACCACCACTTGTTATAGCAATAACTAAATTTTCCCAAGATTTTGGCAAAGAGCAAATCAATAAAATGCATTTATCCTCATCTTCTATTTTAACATCAATAGATGCAAGCTGACTTATAATCAAATTAAAAGCATTCAAATGTTCAGCAATAGATTCACCATCCTTCATCTTTAATGAATACAAACATCTTTTGAGATACAACTTGTTAGACAAACTCTTAGTTTGGTAGATTTCACCTATCTTCCTCCAAAGCTTGTATGCTGTGTCTTCTGAAGAGACATTCAGGAGGATAGAATCTGTGAGACACAACCGAATAGTCCCTCGAGCCTTCTTGTCTAACTTATTCCAATCTTCATCCGACAAGGTTGAAGTAGATGGCTTCTTTTCAACTGAAACTGGTAACCACTGATCTCTTTCCTCAAGAAGGTCCTCCACTTTCAACTTCCACATCTCGTAACCAGATCCATTGAACTTCTCAATATCTAGATGTGAGGTGGAGGCCATGGTATGCAATCTTTCACAAATCTGCAAAACCCACAACACAAAAGCTCCCACTGCAGCAAAAAACCTTCAACACTCTAAAAGGAAAGCGTCCCTTCCTTAACAAAACCGTTAGCTCTGATACCAAATGTTGAAAAACAAGGTGAAGAAATTGCAATATGAACTTAAATGTGTGAATGCAAATCTAAAATATGTAGATTAACCTTTAGCCTTAGTGTGAAGAAAGAATGAGAGAGAGATAGAACAATATAACACATGCAACAACAGATTTACGTGGAGAAACCCCGAAGGGAAAAAACTCCACCACGAAAGAGAGGAAAGAAAGTATATTTCACGTAATCTTCAATATTACATGCAGCAATAGACTTCTCTTATCATTCCACAACAAATCAGTGACACCTATTACCCCCAAAGGCGGATCTTATGCACTAGCTCAAGGCCCCAATTTATAGAGATTTGTGAGGATGAAAACCTACCATGGTTTCACCAAAAATAGGCAGCAATACCACCTAGAAAACCCAGCCTTCCTCCTTGAAATGGTCAAAATACAAAAATAGCCTCTTACAGGATGCTCTTATAGCGTCATAAGGCATCTTTTATGCATGGGCACTGGGGTCTAAAAATAGCATATTCTGTCATAGGGAATCAGTCATACTATCATAGCATCTTATGACAACTTGCATGCATGTCATAGATGCTCTTACAACACCCTATTTTGACCCACAACCTTATTTTAGAAGATTCCAAGGTGGGACGCCTAGCTAATTTGTCCTTTTCCATAAGGATAAATGGTAACGGTAACACTGCATTTACATAGTCTCTTTCACCACTGTTGGTCAAATAGTTTCACCTCTTATGGGTAAATGTACAAAACACTTTAGGAGAATAATAAAATAAAGGATTTACAAGGTTGATGACACCTAAATCCTAACACTACTTGTCCATGATAGTATTGAGTTTGGGCTTGAGGCCTTCAAGAAGGGTGTGGCCCCTGCTAAACCTCAACATGAATGACTTGTGGATTCTATTCTTGCTTTGGAGTGTTGGGGAAAACCAAGAGGTTTGCATGAAAAAGTTCGCTAGAAATATTGCCCTCTTTAAGGAGATAACATGGTCAAATTACTTAGTGACAAAAATGGAAATCCTATCCCTCTTGCTTACTTCAAGTGGTGAGGGAGGGAGTGAGGAGAAGGATGATGGGGCCAGGGATATAGTTGAAGGTGAGGGTGAATAGTGAGGGTTTGAAAGATGTCTTTTTGCTAATGATTATAACTTCAAATTTTTGTAATCATTGTATTGCTTAGTTAATCTATGTACTAGGGGTTAGGCCCCTATTGTGACTAGTTTATATATAAAAAAAAATTATAGACAATGGTGTGTTATATGCCTCCCTAATATTTATATATTTTTAATAAGTCCGTTGAACACCTTTGGAATCATATCTTCATCGCTAGGTGGTTTATTTTCATGGTTTCACATTGTGTGATATTAATTCTTTGTGAAATTCACATTTTATATTCATATATTTTTTAATTAATATATAGTTTCTCCACCCTATACCATTCCTCTATCCATAAAACATATTCTCCCCTATTTTCGTACCTATTCAATCCTTCATTTTCATCTACCACCCTCATCTTCTCTCTTACAATTCCTAGTCTTTCCATAGCCTTCATTTTTTACTCTCAAACATCCATCACCCTCTTTTCGTTTTTATTTTCATATTTTATTAAATTCCTTTACACACATACATATTATTTTTATTACCATCTTTCCATTTTTTGCCACCATATCTTTACCCCTTAAAATCCTACTTTATCTTCTTTAAGTTTCCTTTCCAATTTCTTTCTTGAATACCCTCTTTTTCTCTAAATCAATGTTTTCTCTTCCTTTTTTCAATATATTTTACTTCCATGCCATTTTTATTTCCCCATATTTCCGTATTTTCCTCCTGTTCTCTCTTACAATTCCTTCTTATTTGCATTTACCTCTTTAATAATCTCCATAACTCAATAAGGTTTTCAAATTCATCATTGAATTTGTGTCATTCTTTAAAATAGGTTTTGTCTTATATTATTATCCCTCATATATTCCAATGTATTTTTCAATTAAATCCCATAAGAAGATTGGCAAGATAGTTTCTCCTTTAATAATCAAAATTAAAGATTTCTATAAATTTTCATAGTACATGTCAAATATAGAAAAAATATTGAATAATTAAATAATGTGATAGTTAGAAAAAGTGATACAAATTATAAAAGAAAATCCTTATTAGAACATTAACAAATTTTGATACAATAGAATAAGTCACCCTATAACTCCTCTAGAAGATTAAGTCGGCTTATAGGGAACCACTCTTTTATTGAAGTATCATTTCTTTAACTTTTAATTATAAGTTGTTATGGTAGGTCCTTTTCAATGTTAAGGCTTTATACCACTCAAGTATTAGCAAAACTTTAGGTAAAATGTGCTCATTTATTATGCTTTAAAATTATTTAATTTTTATTTAGTATATTTACTTAATAATTATAATGTTTTTGAATATATGACAATTTTTTTAATAATTAGTTTTAAATCCAAATGCATAACTTCCCTCACAACAAGAGAGATATTTTTTTAAAAATAACACTTGGTAAATACAAATAAAATAATTTAAAAGAACTCTAAAAATAGATAAAATAACTCTTTAACTAATTAATTTTTTGCAAAACAATTTTTAAATAATTTAAAATAAAATAAAATATTCTTTCAAATAAATATAATATTTTTTTATAATCTTTGAAATACATTTATTCTTTCTAAATATCTATAATCAAAATATCCAACTAATTATAATTAGTTTAAAGCATTCACATTCTTCCATGGCGCTCAATTGGTTACAATCAGTTGCATGTTTCTGCATAGTTAAAACTTTTAAATTAAATTCTAAAAACATATATTAATAAACAAGTAGGCTGAAAAGCTAAAAACTCCAGATATGTTTAAAATCTATTTATTTTATATAATTTAGAAACTTTGTTATTTTGCGTTTAATTATACAATGCATATGCATAAATAAACTCTTACTGTCCTTGGCAAACCTGAATAAAACCACTACATGAAATAAAATATCTTTCTTCTTGCTTTTCTGAAAACTCACCATCTACAGGCACCACCGATTCACAGTTACTATCTTCAAAATGCCAAACCAAGCTTTCCACAATCTCCAGAAAACTTATATCAGCAGCAGCAACATAAGAATCAAGATGATGAAGAGGCGAATCACTCACAGCAGAATGCCCAGCTCATCGTCCAAGCACTGAGCAAGTATTTTAGTTCATCCTCCACGTCACAGGATCGAGTCTGTCATCGTTGCTGCTTCAGTCTCGTTAGAACAGCAGGACGTGATCTCCTCCTTGAGACTCTTCATCACACCGCACACAATCTCCTCCTTAGCAACACTCCGTTCTACCTCTGTGTCTTCCGGAATGAGGCGTAGGAGCTTACGAACAGGAGCCTGAAGCGGGCTTCTACAAATCCCAGAATAGTCTCGTAGTACACATCTCAGGTTACTTGTGAGGCGGGAAATTTAGGCGATTTTTTAGTTCGATTTAGGCACGCTCAACATTAATAACAAATTCAAGGTCGTTCGTAATCGCGGCAGGAGGTTGCGTGTGACATTCAGATAAGACAATGCTGACAAATACTGACACCACTCTGTGAACATGAAAAGACCTATTCACCTGTGCTTGCTCGATAACTTGAAAACTTAACCGTAACAGTGACGCGAGAAAACAAGAACGGAAACAACAAAGGGAAACGGTTTTTGACCGAAAGTCAGAGCTTAGTGTGTGACACTTAAGCCCAGCCGATATAAACGTAGTTACATATCTTTTGCTCTAACGCAAACTCAATATCGGGCCATTCTGCTGTTCAGGAACTTAGTAAAAAAGTCAAAATGGCTAGCAGTTGCAGCTCTGTCATTCAGGTGGGGAATGATCTGTCGATGAATGAAAAGGATATAGCTGATGTAAGCCAGGCTCTTATCTTCCGCGTACCAAAGACACTACGAGACTCCAACGACCATTTATACAATCCACATCTTGTTTCTATCGGCCCTCCTTTCCATCATGGGAACGAGGAGTTGAAAGACATGGATAAATCCAAGTCTGAGGCGGTTCGAAGGATGCAAGCGAGGATCCAGAGGAGCG
Source organism: Sequoia sempervirens (assembly GCA_007258455.2). NCBI lineage: Eukaryota > Viridiplantae > Streptophyta > Pinopsida > Cupressales > Cupressaceae > Sequoia > Sequoia sempervirens. Next base: position 388,147,306 of record VDFB02271358.1, on the reverse strand, counting down.
GCTACACTGAATATTCATCTATCAAATCAATTGTTGAAGGGAACATAGTGCGCAAAAACAAGGAGTTTAGGGAATTCTATGGCGAAAATATTCACTACAGTCCCATGGAATTAGCGTGGATTGTCACAAGGGATGCATGTTTTCTTTTTGAATTTCATGTTAATTACATAGGGTCGAGTAAGATTGGTCGGCGTTTTTATGACAAGGAAGTGACTGCATTCTCCTGGACATATGATCCGATCTTTGATGTCACTTGTCAAAATCCGACGAGGGAGAAATTTATGGATGATATATTATTATTTGAAAACCAAATACCTCTTTGGGTTTTGAGGGACCTTCTTCAACTTCAGAGGGGTTCTACATATATGGCCAACCAAAGTTTAAGCGAATTAATTGATTTGCTGCTGATTCGCACGACTAGACATAAAGTTTTTATGTGGCATACTAAACTGCCTTACACTGAATATTCTCATGTCCTGGAAGCAGTTTACCACGGTATGGTCGGCACGAATGTTAGCTCTGACGTCCATAGTAAAGCTGTGGTATTGCGGCCTCCTTATGATCGTATACAGATCTGCTTTCTGAATACTGTTGCCAAAATGAAGGCATTTTGTAGATGTTGGTATACAAGCACTGGCGAAGAGATGATGCCACGATTTGCGAAGCTGCCAACAGCAGTGGAACTCAAGCGCAGAGGAGTGAAGATCCGCCCGGTGTTAGAACGAGAAGTACCAACAAGGGAGCCAGAGTTTGAACAAGAAGGAAAATTAATGGAGTCATCTTATTCAGCCATTCAATTGATAAGATTTGATGAGAAAACTTCAACTCTTTATTTACCAGAATTTAGGATAACGCCGCATTCGGATTCAACAATGAGAAGCATCATTGCAATGGAAGTGACCACGCCGGCTGTTTATGATGACCGAATAAAATCGCGGTACCATCCGAGACCCATGACCCAGTTTGGCATATTTATGGATGAGCTGATAGACAACGAGGAGGACGTTGATGTGCTGAGGAAGGCGGAGGTGATTAGTAACTTCCTTGGAAGCAACAAACAAGTGGCGAGCCTTTAAAACTCCCTAACGAAAGGGATTGCTCCTGATCGGAGCTGCAATGTTATTCATGAGGCCAGAGAGGGATTGTATTTGTACACAAGAAGAAAGCACAAAATTCTATGGAGTCAATTTCTGGGTACTTATTTTTCGAAGCCATGGCAGATTGCTGGTACCTTGGGTGCCGTGTTATTACTTCTGATGTCAGCGGCACAAGTGTTCTGTTTGTTTTACTCTTGCAAAAAAAAACTAAGGCCGACTCGCCCTCTCACCGTGCTCCACCCCAGCTCCCCTCTGTCTCTCTCCCTCCCTCCGTTTTCTATGGGAGTGGCCTTTGGTTTACGATCATGAGGTCCACTCAATTCTTTTCATGTTCGTAAAATGATTACATAAATCCTCAGTTTTTCACTTGGCACCTGGCCTGTGTCTGGTTCTATTAATGGCCGCCCGGTACAATATGCTTTGTTAGTATCTGTTTTGGCAGCTGTTATAACAACTGACATTTTTATCCGACGATTAATTATGGTAGATCATTTTCCTATGAATGTGAATACCTGCTTTTATTTTAAAATATATGTGTACACATATTTGTTAATAAAATATTTTTAAAAATTAATAGAATAATGGTTTTCTTATATAAATAAATTTAATTATTTAAATGTAAGATTTAATGAAATTATAAATAATTTAGATTCAAAATAGGATGTTGCAATGGAAATTAACAAATGATACATGATAAATTGAAATGCTATTTTCAAAAATTAAATGTAAAAGATAAGTATATTTTACTTTCAAATCAATAAATAATAGGAAATGGATATTGAACATGCATGCAATCTATTTACAAGTGTGTTATAAATAGTCTCCTTGGTGTGCTCTATATTCATCTCTATATGAATCAAGAATCTTCTATGGATCAATCTTGAGTTGCTTAGGGTCAATCCCTAATAGTACATATTTGATCTCTATGATTTAGATATGATTTGGTAGATAGTAGCTTTTTTCATTCTAGTTTAGTATAATATTTGATGTTAGATGTCATGTAAGGACACATATTACATGAAAATATGCTTGGTAGGTTACTAGATTGGGTTCTTTTAATTCAACCCACTTACAGACTAAACTTGTGACCTTAGACTAAAGATAAAAAAGTAACGATCACAAGCATTCAATGGCCTATTTGCTAATTCTAATGTAGACGTGTTCTTTTTAGTGCTACAATGGAAGGTTCCTTATTATTTCATTTTTAATCAAATAAAATATAATGACACAAATACATGCCTTTAAATACAAAATGTGTTATGAGTCTCACACAACATGAATCACATTGGTTCCAATGGTTGGTGTAGAAAGGCAAGAATCATTAATTAAAATTTTCAAAATTTGAATTTTTGGGTCATTATCTAATGGTTCAAGATTGAATTCAAGCCCTATAGGACTTAATTGAGACAAAAAAATAGATATCTTGGCATCATGCAACAGTGAACATAACCTAGATTTATTAATGTGTGAATGTGTGGAATTATAATGTCTCATTTCCAAATTAATGTGTGTTTATGGAGAAAAGGCCATTTTTCATTTTTGGTGAGATAAGCTTGCTAGAGCGCAATCTCATTAACTTGAAATGTTTGAAGGGAAAAAAAATGAAGTGCTGAAAGCTTACTTTTCTTATTGATTATGTGTACAAAATCACCAAAACTCCAAAAGATCTAAGGGAAAAGGTTTAAGCCACTCAAATATTCCAGTTTTTTCCTAAGTTTATGAGTTCACAAAAATGCCAAAAATGCAACAAGGCTAAGGGAAAAGGTGGAAGCCTCTATAAATTTATAATTTCTATCATGCTTTCCACTTTGTAAACTTCCTAAAAATGTGACAAGGTTTTTATTTTCACTAAATTTGTTATTTTTCCAAAAGTGTGACAAGGTTCATAGTTTTTTATTTCACCCAAAGTACAAAAGTACAATAATATTCATAGGCTCAACAATTAATTGAAAATTTGAAAACGTAACAAGGTTCATAGGTTTGATAGTTCACCAAATTACAAAAGTACAAGATTTATAGATTCAATGGTTCATTGAAAATGTGGAAGTGTGAGGGTTTGCACATTCACTAGTTTTCTAAAAGTGTTGAAGTGTGATAAGGTTCATAGGTTCATGAGTTCATCAAAAGTATAAAAGCATGATAAGCTTCATAGATTTTCCAATTTTCCAAAATGTTGATAGAGTTTACAAGAGGTTGAATACTCTAACAAAGAAGATGTTGGTGATTTCTTAAGTTTTTAAACTCACTAAAATTGTGAAAAAGTTATAGAAAGGGAAAATCATTAACTTACATAGTAAAGACAATTTTAAATTTAAATTTTAAGTGGAAAAAGGAGATCCAATTTAATTGATTAGTGCTTAATGGGAATTTATGAACTTTGAATTATCTAAGCTACTCAATTAAAAAGGATTCATCATCAACCATATATTTTAGCTATTTAAAGAGTGAGCGAGCTTGTTGCGGATCTAACTTTCATTCTACACTAAAACCCTTGTCAAAAAAAAAAATTGAGCACTTGTGTTTAGGCAATTAAATCTAAGGATGAAAACCCTTATGATTACTAAAGATTAGAGAATGAAAACCATTTGGTTTCAAGGATCAAAGGATTAAATTTATTTGCTTCTATATGATAATATCACTTAAAAGTTGTGAATGACCTTTCATGATTTATAGGTTCTAGCCATTACACGTTTGTGCATTTTATAATTTTGATGTAGACTTCATCAAAGTATTTTCTGTAGGTTGTTATTTTTTATGTTGTAATTGTACATACTATTGTTGTAGAATATTCTAATATATTTTAGAATTAACTATAAATCAAAAAGTTATGGAGTCTATCTTTCATTGATTGGCTTCAATTGTTGATTTAGGCTATCAATGTTGATGTAAAAATTACAAATAAAACTATCTTTTTGTAATATCTAGTTAAAATTTATAAATATGAATTATATTTGTCAAAACTATTTCTTGGATTTAGTACAATCATGTACCATTCACAATCCATGGACTCATAATTCATATTATCAAATCAAGCATCCATCAACAAATCAAGTTACTCAACAATCAATAATCTTAATTACAAACGTGTTTACAAATCATCCATCAAATCACTATGTGGCTACTAAACAATAAATAATACACAAATATAAATAACAAAAAATTAAAATCAAACATTTAATGTTCCCCTTATCTTGAATTAGAATGGAAATGCACTTATCCTAGTTACCAATAGTCCTCTAATTCTACATTCACTCACAACTACAATCTTGCCATATAGATTGGATAAATAGCATGATCTTCTCCTCACTATTTTCAAAATAAAATTTCTCTTTCTAAGGTTGACTAATGTGACATATGAAAGATACCCATTAGTATTGGCACAAAAAAAATTAAATTTGTGTTTATAACGTTTTGCTTTTAAAGACATCATCCTATAAATGACATTTATCAAAAATACACAAAACTCACTATTTTCGTATGAATTAACTCCTCTAAGAAATCAACAAACTAGCTTAAATTGTCATTTTGAGAAAAAATTCATATATGTTTTATTAGCACTACATTGACTTCATAAGAGTATACTACATGACCATGTTTTGTCTTTGTTCCTTGCTCATTATCATTAAATCAACTTTCCTAAGGGAGTACCCAAATTATAATAAACCCGTATCTAGATTAGGTTCTAAAATAATGCCTATAAACACCATAATTCTAGATGTAAGTGCGTCAAATTTAAACAAATTATTTCAATTCATCTGAATCTTCTAACTTTACTTTTAGCATAAGAAGTTAAAATATGTAACTTAGGTTCTCTTCTATACATGATAAAAATCAAATCTATAAGTATAACATTGAACCTAAAGATTAACAAAAAGGACATTATCATTCTAGAATCATTACTAACATGTCCTAATTTTTAATACAATGTTCAAGTAATTTATCATTTATTAATGATCATTTCATCATTAAATATAAATATAAATTTCTTTCATTATTTTATTTAATTCTACAATCTTAACTATATATCTTAAATTTGTTTATCATTCTTTTTAAAATAATTTACTAATAATATTTTATTTTCCTAAAAAAAACAAAAATCTTCAAACTTACCATAAGGGTCAATTTCATCCATGACTTGATGAGAGGTTTGGGAGGATGCGGAAACCACTCACCTTGTCATGCTTCTAGATGCTGATGCAATATATTATTATTTTACAAATGCTTTGCCCGTTTTCACAAAGCAAAGCCTTCTCCGGTAGGGATAATGAACACCGTTTTTACTTGACCCCGTTTCCGTTGACGTGGAAAATTGTATGGAGGCATATTATTCTAGGAAATTATATGTGGGGGAAAAAATGTTTTTTATTTGTGGGAGTCAATGATGAAAAATCAATTGGTAGGTTTTCAATATTTGAATTGTTTAAATTTATGTATAAATTTTGGTTTTCATTGTTGGTGGATGTTGTGTGATTTGTTAGTGTTGATGGGATAAAATGTATATTTTTGTAATTATGTTTATTTTGATTTTTATTTTCTATTGATTCTTAAAGATTATTGGTATTTAAAATCATTTTTAAAGATTATTTAATTGTGAGGGTTCATATTCTTCAAGTCAATCAGTTTGAATGATTTATTTTATGACATTGACAAATGTTAGTAAATAGATGCAAGCGATTTAGATGTACACTACAATCTAAATAATAATTTATTTTAATACTATAAAAATGTTCTTTACAATTCTAAAGATATTTGAATGATTCTCATCATTAATGTTCAAATAAATATCTTTAAAGATCAACACATAATAAATTGTCACATAAATGAATATCAAATCTACTTTAAATAACTAGTAAAAAATACTCTAGATCATTCATTTTTTTATTTTTAAATTAATTCTCTACCATGCCAAATTACTTCTCCATATCACAAAAATACGCTGAAAACATAAAAAATACAAATAAGCATGAGGAAAACTATATATATAATAAATATATAAAAAAAACAAAAGTCAAATCAAATATTAAGAAAAAAAGTATTTGGCAGATTACCATATAATAGCTTTAACCACTCTCTGGAACCGGCATGGATGTAAAAATAGTGTGGATTCGTTCAAAAGAGATTTAAACTACCAGCCAGCTACTTTTATTTTGATATTCGATAAACGTCATTATTTTAGGTGTTTACGTTTGGAAAAACCTGTACATAGCCACCCAATGAACAGCCTCCACTAAAAATGCTTTTCTATAATACTAGTTTATTATGCACGAAAACTACTATGAGTGCCAACTACTTAATTTACACGGTCAAAACCATACAGAAGAACGACTTTGACTTAGGTTCGTTTAAGTCCGGAAGGATGCGTTAACCTTTAATGATAAGCTCCAAACCATAGTCAGTTTCGGCCCAGTCGTAAAGAAATCTAAATGGCCATTAGAAGCAGCTCTGTAATTCAAGTGGGGTATGAGCTCACGATAGATG
>VDFB02271358.1:388018104-388140631 GCA_007258455.2 Sequoia sempervirens | reverse complement strand
TCATGAATTATTATATGAAATTTAAACATTTAATCAAAACCCAAGTGAGTGCTACCAATTAATTTATATGGAGCTGCAGAAAACGTCTCCACCTCTCTTCACCTACAAGATTGCTTTTTCAACAGGGTTTTTCTGGGCGTCGTCAATGTTTGAGCGCTATGATTTCGGTTGAAATTATTCTAAAATCCCCTCTCGCCAGTCTAGAAGCTGTCAACTTTCCTTAGACTGCTCAGTTGTCCATAAAATCATGAGTCACAAGCCCCATCATCCACAATATGAACCACTTCAAATGGTGATTCTCCTTTGGTAGCACTCACTTGGGTTTTGATTAAATCTAGTCTAATTTGGTTAATGCTTGGAATTTAAAGTAAATTTGAAAATGCCAGTAGATCTATCCAAATTCATTATGCTAAGGGAACCAGCTTGTTGTTATGAAAGTATAGGTAAAATACATTCTTAACAAGATACTTAGACTCAATACACAAAGAATTTTCCCCAAAATTAAAGGAATATTCATTTTTAGGTGGCACAAGCAGAGCCTTACAGTATTTCTCATTTACAATTCTGGATATTAAAAATGATTATTCTCATAGTTCAAGCAGAATTTAGAACATACTATTCCCTCCAAAACCCCAGTGTGGGTAATCCAAACCTGCCAACTCCCATCATGATGCAGGAGATTTGCACTGAAACATGGGTATGTCATGCCCACAACTTCGATAAGTTAGAATAGAACATTAGTTAGTAGTTCAAAATTTTTGAAACATGTCTCCCCTAAAGACGAGAGTAGTCACGTTTAATAGTTATGGTATTGTTTTAAATAGAAGTGAAAAGTGTTTTAGTTTTATTTCAAGGAAGAAGGTATATTGCTGATAAATCTATCACAATTATATGAACAAAACAGTTGACATTTTCCACACTATCGATGAGTTAATTGATGAATGTTAAGCATCTAAAGGGATTGCTTATTCCAATTCAAAGTTCTTATATTTCCTAGGTTTCTCACTTGAATTGAGGCAGAGCAGAACTCCATCATTATCGTTAGTTCCCATTCTCTCTCTCGGGATAAGGAGAGATTTCCATAAAATTGAATTCAAGGGATATGTAGCATGCAGCTGAGTATACAATTCTGAGTACAATGAGAAAATAACTCTTATCTTCCTTGAGACCTTACACACATATTCAAATTAGTGTTGAATGTACAATTCATCAAATAGATACTCCATCTACCACGACATAGGAAATAAAAATGTGCTTATGCAGGTACCCCAACCCCTTTCCAGAATTCCACTATCTATTATATCAATCTCTCCAAATCCCATCCAGAAACCCACATCTCCAAAATAGTAAAAATACTCCAAATTCTTCAATTACCCTGACAAGACCATCTCCAAACAAATGTTATTCAAACCCTAAATTTTATGAAAATGTTATAAAACCCCCAACATTCATCAATATCAAGGAACCCCCAACTAAATGTCACTAGCTAAGAATATTCAATGAACTGGAACACACATGGCCTATTGTGATGGAGACGCTAAAGACCCGAAGCACACATCACATATACAGTAAAGTTGTAATGTGTACACATTGAGTATAGAATAGTTATAGACATGGGTAATGTGGTGTTTGATACTCGAGCACGTTTTATTGGTTGTAAGCTTGGAATATTATGATTTAGAATTATATATTATTATAATATAAAAATATCAATAAACATCATAACAGTCCACTTTATCCAAATATTTGTTTCTAATTTCATTTTGGATGGACCAGCAATGACTCAGAGATCTAAACCCATGAATAGGATGAAAGGAACCTTATTCATATCCTTAAATTTTACACTGCAAATAAATAGTATTGTAAAATTCAACGCTGCACTAGAAAATCATTAAACAAGGATCATATTTCAATTCACATATGCTCTACCACTAACTCATGAATTATGGCCTCTTTTGTTTATGAGATGTTATCCTTTTCAACATATAATCTAGAGACAATCATCATTGCAGCAAAGCACCATACATATCCTGTCTTTTCCCAAGCAACTTTAGTCTCTGGCCAATATCCAAAGCTATTAGGTTCTTCTAACTTTCATTATTGTTGTTGGTAAATAAAGGATCTTGTTTTAGCTTATATCCAAGTATGAAATAAACATTCATTCTCCTCTAAGCTCAAGGTAGTTGCATAAGGATTTTCCCCCATAGGTGCTTTCTCTTTATTCAATGCAAACTTTTTTTGTACCTTCCTTCCAAACCTTAGAATTATACAATCATGGCAACATGAATTACTATGTATATTACCAAACTCAATTTACAAAAAGAAAAATACTGATCAAAACATATTCCTAATCAAACTCTTCTTAAGGTTCTGGATAAAGTATGTTAACCTGTTTTGAGTCTTCACATTGACAATAGCTTGTTATACGATCATCCATGATTCTATTTTCGTGATATTTTATAAGCATAATGAGCAAAAATATCCTTATGGCATACATGATATTATTTAATGGAGAGAAAATTTTGGTCTTTTTGATGCATAACTGTATTATGCTATCTGTAGTTAAGAACTTAAAAGCAGTATTAACTTAATATCTGATATAGATATATATCTATCGAAGACTATATATATGTATAATCTTATATGGATAATAAAGGTGAAAATGACATGGACCTTAACATATGTAATATGATGGGTGGTATATATCTATATAAGATTGTACATATGTAATCTGATATATATATATATATATTATATATCAGATTATATATTTATATATATATATATATATATGTATAATCTTATATGGCTAATAATGGTGAAAATGAGGATGAAAAGCATGGGAGATGAAGACTTTAGGGCTTAAAGCTGCCCAACAACCTGCGGTTAAGTTAACACGTATGCATGGTTTGATGAAGGCTTAAGGGGTACGTGGTTAACTCATATGCATGGTTTGATGAAGGAATATGGGGCACATGGAGAACATTTTAATGTGATGAGGTTGATGGTAAAGGGACCACCTCCTAACAGACCCACGTGATATTTTGATGGGGCCCCCATACAAACGTAACTTGAAATAGGTGAAATGATAATTGGTAATAGGCAATTTTTCATTCAACACACCATTGTTTGGAAGGAAAATACAAATGTGAAAGTCAATCACCACAATTCAATGCATTCAATATACACATTCTAATGATTTTATAAGATGCAATTTCCAGTGTCATTTTCACTACAAATTTGCATATGGTTTCACAGCATATCCTATACAAAACTCAGGCATAGATGGCCACTGCAAAATGAAATGACAGATTGTTTCCCACAAAAAATTCAAATATGAAACTCACCCACCACAATTCAATGCATTCAATTTACCCATTTGAATGACTTTTTAAGAGGGAATTCCCACGGTCATCTTCATTACGAATTCCCCCTTGCTTTCACTGAATATCCTCTACAAACTTCAGAGCTTACTAAGGCAACTTCTGCACATTCCTCTTAAAAGGGAGCTTATTCATGTTCGTACACCCAGAATAAGTAAATTCATGTTTTTATTTATCAGTATACCAGATTTACATTTATGTTGTTTGTTTCATTGTTCAATATACTCTTTTATATTTATGTACTCAGTGTCTACATTATTTTCAACGATACATTATTTTCCACTAATTTTATGAGTTTCAATAATTAGATTACATATTTGTATATACATATACATATACATGTACATGTATATGTATATACAAATATATATACACATGTATATGCATATGTATGTATGAATGTATATGTATATACATAGACATGTATATTTATATAGATATACATATATTTATTGAAAGTCGTGGCACGAAGTATATGCACAATACACACTGTCAAATAAATTCATGCAACGGTTGTCATTAAATATATGTATATTTATATAGATGTACATGTATATGCATATAGATATACATGTATACACATACATATATATGTATATATATGTCCATTCTATTGCACTCTGCCATATATGGTGCCATCATATGTAATATACACTATTATTTTCAGCTTCATACCAAGGATCAAAACATTGTGGATTTTAATGCTCCAATCAAAACTCTTATTGTTGTGCATGCAATATTGTAAGGATGATTTGATGTGGGAATGTTACAAGTACCGAGTACTACCCCCGTTTATTACAATTATTTTGTAGGCAAGCGGGAGCGTGGAGAGGTGAATCAAGCATGTACATTAAGAACATACCAACAAAGTTGTGTTTGTTAACACAACAAACTCTATAGGGACATTTTGCTCTGAATGCTTCATGATATGTTTACATTTTTTGGTATACACATGTTCATAAATAAATACTTTTCTTATCAAATGCTTATTTCATTGGAGGAATATATTTATTGGCATTGGTCTCTTAATGGTAGGAATGCGAGGACTTATCCGCAATAAATGGAAGACATTCAACGTTAATGACAGGTAAAGTCTATGACTTTACTTTGGCAATGACCTAGTAATACTGAAAAATGTGTCTTTTTATATATATGGCTGAAAGTTAGATGAAATGAGCAATAGTATACAGTAACTATGAGATTAGTTAGTATTAGATTAATTATATGTCTGCATGTATATACATATATATATATATATATATTGATAGTTATATATGTACATACATATATATGGTTATGCATATATGTATGTACATATATAGCTATACATATATGTGTGTGTGTCTATGTGTATATATATAATTAATCTGATAATTAACATGTAGTTCCATTAATTTTTGATACTGATAATTGATAAGAGTATATCATTGTCTTCATATGCCTTCATCAAACCACGCGTATGGGTCTACCTAACAAAGTTTTGTGATTATTTTTTATTGACAAAGACTGAAACATAGTGTAATTAGTGAGAACACAAAAAATAGAAGGCTGAAACCATCATCAAACATATAAGGCATACAAATTTGAGGTTCCAATAACAAACAACAACAAAATTAGGACACATTTTATAATCATATCATAGTTATATTTTGAATCAAACTGCAATAATTGATTGGGTGGTGCGAGAGAAAAACATGGCTCGAACATACTTGAAACATAATTACATCAACATTATCACATCTTATAATCATATCACAGTTATAACTTTAAGCAGATAAACAGATCTGATTTGCAAACTAGATCACCAAAATATACTGCTACATCGATCAAAAGTCAATCTTGAATATGGACATCATCAACTGTCCATATTTCTAGGAAAAGGTGGCGGCATGATATATCCGCAGTAGCTGAGTCAGGTCCACTTGTAGGAGGTGATACTTGGTTAATACCTCCTTGAAGGCATGTTGCTATTTGAGCAAGTAATGCCTAGCTTGCATCAGCAGTCAATCCCATTTGTTGTGAGCCACTCCCAACCTACATATTGTTGATGGTTGTAAAGGTTGGTGTCAAAATGCTCATCATATCAAGCAGGATAGAATGATGGGTGGGTATAGGATCCCCCACTGTAGACTTACGTTTTCTCTTCTCTGCTTGTTTTACTTTCTTTTCTGCTGCCTTTTGTAGATGTTCAGCCTTGGCCTGCTCCTATCTAATGGCTTTATCTTGCATTCTTATCTTGTTTTGCTCATCTTCTATCACTTTCCTTGCTTGCTTCTTAGCCCTTGTTGCTTCTACTTCACGGTATGCCTTTCTCTGCAACATCTGCTCCTTCTTACATTGCTGCAACTCCTCTTGCCTTTTCTTCTCTGCCTCTTGTTGGCTGAACAATTCGATGAAGGCATCAGATGTTAGTACTTGGGACTGCCTACTAAGGCGAAGCACTCTCGAATGACCTCTTTGTGATGTTCCTTGCACCCTTTGCACTGGAAGTTTCAAGAATTTGTTGTTTGGTCTTGTTTTTTGCGATCCATCATGTGGGGTGCATGGCACAAACTCAGCTTCTTCCTCACTAATAGCATTGTCATCTTCACTTTGACCATCACTATGCTCTTGCCAATTCCTTGCATTAGTGAAGTAATGTATTACTTCAGTTGGATCAACGTGTGGTGGGGAAGGCATAGAGAGGCTGACTTCTTCCTCAGTTGGATTTATTTGCACTCCAAGGTTTGTGGCTGCTTCATGCATCCATTCCGGTTGGCTAACTTGAGTTGGCAAACTCAGGCCTGTTGATGTAGTGGTTGTATCTTCAGTGAAGGGTGCAATATCTGATTGAACTTCTGGTTGGAAATCTGCTAAAACTTGTTGGACTTCTGGTTGAATGTGTGTTGTAGCTTCATCACCCCCATTGCATTCTGCTGCAACACCACTTGCCACTTCCCTTGCATCATACTCCCTCACAAAACCATCTATTACATCCTCATTGTAACCAAGAAGATGCAAGCATGTCTCTTCTGCCATAACATTTTCTTCAGTTTCCATTGTGATTGGTTCATCTTCAGTTGTAGGAGTTGCAACATCATCTTCAACAACATAGCCCTCACTTGGGCCCATGTCATTGTCAAGGGCTAACCGATTAAGAGGCCATATTCTTGTTCTACAGAACCCACTAACAATGTTGCTTGGTTTGAAGGCTTTTCTGAAAGCTTGGCTTGCAAGACTTGCCAACTCTTCACGTCCAATATCAATATGCAGTTTTGCAGCTTGCCAAATGGTTCTTTCCTCTCTGAAATATGCCTTGAATGGAGCAAAAATGCTGACATCCAATGGCTGCAGCTTGTGACTGGTATAAGCAGGCAGCGTTAACAGGTCTATTCCTAATTTTTGTGATTGTTCAATGGTCTTGAAAGCCACGTGGCTTCCATGACTGTCAAAAATGAGAAGGGCCCTGTTTGTTGGTGAAACCCCACTGGGGATATTAGCTGCAAAATGGTCTAACCATTTGAGAAATAGTTCCTTTGTCATCCACACATGTTCTTGGACTGCCATCAATGCCCCTACCTCGCAATTAAAGATATAGTTTTGCATGTGCCTCTTTGATTTAAACAAGTAGAACCCAGGAATGCTTATCCCAGCTGCACTTACACAAGGCAGCATTGTGATCCACTCTCTACTTTTTGAAACCAAATGTGGTACACATTTTGTACCCAATTTAGCAATAACTCTCATGCCACAATTCCTACCAGCCTGAATACCAGTCTCATCGCAGTTCCATATTCGACTTGCTCCATACTGGTTAAGTTTGATCAAGTTCTCGAGGTTGTCGTAGAATTCTTGCACGATAAAAGAATGAACCATAATCGCTCTGTCACTGTCCACTCCTTCAGCTATTCTGATTGTCAAATCTGGGTGCCTTCTTCGAAATCCTTCCCACCATGACCTCCTGGGGACCCCATTTGTGAAAGGATTGGGTCGACTTGCTGTTATATGGGAAACGATGTCTTGTAGTTGATTTACTTGCAGTTCGTGGCCCAATCTTGCCATGTCCTTGCACCATTGGACAACTTCAGTGTCCTCCTCTTAAGTTAAAATTGTACATGGACCCCTCCTCTTTGTGGTGGTTTGTCCTAACAGCCACGCCCTCAAACTACTAGGTGGCATACCCCACTTGATTGTTGTTGCCCTGATTGACATGTTGTGTTCTTCAACACTCTTAACTACTCCTTCCATATCAGCATATGTCCACTGCCTAATGGGTACAGGTGAGGGCAGTTGCATAGCAGGTTGAACATTTGGCTGAACAGGAGGTTCGGCTTCTGTTGTGTTGGTGGCTTCATCTGCAGAGTCAGGAACATCTTGTGGGTTGGGATTTGCATGAACTTCCTCATCAGGAAGTGCACCCCATGAGTTACTCTAATTGCACATTTTCCTCTTCCTACAACCCTTGTAGTCCTTCTAGCAGGTGCCATAATTTTCCAGTTAACCTGCACGGACAGTAAAAATTGAATAACTTGTTAGTGCAACAAAGAATAACATGAGATTAGTTCATAGAATAATGTCAACAAAAATCATAGCGCTCAAACATTAACGACGCCCAAAAAAACCCACTGTTGAAAAAACAATCTTACAGGTGAAGAGAGGTGGAGACTTACTAATCAAGATTTATGGATAAAACTCTGTGCAATTTTTCTTCATCAACGTTTCGGATCATACTCCATGATCCAAAACGTTGATGAAGAAAAATTGCACAGAGTTTTATCCAGAAATCTTGATTACTAATGGTCATGGACTATGGAAACATAATGTTATTAAGAGGTGGAGACATTTTTTACAGCTTCATATAAGATTGAATGAAAGAAATCTTTGAAGATTAAGTATCTTATTATATACCCAATAAATTTCATGATGATAATTGGTCAAAATTCCATCAATGTTCTGTTTAAATCACATTACATGTGATTACTTCATAGAATAATGTCAAAAAAGGCATAGCAGTCAAAAAGTCGATGCCATAGATAGAATAAGACAGAATAATTCACGACAGAATAAGATAGTCAAACCCTTCATGCCATACACATAAATGATTTTTAAAGATGCCAAAATGCAATCAAACACCATCGAACCCAACAAAAATCCACTATTGAACAAACAATCTTGCAGGTGAGAGAGGTAGATCAAATTTGTACTGGTCACATGTAAACTCTACACGGCTTGATATGAGGAAACAATGGCATGACTATATATATATATATTTATGTATATATATGTATGTATGTATGTATGTATGTATGTCTACAGTCTGATAAGAATATATCATTGTCTTTGCAGACAATGATATATTCTTATCAGAATATATATGATGTATGTATACAATTTGATAAGAATATATCATTGTATTTACAGAGAATGATATCTATTCTTACCAGATTTTATATATATATCTATACAATCTACTATGATGAAACCCTACACATTCTTATCAGATTATATATATATATACAATCTACTATGATGAAACCCTACACATTCTTATCAGATTATATATATATTTATATATATATACAATTTGCTATGATGAAACCCTACACATTATTAAAGACGGATTTAGAATATAACTGTGATATGATTAAAAAATGGGTAATGCTGATGTTATTATATTTGATGTATGGTATAATGCTGGTATTATAATCTTTGATTTATGAAGAATGCAGGTGAAAAAAATGTAACTACGATATGATTAAATAATGCTAAGTTGAATAGTTGAGTGAAAGCAAAATTATTGGTATGCCTGAAATTAATGTAAACATTGAGTACATAAATATAAAAGATTATATTGAACAATGAAACAACAACATAAATGTAAACATTAAGCCTGATAATAATGTAAACACTGAATATATTGAATAAATAAAACATTATGCCTGATAAATATAAAAGAGTATATTGAATAATGAAACAAACAACAAAAATGTAGAACAGTATGGCTGAAAATAATGTAACCAATGAGTACTTAAATAGAAAAGATTATATTGAATATTGAAACAAATGTAACCAGTGAGTACTTAAAGAAAAGATTAACCATGAATATTGAAACAAACAACATAAATGTAAAACAAAGAGGCTGAAAATAATGTAAACACTGAGTACATAAATATAAAAGAGAATATTGAATAATGAAACAAACAACATAAATGTAAATCTAGTATACTGATAAATAAAAACATGAATTTACTTATTCTGGGTGTACCGACCTGAATAAGCTCCCTTTTAAGAGGAATGTGCAGAAGTTGCCTTAGTAAGCTCTGAAGTCTGCAGAGGATATTCAATGAAGCAGGGAGAATTCGTAATGAAAATGACCGTGGAAATTCCCTCTTAAAACTTCATTCGAATGGGTAAATTGAATGCATTGAATTGTGGTGGGTGAGTTTCAAATTTGAATTTTTTGTGGGAAACAATCTGTCATTTCATTTTGCAGTGGCCATCTATGCCTGAGTTTTGTCGTGGCCTTTAGGAAATCAATTTTATATTTGGTTTAATTGTCAAAATAGGTGGCTCTATTAAATTCAGTCAGATATATGAATTATACTATGTTTTTTGGTATATTAGGGAGCCTTACACCATTAACTGTTTATGCAGGTACCAGAAGTAGATGGAGTTAATGCATGAAGATGTCAAGGGATGTGTGGGTGATTGTGCAACTGATAGCTCATAAAGTTGTTCAATGTTTTGTATTATGTCAGAATGTGCACCATTAACTGTTTATAATGTTTTAAATTATGTGACATTGTGCACCATTAACTGTTTATGTATACATGTAAATACAATGCACTAGAAGCTTTAAGCCACTTGCATGGAGTGGTTATTGTAAACATCATTGTACCTTTTTTAATTCATAAATGAATTTATTTTGTGCAAGTTGACTTGTGTTCAAAACATAATTGTACCAATATATGTTTAAATTTGTCTTTTTTTGTTGGTTGGTTACAAACTAAGTAGTGAACATATATTGGTGTAATGTCTAATTTTTTATTGGCATAACTACAAAATTTTAATGACTAAAATGTAAATGGATATTGGGGGGACAAGTGAATGAGGAGTGAATGACAATTGGATCATGAACGACAATCGGGGGTTTTCCCCTACTAGATTGGGTTCTTTTAATTCAACCCACTTACAGACTAAAATTATGACCTTAGACTAAAGATAAAAAACAACGATCACAAGCATTCAATGACCTATTTGGTAATTCTAATGTAGATGTGTTCTTTTTAGTGCTACAATGGAAGGTTCCTTGTTAATTCATTTTTAATCAAATAAAGTATAATGACACAAATGCATGCCTTTAAATACAAAATGTGCTATGAATTCTCACACAACATCAATCACATTGGTTCTAATGGTCAGTGGAGGAAGGTGGGAATCATTAATTTAAAATTTCAAAACTTGAATTTCAAGGTCATTATTTAGTGGTTGAAGATTGAATTCAAGCCCTGTAGGATTTAATTGAGACAAAAACTAGAGATCTTGGCATCATGCAAACATGAACATAACTTAGATTTATTAATGTGTGAATGTGTGGAATTATAATGTCCTATTTTTAATTAATATGTGTTTATATAGAAAAAGGCCATTTTTCATTTTTGGTGAGATAAGCTTGTTGGAATGCAATCTCATTAGCATGAAATGTTTGAAGGGAAAGAAATTGAAGTGTTGAAAGCTTACTTTTCCTATTGATTATCTGTGCAAAATCACCAAAATTCCAAAAGGTCTAAGGGAAAAGGTTTAAGCCACTCAAATATTCTATTTTTTCCTAAGTTTACAAGTTCACAAAAATGCCAAAAATGCAACAAGGCTATGGGAAAAGGTTGAAGCCTCTATCAATTTCTAATTTCTATTATGATTTCCACTTTGTAAGCTTACTAAAAATGTGACAAGGTTCATAGTTTTTTATTTCACCCAAAGTACAAAAGTACAATAAGATTCATAGGTTCACCAATTAATTGAAATTGTGAAAGCGTGACAAGTTTCCTAGGTTAGCTAGTTCACCAAACTTACAAAATTACAACAAGATTCATAGGTTCAATGGTTCATTGAAAATGTGGAAGTGTGACAGGGTTTGCACATTCACTAGTTTTCTAAAAGTGTTGAAGTGTGATAAGGTTCATAGGTTCATGACTTCATCAAAAGTATAAAAGCATGATAAGCTTCATATATTTTTCCAATTTTCCAAAACATTGCTAGAGTTTACAAGAGGTTGAATACTCTAACAAAGAAGAAGATGTTGGTGATTTCATAAGGTTTTAAACTCACTAAAATTGTAAAAATGTTGTTAAAAGGGAAAATAATTGACTTGCATAGTAAAGACAACTTTAAATTTTAATTTTAAGTAGAAAAAGGAGATCCAATTTATTTGATTAGTGTTTTAATGGCATTTATGAACTTTGAATTATCTAGGCTACTCAATTAAAAGGGATTCATTATCAACCATATATTATAGTTATTTGAAGAGTGAATGGGCTTGTTGTGGATCTAACTTTCATTCTACACTAAAACCCTTGTCAAAAAATATATTTTGAGCACTTGTGTTTAGGAAATTAAAACTAAGGATGAAAACCCTTGGGATTTCCAAAGATTAGAGAATTAAAACCCTTTGGTTTCAAGAATCAAAGGATTAAATTCATTTGCTTCTATATGATAATCTCACTTAGAAGTTGTGAATGACCTTTCATGATTTATAGGTTCTAGTCGTTTGTGCATTTTATAATTTTAATGTAGACTTCATCAAATATATTTTATGTAGGTTGTTATTTTTTATGTAGTAGTTGTACATACTATTGTTGTAGAATATTCTAATATATTTGAGAATTAACTACAAATCAAAAAATTATGGAGTCTATCTTTCATTTATTGGCCTCAATTGTTAATTTAGGCTGTCAATGCTAATGTAAAAATTATGGATAAAACTGTGTTTCTGTAATATCTAGTTAAAATTTATAAATATGGATTATATTTGTCAAAACTATTTCTTGGATTTAGTGCAATCAAGTACCATTCACAATCCATGGACTCATAATTCAGATTATCAAATTAGGCATCCATCAACAAATCAAGTCACTCAACGATCAATAATACATCAAATTATCTATTCAATACTCCTAATTACAAAAGTGTTTACAAATCATCCATCAAATGAGTATGCGGCTACTGAATAATAAATAATACACAAATATAACTAGCAAAAACTATGTTAGCATGAATATTATTCACCTTCTTAAGTTTACTTAGGCTTAATATTACATTGGTTATTCAGGTGGTTTTTTCCTATGTTGGGAAGTTTTATACCCGTCACCCATTTTCATGTGTTTATAAGGCAATATTGTACAGTATGTAAAATATCTCATTTTGTTCACTCATTTTTTATGGTGAAATAGCCTATGTGCTTCTCTCTATTTTGTGAAGGTTATTTTCTACAAATGGTGCTCTTGGGAGGTGGATGACACCAACATGGTATCAGAGCCAACCATTCTACAATCCTTCCTCTAAGATTTTTCATTAGAGTGTTTGGGATCATTTTTTTCTGGCATTTGAAATTTTTCAAATTTCAAAATTGCCCTATTTTTCTCTATTTTCAATTATTTCATCTTCATGTTACTATTTTGGCTAATGCAACTTTTATTTGAAGTTGTATTCATCGAAAGGTGTGATTTCCTCTATTGAGGAGTCATTCACATCTCCATTGGTGCAATTTATTCGTCATTTTGATTTTTGGAGGTCGTATGGGAGCTTGAGAAGGCTACGATTCTCCCTTTTGATTTGTTGAGGAATGTTTTGGGGATTTGAAACCTATGAATTGGCATGATTTTCCTTGGTGTCTTTGGAAAGCACTTTGAGAGGGTGATTAAATTGGTACAAAAAGGTTGTGGTTGTCATCATTTGGATGCCCAATTTTATTTTGTTGTTGGCATGAATTTTCGTTGCTATGCTACATTTCCTTCTTGTCGATTAGGCATTTTGGGAGGTAGTTGCTACATTTTTCATGAAGTTATTTTGTTGTAGATGGCACTCCTAGGAGGTGGATGACACCAACACCACGATTGAGTCCTCCATCCATGCATTTTGTTTTATTTTTTCTTCTCTCTTTTGGAGAGGGCTTTTTTCCTATGGGCTTTTCCTCCTTTTCTCCATTTGTGAGAGATTGCATTATAAATGGGTACCTAACATGGTGTGTAGTTGGTTTCCATATTGCATCTTCCTTTTTGCATCTCATTTTGCATTTTTAGTTTCCCTAAGTTGCACTTAAGGGGGGTGTTAGCATGATTATTATTCACCTTATGAAGTTTACTTAGGCTTAATATTGCATTGGTTATTTGGGTGGTTTTTCCCATACTAGGACATTTTATACTCGTCACCCATTTTCATGCCTTTATAAGGCAGTATTGTATAGTATGTAAAGTATCTCATTTTATTCACTCATTTTTATGGTGAAATAGCCTTTGTGCTTCTCTCTATTTCATGAAGGTTCTTTTCTATAAATGGTGCTCCTGGCAAGTGGATGACACCAACAAACTCGAAATCAAACCTTTAATGTTTCCCTTGTCTTGAATAAGAGTGGAAATACACCCATCCTATTTACCAATAGTCCTCTAATTCTAGATTCAATCACAACTACAATCTTGTCATATAGATTGGATAAATAGTATGATCTTCTCCTCACTAGTTTCCAATTAAAATTTATCTTTCTAAGGTTGACTAATGTGAGATATGAAAGCTACCCATTATAGCATTGGCACAAAAAAAAAATCGTGTATATAAGGTTCAATTTTTAAAGACATCATCCTATAAATGAGATATTTATCAAAAATACACAAAACTCACTATTCTTAGATGAATCAAATCCTCTAAGAAATCAACAAACTAACTTAAATTATCATTTTGAGAAAAATTGAATATATGTTACATTAGCACTACATTGACTTCTTAGGAGTATAATACATGACTACTTTTTTTCTTTGTTCCTATCATTAAATCAACTTTCCTAAGGAAGTACTCAAATTATAATAAACACTTGTCTAGAGTAGTTTCTTAAACAATGTCTATAAACACTAAATTCCTAGATGTAAGTGCATCAAATTTAAACAAATCATTTTAATTCATCTAAATCTACGAACTTCAGTTTGCATAAGAAGTTCAAATATGTAAATTAGGTTCACTTCTATACATGATAAAAATCAAATCTATAAATGTAATCTTGAAACTAAAAATTAACAAAATATATTATTATTCTAAAATCATTACTAACATATCCTAATTGTTAATACAATATTGAGTTAATTTATCATTTATTAATAATCATTTCATCATTAAATTTAAACATAAATTTCGTTCATTATTTTATTTATTTCTACAATCTTAACTATAGCTTATATCTTAAATTTGTTTGTCATAATTTTTTAGATAATTTACTAATAATTTTTTAGTTTCCTTAAAAAAATAAAAAATCTTCGAACTTACTATAAGAGTCAATTTTATCCATGACTTGATGAGAGGTTTGTGAGGATGCGGAAACCACTTACCTTCCTTCTAGATGGTGAAGTCATGCTTCTACATGCTGACGCAATATATTATTATTTTAGAAATGCTTTGCCCGTTTTCACAAAGCAAAGCCTTCCCCGGTAGGGATAATGAACAACGTTTTTCCTTGTCCCCGTTTCCGTTGACCTGGAAAATTGTATGGAGGCATATTATTCTACGAAATTATATGTGGGAGAAAAATAAGTTTTTATTTGTGGGAGTTATGACGAAAATTTAATTGGTGGGTTTTTAATATTTGAATTGTTTAAAATTATGTATAAATTTTGGTTTTCATAGTTTGGGGTGGATGTTGTGTCATTTGTTAGTTCTGATGTGATAAAATGTATATTTTTATTATCATGTTTATTTTGACTTTTATTTTCTATTGATACTTAAGAATTATTTGTATTTAAAATCATTTTTAAAGATTATTGAATTGTGAGGGTTCATATTTTTCAAGTCAATCAATTTGAATGATTTATTTTATGACATTGACAAATGTTAGTAAATAACAAACATGTATGTAAGTGATTTAGATGTAAACTACAATTCAAATAATAATTTATTTTTATGCCATAGAAATGTTCTTTACAATTTTAAAGATATTTGAATGATTCTCATCATTAATGTTCAAATAAATATCTTTAAAGATCAAGACATAATAAATTTTCATTAATGAATATCAAATCTACTTTAAATAACTAGTAAAAAAACTCTAGATCATTCATTTTCATTTTTAAATTAATTTTGTACCATGCCAAATTGCTTCTCCATATCACAAAAATACCTTGAAAACATAAAAAATAAAAATAAGCATGAGGAAAACTATATATATAAAAATATATTAAAAGAAACACATTTTATAAGATTCTTTCCAAAGCTATTGCTAAAAGAATTAACCATATAGTGCAAGAAATTGGAAGACCCCAAAAAGCTAGTTTTATAGGGGGGAGATTCATACTTGACAACTTGGTTCTAGCTTGGGAAATGGTGGAATGAGCTCAACAAACTAATCAAAATTTCCTCCTCATTAACTTGGATTTTGACAACGCTTATGATAGGATAAGGAGGCAGTTCATATTAAAAATGCTTAAAAGGTTAGGCTTTAGTCCGAAGCTCATTGCCCTCATAAAAAATTTCTTCATTGATGTTCAGGCTTTCCTTTCCATTAATGGGTCAATCTCTCAAACCTTTCATCTTCAACTATCAATAAGACAAGGCTTCCCTTTAGCTCCCTTCCTTTATGTCCTCACTATTGATGCTCTTCAATACCTTCTAAGTCATGAAAAATTGCAGAACCTTGTCCATGGAATTTCTTTACCTGGTGATGAAGTTTCTCTTAATTCTCATTTTGCAAATGATAGCCTTTTATTCATTCAAAATTCTCAAGAAGAGCTTAACAATACCCTTGAAGTCTTGGAATTGTATTGTTCAACTTCTAGCTCACAATTATATCTCTTAACAAAACTGAATTTTGGATACAGTGGCCTTGAATGCAGACTTAGTCTTTGGTGTGGATTCACCAAATTCACTTATTTCAAAATCGGCAAGCTTCCCGATCAATGTGTCTCTTGCTATCTTGTTTACTGATCTGAACTCTTTAATAGCATGAACCTTCATCTTGTAGGAGGGTGGCAAGGATCTTAGTACTTTAGCCACAATTTCATCCTCATCCACAGAACCTCCAAAACCTTTAATACCCATTACTATTTCATTTACTCTCTACATAAAAGAAGTGATATTTTCATCTTTTCCCATCTTCAAATTCTCATACTTTCCTTTCAAGCTTTGTAGCCTAGCCATCTTCACCTATGCATCACCTTCATACAAAGTTTCCAATTTTGTCCAAATCTCACGAGTTGTCTCCAGACCTAACACATTAGCCATCTCTGAATTTTTCAAAGCACTTACCAAGGCTTCAATAGCCCTAACATTATTTTCAGCATCTTTGATCTCATCAGCAGTGGAGGGACCATTCTGAGGAATAGTAAATGGATCTCTTGTAATCTTCCAAAAAGCGTCACCAATACACTTTAAGTGGCATTGCATCTTGACTTTCCACATTGAATAGTTAGTGTCATCAAATCTAAGATTGTCCTTCTTGAATGTTGTTGCCATCTCAGATCACCTCATGCTTTTATACTACTTTAGAGGAACTTGCTCTGATACCAATTATTGGAAAAATAAGGACACACAACTGAGAGGGGGGGTGAATCAGTTGTGATAGAAACTTCAAATTTCCTAACTTATCTTAACCTTAATCTCATATCTAATAAATAAGCAAATAACCACAAGCAATTAACACATTAGAAAGACAAATAACACCAAGATTTTTTATGTGGAAACCCTGTTAGGGGAAAAACAACGGTGGATGTTAGTCCACAAGATTATGTACTCTGTTAAAAGTATAAATAGAAATAATAAGGGGAATGCACATGCATTCAGGAACACTAACTAGAGCTCACTGCTTAATTATAGAAGAGGACTCACTGTCCAACAATACAAAAATATGGATTAGATCCACAGAGTATGAATTGAAAGAATAGCTTCTACACAAGCCTAATTACAGTTCCAATTAAGCTCAGAAAACCTTATTCACACTTTCCTCAAACTTGTTCACTCTCTTCTCTACAATCGAATGATAGAAACACTATTCACACATTTACACTTTTTTTGGCATAAATTCACACTTATGCACACATAACTTCACTCAACCAATCACTCTTATATATCCACTTCATGGGATTTCATCACATCTTAGTCAGCCAGAAAAATAAGACATATTTTCAATGTCAGCCTAATTTTACAATTAAATTTTTAATGTAAAACCACTAAGGTCAGCCACAACATAGTGGAGACCCAAATTAATATCTCCAACACAAAGATACTTTAATTAATTTTTCCACGAAGATCCACAACACGTTACCACCAACATGTCAGCCAAGAACATGAAAAATGAACATGCGCAAGAAAAGATCCTCAACCACGAGCTCTCTGAATAGTGTGGATGTACCACAAAGATAAATAATGATCTAAAGAAATCAAAAAACACCAAGAAATAACAAAGAAGAGTTTGCAACAACTGAGATTACCATAATCACACAATCTTTATTCAGGAACACTAATAGAGACCACAGAAACACTGTCAGACCACAACACACTTGAAACTTCACACGAACCTCTAAAACTTCTGATAGGTGATCTAGAAACATTCAACAATAAACCCTTTAATCCACATTAGCTAATCATTAATGTACAGAACAAAGAACCTTCATGACATGCACAGTTCCACTGGGAACCTAGAACACTTCCTTTTACAATTTTCTCAATATCCTCGACATATACAGTCTCTAGTACACCGAATGCTAATAGTGTTGACATCAATGACAACTACATATCAACAACTATATCCACAATATCCAACATTTTTTGGGATTTGAAAGTTGTGAATTGGTGTGATTTGGCTTGGTGTCTTTGGCAAGCAATTTGAGAGGGCAATTAAATTGGTGCAAAAAGGCTGTGACTATCACCATTTGGAGCCCCAAATTTATTTTGTTGTTGGCGTGAATTTATGCTGTTGGGAGGCATTTCCTTCTTGTCAAGCCGACGGTTTGGGAGGTAGTTGTTGCATTTTCCATGAAGGTATTTTGTTGTAGATGGTGCTCTTGGGAGGTGGATGTTACCAACACTTTGATTAAGTCCTCCATCCATGCATCTCGTTTTATTTTTTTCTTTTCTCTCTTTTGGAGAGGGGTTTTTTCCCATAGGATTTTTCTCCTTTTCTCCAGTTGTGAGAGATTGCATTGTTAATGGGTACCTAGTATGGTTGTGTAACCGGGACCCATATTGCATCTTCTTTTTTGCATCTAATTTTACATTTTTAGTTTCCCTAAGTTGCACTTAAGAGGGGGTGTTAGCATGAATATTATTCACCTTCTTAAGTTTACTTAGGCTTAATATTGCATTGGTTATTCAAGTTTCTTTTTCCCATGTTGGAAAGTTTTATACTTGTCACCCATTTTCATGTCTTTATAAGGCATTATTGTACAATATGTAAAATATCTCATTTTATTCACTCATTTTTATGGTGAAATAGCCAACCTTCTTTTCTCTATTTCATGAAGGTTATTTTCTGTAGATGGTACTCTTAGGAGGTGGATGACACCAACAAACTCAAAATCAAACCTTTTATGTTTCCCTTATCTTGAATGAGAGTGGAAATGCACCTACCCTATTTATCAATAATCCTCTAGTTCTAGATTCAATCACAACTACATTCTTGTCATATAGATTGGATAAATAGTATGATCTTCTCCTCACTAGTTTCCAATTAAAAATTCTCTTTCTAAGGTTGTCTAATATGTGATATGAAAGCTACCCATTCTAGCATTGGCACAAAAAAAAAACATTGTATATAAGGTTCAGTTTTTAAAGATATCATCCTATAAATGAGATATTTATCAAAAATACACAAAACTCACTATTCTCATATGAATCAACTCCTCTAATAAATCAACAAAATGGCTTAAATTATCATTTTGAGAAAAAATTCATATATGTTACATTAGCACTACATTGACTTATTAGGAGTATACTACATGACTACGTTTTGTCTTTGTTCCTTGCTCATTATCATTAAATCAACTTTCCTAAGGGAGTATCCAAATTATGATAAACACATGTCTAGAGTAGGTTCTTAAACAATGTCTATAAACACTAAATTCCTAGATGTAAGTGCATCAAATTTAAACAAATCATTATAATTCATTTAAATCTTCAAACTTTAATTTTGCATAGGAAGTTCAAATATGTAAATTAGGTTCACTTCTATACACGATAAAAATCAAATCTATAAATATAACCTTGAACCTAAAGATTAACAAAAAGAACATTATTATTCTAGAGTCATTACAAACATGTCCTAATTTTTAATACAATATTGAATTAATTTATCATTTATTAATGATCATTTCATCATTAAATGTAAATATAAATTTCTTTCATTATTTTATTTTAATTCTACAATCTTAACTATATATCTTAAATTTGTTTATCATTATTTTTTAAATAATTTACTAATAATATTTGATTTTCCTAAAAACAAATCCAAAAATCTTCAAACTTACCATAAGGGTCAATTTCATCCATGACTTGATGAGAGGTTTGGGAGGATGCGGAAACCACTTACCTTGTCATGCTTCTAGATGCTGATGCAATATATTATTATTTTACAAATGCTTTGCCCGTTTTCACAAAGCAAAGCCTTCCCCGGTAGGGATAATGAACACCGTTTTTACTTGACCCCGTTTCCGTTGACGTGGAAAATTGTATGGAGGCATATTATTCTAGGAAATTATATGTGGGAGAAAAAAATGTTTCTTATTCGTGGGAGTCAATGATGAAAAATTAATTGGTAGGTTTTCAATATTTGAATTGTTTAAATTTATGTATAAATTTTGGTTTTTCATTGTTGGTGGATGTTGTGTGATTTGTTAGTGTTGATGGGATAAAATGTATATTTTTGCAATTATGTTTATTTTGACTTTTATTTTCTATTGATTCTTAAAGATTATTGGTATTTAAAATCATTTTTAAAGATTATTGAATTGTGAGGGTTCATATTCTTCAAGTCAATCAGTTTGAATGATTTATTTTATGACATTGACAAATGTTAGTAAATAGATGCAAGCGATTTAGATGTACACTACAATCTAAATAATAATTTATTTTAATACTATAAAAATGTTCTTTACAATTCTAAAGATATTTGAATGATTCTCATCATTAATGTTCAAATAAATATCTTTAAAGATCAACACATAATAAATTGTCACATAAATGAATATCAAATCTACTTTAAATAACTAGTAAAAAATACTCTAGATCATTCATTTTTTTATTTTTAAATTAATTCTCTACCATGCCAAATTACTTCTCCATATCACAAAAATACGCTGAAAACATAAAAAATACAAATAAGCATGAGGAAAACTATATATATAATAAATATATAAAAAAAACAAAAGTCAAATCAAATATTAAGAAAAAAAGTATTTGGCAGATTACCATATAATAGCTTTAACCACTCTCTGGAACCGGCATGGATGTAAAAATAGTGTGGATTCGTTCAAAAGAGATTTAAACTACCAGCCAGCTACTTTTATTTTGATATTCGATAAACGTCATTATTTTAGGTGTTTACGTTTGGAAAAACCTGTACATAGCCACCCAATGAACAGCCTCCACTAAAAATGCTTTTCTATAATACTAGTTTATTATGCACGAAAACTACTATGAGTGCCAACTACTTAATTTACACGGTCAAAACTATACAGAAGAACGACTTTGACTTAGGTTCGTTTAAGTCCGGAAGGATGCGTTAACCTTTAATGATAAGCTCCAAACCATAGTCAGTTTCGGCCCAGTCGTAAAGAAATCTAAATGGCCATTAGAAGCAGCTCTGTAATTCAAGTGGGGTATGAGCTCACGATAGATGAAGAGGATATAGCCGATGTATTCTCCTCTCGCATCTTCCGCGTGCCAAAGCCACTACGAGACTCCAATGACCAATTGTACAGTCCACATCTTGTTTCCATCGGCCCTTTCCATTATGGGAAGGAGGAGCTGAAAGAGATGGAGAAATCCAAATCCGAGGCAGTTCGGAGGATGCAAAAGAGAATCGAGACGGAAGATAGATCCATTTCTATTGCGTTAATTGTAGAAAGATGCATAGTGCACAAGGACATGGAGATTAGGGAGTTTTATGGTGAACATATTCCCTATACTCCCATACAATTAGCCTGGATGGTAACCAGGGATGCTTGTTTTCTTTTTGAATTTCTTGTTAATTATGCAAAATTCTTTTCCAGTGGTAAGGGCAGTTTTAAGAAGGAAGTGTCTACATTTTCGTGGAAGTGTGATTCAGTTTTTGATGTCACTTATCAGAATCCGACAAGGGAAAGAATTATGGATGACATACTTTTATTTGAAAACCAAATACCTCTTTGGGTTTTGCAGCATATCCTTCAAATTCAATTGGATTCTAGAGATGCGGCCAACCAGAAATTAGACGCCTTAATGGAATTGTTGCTGAAATCTGCGACTAGACATAAAGTTTTCATGTGGTATACTCCATATTCTTACAACATGTGTTGTCATGTCCTGGAAGTAGTTTACCACGGCATGGCTGGCGCAGATATTACCTCCTACACCAATACGGAAGCGCCCGAATTGCCGGCTTCGCTTCGCAATTACATGCAAATCTACTTTGAAAATGGTGTTGATTCAATCAAAGCCATTTGTGAACGTTGGTGTAATCCCTCCTCAAAATCGAGCCATGCCAAAGAGGTGAACCTGGACCTTCTGAAACTGCCATCAGCAGTGGAACTCACGCAACAAGGAGTGAAGATCCATCCAGTGTTGGTAGAAGCAGCAACAACATGGTCGTCGGGTTATCCAGCCCTTCAATGGATAAGATTTGATGAGGAGACATCAACGCTTTACTTACCACAACTGAGGGTAACCCCGCAATCAGATTTAGTAATGAGAAGCATCATTGCAATGGAAGTGAGCACAAAAAACAGGTACCATCCAAGACCCATGACTCAATTTGCAATATTTATGGATGAATTGATAGATACCGAGGAGGACGTTGCCGTGTTAAGGAAGGCAGATGTGATTAGAAACTTTCTTGGAAGCAACCAACATGTGGCAGATCTGTTCAACTCCATAGCTGAAGGGATTACCCCTATTCAGGGCTGTAAAGTAATAGATGACGCCAGAAGGGGGTTGCATAAGTACACGAGAAGAAAGTATAAGATCCTGTGGAGTGAGTTCGTGGGGGCTTATTTTTCGAAGCCATGGCTGGTTGCTGGGTTCATGTTTGCCGTGGCACAAGTGTTTAGGGAGTTCGTAGGTGGTTATTCTTCGCTGCCAGGGCTTCTTGCTGTTTCCATGGCTTCCCTAGTGCTATATCTCCTTACAATGGCATGACTGCGCTCTTGAAATCTCTCTATTACCTTGCTTTATCTTATACAAAAGATTACAATAAATGTATCCAATATTTTCATGGTTGAGTGTGTCATGTGGTTTGGCCGTGTCTGTTTTATGGTTTTGAAGTGAAAGATTATAACGGTGAAATGTTTGTTATGTTTGTCGATTCATCAAAAACAAAATACAAAAGTGCGACAGGGCCATAGATTCACCAATTTATCAAAAGTGTGAAAGTCTAATAGGACTGGTAAGTTTTCCAATTGCTGAAAGTGAGAAAGCGTGAAAAGGTTCATAGGTTTATGAGTTCACTAAAATTTTAAAAGTGTGACAAGGTTCATAGGTTCATGAATTTACAAAAATGTTAGAACCGTCACTAGGATTGTAAGTTCGCTAGTTTCTTGAAAGACGGATAAATTTTACAATTGGTTAAATACTCTAACAAAGAAGAAGATGTCAATGAGTTCATAACTTCATGAACTTATTGAAAGTTTGAAAAAGATAGAAAATTGAAAAATTCGGACAAATTTAAATTTAAATTTAAAGTGGGCAAAGGAGATCAATTAATGTGGTTTATGAATCAATAGTTACCTATGCACTTTGCATGATCTAAGTCACTTATTTGGATGGGGTTCATTATCACTCATAGATTTTAGCTATTTAAAGAGTGAATGGTTCTTTAAACATCTAGCTTTCATTCTACATCAAAATCTTTGTAAAAATATTATTCTAAGAATTATTTTTTAAGTAATTAGATCCACAAATGAAAGCCCTTAGATTTAACAGAGATCAAAAGATGAAAACCATTTTATTTCAAGCATCGAAAGACATAATCCCTTTAATTTTGTATGAAATTTTCTCTTAGAAGTTGTGAATGAGCTTTCATTAACTACAAGCTGTAGCTATTACAAGTTTGAGTATTTTGCAGTTTTATTGTGGACTCAATCATAGGAGTTTCTCTAGGTTGTTTTTGTTTCAACAATTGTTCCTCCTATTGTTTTAAAATATTTTAGACTTCATTATATATAAATTAAATTTCTAGAATCTATCTTTCATTTATTGGCTTCAATTGTTAATCTTGGTTATCAATGTTAATGTAGAAATTGGGGAGAAATATTGGTTTTCAATGTATCTAATTACAATTTGTAAATCTAAGTTTCATTTGTTAAAATTATTCATTGGGTTTATTATAGTGGTATGAGATTTCTTATCTTGTTAGTCTATTCAAAAAGTTAATACATATTACATTTGTTGCATGTCAACTATAGTAGTTGTATGTCAATCTTTAGTGGTTGCATGCCAATTTTGACAATTACATGTTTTATGTTTCAACAATAATATTTTATTAAAAAAATTATTCTTATCACCTAGTGAATCATTGGGTTATTATCTATATTGTTGCCAATTTCGATACATACAAAACTCTATTTGTGGAGATTTGAAAGAGATTTATTTTTTATACTTCAAGGAATTGATGAGATCATCAATATAAGAAACTACTAGATGGTATGTAAAATACCAAATTCTAGTACAATATTTGAAGGTAGCTTTATATTTTAAAAATATCTATAATTTTATTTTCCGAATTTCCCATAGTGGATAAGAACAAGAAGTGGATAAATGCTCAAAAATGGATTAAAAACTGCAGAGAACAAGAACTAGTGTTGGATATAGAAAAATATCAAAATTTCAAGAATGACATAGTGAGGGATTTGTATGAAAAGGAGAACTATGAGTTACAAGAAATTAAAATCATCACTTTCAACAAAAAATGCATAGATCCCTTATATGATGGCATAACAGGTACTATTTGAGAAGAAATGATAAAAAAACACCACTCTTTGTGAGAATTATATAAATCCATTATATGAATTAGAAATTATGATAGTTGAGCAAGAGGGAGAAGAAAATTCAAAGTTGCAAGAATGTGAAAAGAAGCAAATGTTCAAAGAACATCCCATGAAAATGGAAGATAGGGGATCAAATCTAAGAAAATATTTTTTTTTATTTTTTTAGTGTTGACTAGAAAAATAGATATCTTCATGGATTCAAGGTAAAAATATCACTTATTGAATGCACATGTGAGAAAGACGCTCATATTCTATACATAGCCATCAATTCTTAAATGATTAAATCTACCATTCAAAGGAAATTTGCAAGATATTTTTAAAAATAAAGATGAAAAGAATAATGGAGCCAATCTATTAGATGTTTCAATGAAGGTCGATAGAAATTATGAGCATCCCTATTATTTCATATTGGAAAATCAAGAATCTTATATAAGGTGGATTCATAGAATGACCTTGTTGAGAGATATTCACTAGAGAATAGTGCCTCAATGAAGACTAATATTAGTTTTTTAGCTTGTTAATATTTCTAGAATAGTAGCTGATGATAAGTAGATTGATTATCTCCATGATTATAGCTTAAGGTATGAAGATGTGGATTCTAGTAGAGAATTGATATTCTTCCAACAATTTTTTCATTATAAGAAGTGTGGAGAAATAGTTTAATTTACAAATTTTATCCAAGATTACATAAACTATTTTCATTAAACTTTGTTTATGCAAATAAAATGGGATCCAAGTAATATTTTTAAACACCTAATTTACTAAATTTTGAGGTGGAGATGATAGATGGTCCTTCCCTAATACCTCATTTTATTGGTTTTTGTATCATTCATTATGCTAGTAAAGGAGATGAAAAAAAAACTCAAGGTTGTGGAGGACAATCATTTGGAGGAGTTAGATGGTAGTCAAACTATTGATTCTTAGAAAGAAATGGTGTAGTTTCCTATGTGAAAAATTTAAATTTTGTATAATTTAAAACCATCCTTGAGTGGTTAACTCAATGGGACCATACAAGAAATTAGAAGCATCAGAATCACATCAATTCATGTATGCAAATCATCCTCACAAAGGGAAAGGTACCTTAGTATGTATATAAGGTCACATGACATTTGCAAATAATTTAATCCCAGTTTTAAAAGTGTTTAATTCATCCATCAAATAAGGTACATGGCTATAGAACATAAATAATACACAAAATCTAATCAACAAAAACTAAAAAATTGACGTTTTCAATGTTATCCTTGTCTTGAATGAGAGTGGAAATGCACCTAGCCTAGTTTCAAACAATTCTCTTGTTTTGGATTCCCTTGCACCTAGGGTCTTGTTATTTATATTGGATAAAGAACATGATATATTCTCCTTGCTAGTTTCAAATTAAAATTTGTTTCTTTCTAAGATTGAATATTGTGAGATATGAAGCTACCCATTAGCATGGACACAAAAAATTTAAGTCTATGTTTATAATGTTGAGTATTTAAAGACAACGTCCTAGAAATGAAATATTTATTAAAACTTACAAAAAGGTGAGTCCTCTCATATAAATTAGCTCATCAAATAAATCAACTTGCATAAAACATCTATAATCAACAAATCGACATAAATTGTCATCTTCAAGCAAAGTTACAAGTTTCTACTACATTAGTAGTACATTAACATCCTAGGAGTGCACTACATAACTATTTGTTGTCTTTGGTCCTCATTCATTTTCATGAATCAACTTGCTCAAGGGAATGTCCAAATTATAATAAACCTTTTTGTAGAGTAGGATCTTAAATGGTGTCTATAAACAATATTTTCCTAGACATACATGCACCAAACTTAAATAAATCATTTAATCTTCTAAATTCATTTTTACATAGAAAGTTCAAATATGTGAATTAGGTTCACTTTTACAATATGAAAATCAAATCCATAAATGTAACCTTGAACCTAAAAATTAAAAAAAATATATCATTATTCTAAAATCATTACTAACGTGTCCTAAGTTTTAATAAAATTATAGATTAATTTATTATTTATAATAATCATTTAATCATCAAATAAAGAGTTAAATATATTTTATTTGTTTTATTAATTCATCTATTAATTATAATGCTTATTACAATATCAACTTTATATATTAAAATTATTTATTATTTATCACTATTATTTAAGTATTATTTATATTTTGTCTAAAAATATTTTATTTTCCTTACCAACTCCAAAAATCTTCAAACTCACTATAACGGTCAATGTCATCCTTAACTTAATGAGAGGGTTAGACATGACAATAGATTGTGGGGATGTGGAAGCCAGTTACCTTCCTTCTAGATGCTGACTCAATAAATTTCCATACATTTTCTATGGTTTATTCACGTGCAAACAACCCTTGGGAAATTTTGTTTTAATTATTTTATAAGAATTTGAGCCCGTTTTCACAAAGTAAAGCCTTCCTCAGTAAGGATAACGAGCTGCGTTGACCTGGAAATTGTATGGAAAAGCTGGATAGTAGTGTCAGTGTTGCAGTAAAAGATAAAAAATATACCAGAAAACAAAAATCAAATTAAATATACAAACATAAAAATAAAAGTATTGGGCATATCACTCACTGTACAATAACATAAAACCTCTCTCTAGGACATGGTTTTGTTTTATTTTTTATTTTTAAATTTATTTTATAAGGTAGGAATCCGCATGGTAGGAATATACAAATAGAGTGTACCTATATATTCGTTCCAAAGAGATTTAGACAACTTTGTCAGCGACCTTTATTTTGGTATTCGTTAAACGTCATTGTTTTTGCTGTTTGTGTTGGGAAAAACCTGTACACAGACACCGAATTAACAGCCGCCACTAAAAATATTTTTTCTATTATTCCAGAATAAACTGAAAGAATTAAAAGGTAAAATAAATGCAGTCCCGAAAGGAAACTGCGAGGAAACAGCAGCTAAGATCATTATTCCAATGACTTAGTTTCAAGTTTACACGGTCAAAACCATAGAGAAGAATGACTTGATTCAGGTTTCGTATAAGTCCGGAAGAATGCGTTAAATTTTTTTGAGAAGCTCCAAACCAAACTCAATTTCAGCGCAGTAGTAAAGAAATCTAAATGGCCATTAGTAGCAGCTCTGTAATTCGAGTCGGGTATGAGCTCACGATAAATGAAGAGGATATAGCCGATGTAACTTCCTCTCGCATCTTCCGCGTGCCAAAGCCACTACGGGACTCCAACGATCAGTCGTACAGTCCGCATCTTGTCTCGATCGGCCCTTTTCATTATGGGAAGGAGGAGCTGAAAGGCATGTAGAAATCCAAATCTGAGGCAGTTCGAAGGATGCAGCAGAGAATTCAGAGGAATGATCGGTATGCTTCTATCGAGTCAATTGTTGAATACCACATAGTGCAAAAGGACAGGCAAATTAGGGAGTTTTATGGTGAACATATTCCCTATACTCCCATACAATTAGCCTGGATGGTCACCAGGGATGCTTGTTTTCTTTATGAATTTCTTGTCAACTATGCAAAACTCTTTTCCAGTGGTAAGGGTCTTTATAAGGAGGAAGTCACTGCATTTTCGTGGAAGTGTGATTCAGTTTTTGATGTCGCTTATCAGAATCCGATAAGGGAAAGAATTATGGATGATATACTTTTATTTGAAAACCAAATCCCTCTTTGGGTTTTGAAGAATCTCCTTAAAATTCAGATGGGTTCTACAGAAGCAGCCGACCAAAAGATGGACGACTTAATGGAATTGCTGCTGAAATCCGCGATTAGACATAAAGTTTTTATGTGGTACAATTCAGATTCCTACAACATGTGCTCTCATGTCCTGGAAGTAGTCTACCATGGCATGGCTGGCATGGATGTTAGCTCCTACACCAAAATTGAGGCGCCCGAATTGCCGGCTTCGCCGCGCAATCAAATCCAAATCTACTTTGAGAAAGGTGTTGATTCAATCAAGGCCGTTTGCAGTCGTTGGTGTAATACCCACTCAAATTCAAGCCATGGCAAGGCGGTGAGACTGGAACTTCTGAAACTGCCATCAGCAGTGGAACTCACACAACAAGGAGTGAAGATTCGTCCAGTGTTGGTAGAAGAAGCAACAACATGGGCATCAGGTCATCCAGCCCTTCAATGGATAAGATTTGACGAGGAGACATCAACGCTGTACCTACCACAATTAAGGGTGACCCAGCAGTCGGATTTAGTAATGAGAAGCACGGTTGCAATGGAAGTGAGCACAAAACATAGGTACCATCCAAGACCCATGACTCAATTTGCCATATTTATGGATGAGCTGATAGATACCGAGGAGGATGTTGCCGTGTTAAGGAAGGCAGATGTGATTGGAAACTTCCTTGGAAGCAACCAAGAAGTGGCGGATCTGTTCAACTCCATAGCTAAAGGGATTACCCCTATTCAGGGCTGCAAAGTAATTGACGACGTCAGAAGGGGATTGCATGGGTACACGAAAAGAAAGTATAAAATCCTGTGGAGTGAATTCGTAAGGGCTTATTTTTCGAAGCCATGGTTGGTTGCTGGGTCCATGGCTGCCGTCGCACAAGTGCTGAGGGAGCTTGTAGGTGGTTATTTTTCGCTGCCAGGGCTTATTACTGTTTCCATGGCTGCCCTGGTGCTATTTCTCCTCACAATGGCATAAAGTATCCTCTTTGAAATCTCTCTTTTTAAACTTATCCTTTTCTGTGGAGTGGCCAGTCTTTTAAAGACAAAAGCTTCAAATAAATGTATTGGATATTTATAAATTATTATATTCTCATTCATTGTTTATTTACCCTAATTTCTATTAGTTTAGGGTTCAATTAGATGGAACTATGTATCTCGATAAATGAGCATTTTGAAGATCAGAGTTCCAGTTTTGATTTTGCTACTTCAATTTCTTCTATTTCACTTTTTTGAAGATAAATTAGTTCGTTTTGGTGGATATTTATAATCATTAATTTGGTTTAAAATTTGGTAAATTCTCTTTAAGGGGTATTGAGATACATTAGCTCATGAGAAGCAGAGATCTTTAGCTCATTTTTTAGATTCTGAATTTTCACGCAGCAGCAGAATTCAGCACAATTCTTATGAAGTTCTCACACAATATCCTCGTGAGGTTGTAGATAGTAATGATAGCTTAAAGGATCTGAATAATTTTATGCTTTTGGAAGAAGAAAATATTGAAGAAAATGATGTAGATAGAAAGGCGGAGGAATTCATTGTCATTACAAACAACTTAAATTTTAATATCAGAGATCGCTATGGAAATATTAAGAAATGCTTGCAAGAGGTGCATACTAAGGCTTTTATTATTAGCGGATATGCTACATATAGTGTGAGATTTGAGCCTAAAGCATGTCTCATGCCTGCAAACCACTGTTGAGTCATCAAAAGACAAGTTTTAGCCATTGTTTAATGGTAAACAAGCTATCATTTAATGGTAAAAACCTCCAAAATCTCTCTTATCGCATAAAAATATTGATTTTCCAACTGGATGGGAACATTCTATTTACATTACAATGTTTTTTGTCAATTTGATGACAACTTTCTTTTTTCATTTGCATTACTAGATGTTTTAAATCTGTATGCAAATATTTCAAAATTAGATAATACTTAATTACTTTAAGGAAAAAATCTACATTTGTCTAAGTTTATTTCATTCCATTATTTAACACTTATTATTAATTGTTTTATCCAGCCACATACAACTGAAATTTGCAGCACAATCTATACACACCCATGCACGAACACGCACTCTCTAACATATTAACATACGTATAGTTTTCTATCAGCATAATCCTTAAACCTCCTTTAGATGCAAGTGTTAATCCTTATAGTCCTTACAAATCTTCAATCCATGACCTAAAGGGTCAATGTAATCCATGACCTAATGAAAGGTTTAGGCATGACAATAGTTCGTGGGAATGTGGAAGCCAGTTACATTTCCATACATTTTTTTAGATGTTGACGTAATACATTTCCATACAATTTCTAGGATTTATTGAGGCGCAAGCCAACCATAGGGAAGTTTTTTATTATTATTTTATAAGAATTCGAGCCTGTTTTCACAAAGTAAAGCCTTCCCCATAAAGATTATGACCTGCAACTTGTCCACATTTCCAGTGACCTCAAAAATTGTATGGAAACGCTAAACATCAGTGTTGCACTAATATATATATATATATATATAAAAAAGAAAGCAAAAAATCAAATCAAATATAAAAACATAAAAAAAAATTATTTGGCATATCACTCTATAATAACATTAAACATTTCTCTCTAGGAATCGTCATGGCTATAGAAAATAGTGTGTACCAATATCTTCGTTCCAAAGAGATTAGACAACTTCTCAGTTACTTTTATTTTGATATTCGATAAACGCCATTATTTTAGTTGTTTGTGTTGGGAGAAAACCTATACACAGACGCCCATTAATGAACAGCCTCAACTATCAGCCAATAGAGAACAATGACTTGACTCAGGTTTCGTATAAGTCCGGAAGAATGCGTTCAATTTTTATGGGAAGCTCCAAACCAAACTCAATTTCAGCCCAGTAGTAAAAAAATCTAAATGGCCATTAGTAGCAGCTCTGCAATTCGAGTGGGCTATGAGCTCACGATAGATGAAGAGGATATAACCGATGTGACTTCCTCTCGCATCTTCCTCGTGCCAAAGCCACTACGGGACTCCAAAGACCAGTTGTACAGTCCGCATCTTGTTTCCATCGGCCCTTTCCATTATGGTAAGGAGGAGCTGAAAGGCATGGAGAAATCCAAATCTGAGGCAGTTCGGAGGATGCAAAAGAGAATCGAGAGGGAAGATCGACCCATTTCTATCGCGTCAATTGTTGAAAGCCGCATAGTGCACATGGACAGGCAAATTAGGGAGTTTTATGGTAAACACATTCCCTATACTCCCATACAATTAGCCTAGATGGTCACCAGGGATGCTTGTTTTCTTTATGAATTTCTTGTTAATTATGCAAAATTCTTTTCCAGTGGTAAGGGTCTTTATAAGGAGGAAGTGACTGAATTTTCTTGGAAGTGTGATTCTGTTTTTGATGTCGCTTATCAGAATCTGATAAGGGAAAGAATTATGGATGATATACTTTTATTTGAAAACCAAATCCCTCTTTGGGTCTTGCAGAATCTCCTTAAAATTTAGATGGGTTCTACAGAAGAGGCCCGACCAAAAGTTGGACGTCTTAATGGAATTGCTACTGAAATCCGCGACTAGACATAAAGTTTTTATGTGGTACAATTCAGAGTCCTACAACATGTGCTGCCATGTCCTGGAAGTAGTCTACCATGGCATGGCTGGCATGGATGTTAGCTCCTACTCCAATATTGAGGCGCCCGAATTGCCAGCTTCGCCGCGCAATCAAATCCAAATCTACTTTGAGAATGGTGTTGATTCAATCAAGGCCATTTGTAGTCGTTGGTGTAATCCCCCCTCAAATTCAAGCCATGGCGAAGCGGTGAGACTGGAACTTCTGAAACTGCCATCGGCAGTGGAACTCACACAAGAAGGAGTGAAGATCCATCCAGTGTTGGTAGAAGAAGCAACAACATGGGCATCAGGTCATCCAGCCCTTCAATGGATAAGATTTGATGAGGAGACATCAACGCTTTACCTACCACAACTGAGGGTGACCCAGCAATCGGATTTAGTAATGAGAAGCACTGTTGCAATGGAAGTGAGCACAAAACACAGGTACCATCCAAGACCCATGACTCAATTTGCCATATTTATGGATGAACTGATAGATACCGAGGAGGATGTTGAAGTGCTGAGGAAGGCAGATGTGATTAGAAACTTTCTTGGAAGCAACCAACAAGTGGCGGATCTGTTCAACTCCATTTCTAAAGGGATTACCCCTGTTCAGGGCTGCAAAGTAATTGATGACGTCAGAAGGGGGTTGCATAAGTACACGAGAAGAAAGTATAAGATCCTATGGAGTGAATTCGTAAGGGCTTATTTTTCCAAACCATGGTTAGTTGCAGGGTCCATGGCTGCCGTTGCACAAGTGCTTAGGGAGTTTATAGGTGATTTTTTTTTCCTGCCAGGGCTTATTGCTGTTTCCATGGCCGCCCTAGTTCTATTTCTGCTCACAATGGCATAAAGTGTCCTATTGAAGTCTCTTTTTTTAACTTACCCTTTACTGTTGGAGTGTCCAGTCTTTTTAAAACAAAAGATTCGAATAAATGTATTCAATATTTATAAATGATTATGTTCTCATTTATTGCTGAGTTTGCCACGTGATTTGGTGGTGGCTTGATGTAAAAGGTGGAATTTGTTTATTTACCCAAATTTCTATCTATTTTTGGGTTATTTTTGGGTTCAATTAGATGGAATTATATATTGATAAATGAGCATTTTGAATATATTTGTGTTATTTTTTAATCTATTATTTATTTTTATATATAATTTTTTTATTTCTTTTAATTTAATTTATATTCATGTATATTTTTATACAGGACTATTATGATTGATTTATTACATTTATTCTTATCCTTATTACCATACATTTATTCATCATTTTCAATTTCAAATTTCATTATTTTAGATCAATCTTGTGACCAATCTCAATCACACAAAATTTAACCTTGTAACATTTGGTAATCCATCTTTCCACTCATAGAATAATATTTTTTAACTTTTTTAAGTTGTATTCCTTAACTAATATATGTTCATAAAATTATAACTTTATAAATTATTATCATTCATTACACGTCTATGAATAATGATATATTTATAAGAATATTTTATTTTTCTTACAACTTCAACCAAAGATTTAGGCATCATAGTAGTTTCTGGCGATTTGGAAGTCAATTAACATTGTCATAGATGTTGACGTTTTTTATTTATTTGTTAAAAAGCAATAATTGTCCATTTTCCCCTAGGGGAGGCTTTCCTTTAGGAAAAGTTAGGCTTCACATCTCCCTCCTAAAATATGGTATGAAAAAGTTAGGCTTCACATATCAACCACACACTTACTACCATTGAATTGTTGTGTCAATTAATTTAACTTTTCTAGTTGAGTTTGTACAAAGTGTCAGTGGAAAAAAAAATGGGAAATGCTTGATAATGTTTTTTATTAATTTTATAAGCCAAAAACACTAAAGTTTGAAAAATGCAATGATAAATGATAGTGAGCATAAAAAATTATTGAAGACAAGAAGACAACCCTCTTAAATCATGATGTTTACCAATGATGCACTTTTTCTCAATACGAATCCACCTATAAACCCATAATGTTCTGTAAGCAATAAACTTGAGGAAATAGATGTGATAAGAAATATTATTTCAAAAAAATAAATTTAAAAAATATTATTTGTGAGAATTGTCATATAGTATCAATTTTAATATTGTGTGGGTGATCCCACAATATTGGTTTACAATTTTTGGCCAAACTGGACATTGAACTGAATTATTTTAACTAAATTTTCACTTTTGGCCACCTATAGTGGTTAAACCGTGAGGAATTTGACAATGATGCAAACTAGTGATTTGTGACATTTTGTTTGAAAATTCTAAATATATTTCTTTCAAAAAAAATTGAATCATATTGCACTTATTTTCCCATCTCCTTCGAAAACTAGTTTTTAACAGTAAACACCATTTTTAAAGAGTGATGTTACTGGCTAACACACAATTTTTTTTCTATGAAGGATAAAATTCTATTTTTTTCAAATTTAGTTTCGTAACAACGATATCTAGTGTGTGGAATTTGTTTCATAGCATTTCATTGAATATTTTTTTCTTAATTAAGTTTCAAAGTCAAACCAATTATAACTTAGACATTATTTACTAGCTAAAACATAACTTTTTGTGTATGTATCCAAATTCAATTTTGTTTTTTTTGTTGGATCAAGGACATCAATATCTAGTGTAGAGATATTTTCAGTTTTTTTTTTATAATCTATTATTTTTCCACATGTGAAGAATAGAGGGCTTGATTTTTGGTGAAAAACCTACATTCACAAGAAATAAAAAATATATATAATAATCAAATTAAATTTATTTAAAATTATACTTTTTGGGAAGCTTATAATAATGAATACATACTTTAAAAAAAAAATTAAATTAAATGAATTCATTTGATCCCCCAAAATTGTTTTTTTATCAGCATTTTGATAGGTGTAAAGGAGACTCCATTATAGGTATGGTTTAAAACTAGGGAGGTTCTATCCAAGGGGGTTTGATCTAAGGTGGTTTGATCAAACCCTCTTCAATTGGAATCCTTTAAATGGAACTTTTCAATGCTGAAATCATTATATTTTTTAAAAATATGTGATTTCAACAAAAATCAGGATCTCCCAGAAAGTGTAAACCACTATTGTGGGATCACCCATGTAAAATTTAGTTATTAGGTAAAATAATTTTTTTTCTTTAATGTATTAATTATCTAAAACATCACATAGATCTAGGATTCTCTATAGGTCAGTTTGATAATTCTAGGTCTATCTTGTCCCATGTCGATCAAATCTTTAATGATTAGTGTTGATCTTGGGAAATGTGTACATCTTGACAATCAAATTCATTTCAATCTTTGTTGGCTACTAATACTTAAGCATTGATAGTGTTTAAAAATATTTTAGGGAGATTATTGAATGGTGAGGGTTCATACTCTCATCATTGAACCCACTTGAATGGCTAGTTTTATGATCCTAACAAGTGTTAGCAAACAAAAAGAAATAATACAAGTGGTATAAATACAAATTATATTGCAATTCTTTATTCCTTTTAGTTTCCAATTTGAAATATTCCTAAGAATGTTCCCTATAATGATAAAAATGTTTGAATGATTTCAAGATATTCAAGAATGATCATTAATGTTTAAATGAATGAATGTATTTACTAAGACATAACAAATTATAAAATAAATGTGTTCTCATATAGAGATTTCCTTTAAGAGCATGTTTTCATACTCCACATTTTCACAACATGCATTATCATGTCCAAGAAGTAGTCTACCACAATAGCATCAACAAAAAAGTTAGCTACTACATACATATACTGAAGTTTCATGATTGCTTGCTTTGTATCACAAAATTAGACAAATATAGAGAATGTTTTTCATTTAATGAAGGCCATTCATAGATGTTGTAATTATTCCTCAAATATGAACCCTACCAAATCAATTAAATCAGACATTCTAAAGTTTCTATTTATTGGTACTTGTTAAAATTTTGGAGGAGTTGATATTTTGATTGAGCCTCTTGGTTGTTCTTTTCTTTTAGTGCCCCAAATGGAACCTAGAATCTAGAACCTCTAGATTTTAATTATAGGTCCTCACCTACTCACGCTCATCAAGCTCTTCTTTTCTTCCCTAGACTTGTTGCCCACCAAGAGCCTAGTAATTGAAAAACATATTTTGAAAGTGTTTTGTCTGTCAAAGTCCAAAACATCCAAGGTTTTCTCCCAATAATCGCCATTAATGTTAGAGGTCCTCCAACTACCCAAAATCAATGCTCAATCAATGTTAGACACTTTTTGACACGTCAGTCAAGACAAAA
Organism: Sequoia sempervirens; assembly: GCA_007258455.2. Classification (NCBI taxonomy): domain Eukaryota; kingdom Viridiplantae; phylum Streptophyta; class Pinopsida; order Cupressales; family Cupressaceae; genus Sequoia; species Sequoia sempervirens. Next base: position 388,104,343 of record VDFB02271358.1, on the reverse strand, counting down.
TTTTGAAACGTATTGTAAAATCTTTTTGAAGATCAATAGAATGAAGTTATAATTGGTGGTCGAATTCTACTTTCAATTGTTTGTTGAAGTGAATTAATGAATGTTATCTTGTTGTCTCCAATTTGATCTTTCCTTGTTATTTAAATCAATATATCAAGGGTATATTTGGTTTATCAAAACACATTTGCTATCAAACAATTCATGTACTACATTTTGGTGTCAAATCTTTGGCAATTATGGTTAGTTTCATTACATTCAAATTCTAAATTATGGGAAATTATATACAATAAATAGATTGATGGCTATTTGGATAGTAAAATTAGCTCTCTTAGAAATTAACTGAAATATCTTGTCTTGAAATATCTAGAAAGATTACTTTAATTAAAGAGGATTTTTTAGTTATTTTTCTAAAAATGATTAACAATGATTTTGCAATGTAGCCAACTTGCTATTTTCATTCAAGATACAAGTCATGATCAAATTCAAGCACATACCAAGAAGATGGTACTCTATTTCAAACCCTCAACCTCACTTAGTTTAGTCTACTTACATGGGGATATTAAGAAAGTTGCTAAACAATTAATATATATCATTTTTTGTTCGTGAAAGAGAATCCTATGAGATCTAATATGGTAGTGGATCAATATCTGATTTCTTAAGTAAAGATGATGTCACAGTTGGGAAACTTGTTGTGAAACATCAGGTTAGTAATTTTTGGATGTTAAGGCTTCCCAATTAGATATCAAAGATCTTTTCTCATCAACTTAGTTTTGAATTTATGTATAAATGGATTCTTTCATAGTGCAGATCTTTACTAAGACAACACATGAACCAAGGTTGACATTTTTGTTGTCCAAGTCTGATGGCATTCTTGGGCTTGGTTTCTAGGAAATTTTTGTTGATAATGTTGTTCCAGTCTGGTTAGTGTTGATAGCCTTCATTCTATAATATGTCAACTTCATTCTATAATCTAAGCATATCACCTTTCTTAAATTTTGAACAAGGTTATGAAAACAAGGGTTCAATATGCAATTTCACGCCTATTTTGAACACTCTGTTTAATGCATTTGTTGACAAGGCTACAATTTTTTAATTGATTTATCTTTCTACTATGTTTAGACTTACTTTTGTAAACTTGCAATATATAATGCACTTTTATTCTTTCTGAATTGAGACTAATAGTAATTTTGTTGGTTGTATTGAGGTACAACTTTATTCATGGTGGAAAAGGAAGCACCCTATTGCTCATATCAGATGGCATGTTGCATTAAAGGAGGAAAGATTCTAGCTGGGTTATTATTGACTGCATTGAAGGAGAGAGCTCCATATATGGGACATGATCAATACTCTCCTTGGATTGTACATGTTATAGCTTGCTCCAAGAAGATTTCCCACATTGTAGAAGTTTTAAGAGATGAAAGGGGCATGTGCTCACATTGAAGCACTTCAAGCATGTGTTTCCATCATTGCAATTTTTTTTTGGACAAGTTTCTTTCTTGCAGTCAATTCTATGTGATATTGTAACTCAGATTTTTTAGTCTTGTGACTAAAAATAACAATTGTAATACTTTAGTTCTAATCTGTAACTAGAACACCTTTATTTTATTAATAAATTTCACTGATTTTTCCTTCTCAATGGTTGTCTTATTGTGTGCAATTGATGATTGATGTGTATTTTTGTGTTTTATACTCAAATCCTTAAATATCAGTCAATTAAAATGACTAAATATACTACTAATTGACATCAATTAATAATTAAATTGACTAAATATACTACCAATCAACAGAAACCAGTGAATAGTGAATAAATATGACTAGATATATGACCAGTGAAATCAATGAATAAAAATGACTAAATATACTACCAAATTGATCAAAATGATGAGTAAAATTAATGACTAAATACACTACCAATGCACATAAATTAGTGAATAAAATTGACTAAATAAGTGACTAGTTAACAACAATCAATGACTAAATATATCAGTGAATAAAAAAATGACTAAATAAGTGACTAGATTACAACAATCAATGACTAAATATACTACCAAATCGATCAATCAAAACAACTAATAAATGACTAAAAATGGTTTATTCATCAATTTGGTCACGTTATATATGACTAGCAATAAACTACTAATGGTAACATGACCAAGTTCAGTCATTTATAAGAAGTTTTTAGTAGTTTTTTTAGTAGTTTATTGTTTCTTCTATATTAGTGAATGCTTAGATGTTATCAATAGTATAGTCATATGAAATTTTGGTATAATTGGCCTAATTATTTATATTAGTCCTTGAACTGGAGGCTTTTCCTAACCTATGATCTTGTAAAGGAATTTTAAAAATGGTATGATTTGTATTCGAGGAACGTTGTGAATTTTCTATAGATATGTCACCTTGGTCAATGAGATCTTGAATGATGTTCTTAAGCTTGTAACATGAAGATGTCTTATGTCCTTTTTGTGTGATGATAGTCCCAAAAGTCATTGTCATTCTGCCAAGGTGGTTTAAGAGGTCCTAGTTCACAATGTCTAATTTCAAAGAGTTGAATAACATTTGATTGCAATAGTTTCTTCAAAACTAATTCAATGGATTCTCCTAGGGGTTTATATGTTTGTCTTTGTGTGTTTTTTCGTGGATGGCCTCATCATTTTGGATTGTTTTGAGCTATGTTTGTCGATTCATCATAACTAGGTGGTTGATTATTTTTTATAGAAGGACCTTGAGGCTAATGGTGAGGTGAGCTTTGTTAATCACATTACCATAAACTACCCCATTTTTTGTGACATTCTTGTTTCTAGACAAAAAATTACTTTTATCATTGGGAGTGTTTTGATATTCTTTGAAGATTTTGAACAAGCCTTTTGCAAGGAGTGCTTTCCCAATGGAAATACCTTTTTCAACAACATCCTAAAATGTATTGCAACAATAGATTTGGAGTTAGTTTATTAGTTTTGTATTGAGATTTTTGACAAACATATGAACCAACTATTTTTCAGGTATGTGCATGGACATTTTCTAGCCATACATCTCCATTTCTAGAAGAAAGAGGTAAATGATTCTCCCTCTCTTTTTTTGTTGCACATATTTTTGCAAGGGTCATATCACTTTCAATGTTGTAGGAGAAATATGCAATAATTCTATCAGCTAGTTCACCCATGTCCTTATCCTAGGAGGTAGATGTGCAAACCATTCTAGAGCTTTCCCCAAGAGGCTTCATGGGAACAATCTCATCAAGTATGTATGTTCAAATGTGACATCCATGCAAGTAATATGAAACTCTCACACATGCTTAACTAGATCACCCTTTCCCTTGTATTTGTTGAAGTTTGGCAAATTGAAATATGGGGGAAAGGAGGCATGTATATTCTCTGATCAAAAGGATATGGACATAGTTCTTCAATGGAGTAAGTTTTATTTGTCCCAATTACATGCATATTGGAGATTTATTGCTGCAATGTTTAAATTTATTGTGTTCCAGAGTATCCATGGGTGATGGTGACATGTTTGGTTGATTATGCATGGGAGGATTAGTGTTTGTGTTGAATGTGTTGAGGTTATTGTATGATGAAGATGGATTTTGGTTTCGTAAATTTGATGTGAATGTTGGATTTGGATTGATGTTTTGTTGAGAAGGATTTTTATTTCTTTGTTGGAAGTGAGTGTGAACATGGTATTTGGGTTGATATAATTTTAGGAGGGATTTTGATTCATTTGTTGGTATTATGGTGTGAAGTTGGGATTTGAATTGGTGTTTTTTTGTGATAGGGGTGGATTGATGTTTAGATTTGACCAAAAAGACATGTTTATGTTTGATGTGGTGTTGGTCATTTAGGGTTTTGTTTTTGGTGTAGCAATATGAATCCTTTGTGTCTTATTTGGTGGATTTGGATTTGTGATGTTTTGACCTACAAAGATAGTGTTGGTTGATGGTGCAAAGTTTCAAGATGACGATGTGGTAAAGATGAAAATTAGTGTAAAAAATATTGTTCACAAGTTTAGGACATTTTTCAGTGTCTACACATCCAATTATACCTCTTTTTAAAAATTATATATCTACATTTTTTCCCCTTTCCCATATGTTTCTACCCTTTCCCATAACTTTTATTTATCTTTCCCATGTACTAGCTATCATTCTCAACCCATAATTTAATGTTTGTATATGTCCTTATTTGTAGTGAACCCTTCACATATTCTTCATAAAATCCCATAGTTTAGAGACTAATTAAAATTAAAATCACAACCATCGAATGGACAATATACCCTTTACTTATCCAAGGGTTATTGTTGTAATTAACTACAACCATGGGGATAGTTATGGGCATTTTCCTTTTACCATCAAAATTTAGTACCAAACTTAGAAATTATGTTGGTTCCTATTAAATGTTCACCATCCTCTTGATTTACTACCATACAAAAATAAGCATGTCATTTCCCTCCTTTTAACATTACAAGCTCTTTTTGTCTTCTACTTCTTCTTTTTGAGTGAGTCATCATCTTGCATTGGCCTTCTAGAAGCATTATAAATTTTGAGTACACTATTGTGGTAACATTTTGGAGGATCGCAATAATATGTTTATAGGATCATGGACATTGTCACAAGAATTTTTTATCTTGCTAGGTCTCAATTTCCATTTTCTACAATCTATTTTTCTAACATTAATTTTCATCCCCATTAGGTTCTAACCTACTTCTAGCTAATTTTTTGAATTTTCCTTCTCACTTCATCCCTTTATATCCCCAAACGATTTCATATCAATTTTCTTAAAATTGTATCCCTCCCTTTCTTCTCCCATTGTATCATTATATCTCATAGAATCTATTTCCACTTTTTTATCAATTTTGTGTTATATTTTTTTTCAAGTTACATGATTTCCACAGTTTAAATTTTATCTCCATTTTCTATCACCATGTTTATGTGGAAATTTTTTGAATATCCATAAGGGGGTTGGCTAAGGAAACCTCCCTCTTAATCATTCTATTTTATATGGATTTCTATTGTTAATTTGTGCTTGCAATTTGTTAAAATAAATGGTTGTTACCATTTACCTACTTAAGTTTACTTAGGAAAAATAGTCTAATAGTTTTGCATTTAATTTTTTAGGTAGTTTCTTTCCTATATCGGGAAGTTTTATACCCATTGCATTTCTCTTTCCTTTATAAGGAATTATGTATAGTATGTAAATTATCTCAATATTTTTCACTCCTTATTTGGTGAAATGGCCTTGTGTTGCCTCTCTCTATCTCATGAAGGACATTTTTGTTGTAGTTGGTGATCTTGGGCTCACACCAACATGGTATTCGAGCCTACTATCTTCAAATCCTTCCTAAGAGTTTTCATCGGAGTGCTTGAGATCATTTATTTGCTCAACATTTGAAATTTGCTAAATTTCAAAATTTCCATCGATTATTTTTTATTTTCCTATTGAAGGGTATTTCCTGGCTACGAATTTGTATTTGATTTCCCGTGTTGAATTTCTATTGTTCGCTGCCATTTCTATTATATGGTTGAGGAATTTTGTTCCTGCTGATGTTGGAGGCCCGCTCTTTTTTTTTGCTATTGCGATTTGCTGCAAAAGTGAAGTGTGAATTTTTTGTTGGGAATGATTTCTCTACTAGTGGGTATGAATTCTTCCTGAGGCAACACTCTCTATGAAACAGGTCATGCTTCATCTCTGGGGGAGGATGTTGATATCTATATTGGAGGCACTAGCCATTTGTCTGAGTAATTTGGTTGTGTAGAGGTTGATTCTCAATTTGCAAGGAGGCATCTCTTTTCAGTCTAAAATTGATACAACTCTGGAGGGCATTTTGAAGCCCGAGGAAGGCCACATTTTTTTGTTTTGGAGGCAACGATTTCGTCCTCTATGTGGAGGCATCAATCTGATTGTAGGATGTGGGCAATGTTTGAAGGGAACGTTTTGAATTGAAGGGCATTTTTTTCTTTGTAGACCGCATTCTAAAGACCCTCGATTTTGAGGCAAAGGCTAGTTGAATTTTGGTAGAAAGGAGGTGCATTTTCGCTTCGTGGAGTTTTGGATCCCACACCTAAAGGTTGGAATTAATCTCAATAGGCATCTATCACTACTAAATTTGACTCCATTTTTTACAAACATTCGTCGGTCTTGTGACAAACCTTTGTTGGACAACCGACGAACTAATGAATTAATTATTGTCGCTAATTTTTTATCAAAATTCAGACAAAGAATTAAACGTCAAAATAGTAGCCCAAATTCGTCAGTCGTCGGTATCATAAAATGGCTCTGTTGTTCATCAAAATATCAACAACAACTCTGTGTCTCCACCGATGAATTATAACCAAAACACAATTGCAATGGATCTTCAAAAGCGTTGAAATAACACCAGAAGTTTGTCTCCATTTTGGCGAAATGGGAAATTAGTTACGATGAAGCATTTATCACAACTATAGAAACTTCGTCAGACCTATTCGGTAATTTGTCAGTTTGCTGCATCGAAATTCCAACGAAACATTGCAATTTTTTTAAAAAAAATATTCGTTGAAATGTACCATCATGGAGACTCTTAGCGATGACCACTGAAGCCAACCCATCAGTGAGAGATCAATCATTGGCATAGAATAGAAAACTCACTCCGATAGTCCATGTCTTGCCGATGACTTCCATCGGCAAGACAGATCCAATGTCACATTGATCTGACCTCTGTGAGAGTTTTAAATAGACCTACACCATGTCATCATAGAGAATCTTGGTGATGACCACCAAAGCCAACCCATCGATGAGAGATCAATCATCGGAACAGGACAGAAAACTCACTCCAATAGTCCATGTCTTGTCGATGAGTTTCATTGGAAAACTAGATCCAATGTCACAGCGATCTGACATCCTCAACAGTTTTAAATAGGCCTCAACCATGTCATCATGGAGACTCTTACTGATGACCACATTAGCCAACCCATCGGTGAGAGATCAATCATCGACATAGGATAGAAAATCACTCTGATAGTCCATGTCTTGCTGGTGACTTATGTCCACAAGAAAATTCCAATGTCACACCGGTCTAACCTCTATAGGAGTTTTAAATATACCTACACCATGTCATCATGGAGACTCTTGGTGATGACTACCGTAGCCAACCCATCGGTGAGAGATCAAGCATCAGAATAGGATAGAAAAATCACTTCGATAGGCCATGTCTTGTTGATGACTTCCATCGGCAAGACTAATCCAATGTCACACCAATCTGACCTCTTCAGGAGTTTTAAATAGACCTACACCATGTCATCATGGAGACTCTTGGCGATGACCACCATAGCCAACCAATCGGTGAGAGATCAATCATCGACACAGGATAGAAAACTCACTCTGATAGTTCATGTCTTGCCAATGACTTTTGTTGGTAAGACATCCAATGTCCAATCTAACCTCTGTAGGAGTTTTAAATAGACCTACACCATGTCATTGTGGAGACTCTTGGCGATGACCACCAAATCCAACCCATTGGTGAGAGATCAATCATCGAAATAGGATAGAAAACTCACTCTGATAGTCCATGTCCTGCCGATGACTTCCATCATCAAGACAAATCCAATGTCACACCGATCTGACCTCTTCAAGAGTTTAGATAGACCTACACCATGTCATCATGGAGACTCTTGGTGATGACCACCATAGCCAACCCATCGGTGATAGATCAATCATCGGCACAAGATAGAAAACTCACTCCGATAGTCCATGTCTTGTTGATGACTTCTGTTGGAAAGACAGATCCAATGTCACACCAATCTGACCTTTGTAGGAGTTTTAAATAGACCTACACCATGTCATCACAGAGACTCTTGGCGATGACCACCAAATCCAACCCATCAATGAGAGATCAATCATCAGAACATGATAGAAAAATCACTCTAATAGTCCATGTCTTGCTAATGAATTCCATTGGCAAGACAGATCCAATGTCATACCGATCTAACCTATTCAAGAGTTTTAAATAGACCTATGCCATGTCATCGCAGAGACTCTTGGCAATGACGACCATAGCCAACCCATGGGTGAGAGATCAATCATCGACATAGGATAGAAAACTCACTTCGATAGTCCATTTCTTGCTGTTGACTTCCATTGGTGAGACATATCCAATGTCACACCAATCTAACCTCTTCAAGAGTTTTGAACACTGTTGGTTATTAGTAAGACATTCTAAGGGTCTCGCCAATTAAACAAGTGTTTAAGAGAAAGTAAATAGATGGAACCTATTAATTTTCTTATTTTGGGGTTCTTTAAATCATTGAATAGATACCATATTCTTGTGTAATGTACTTATATTCATATTTGAATTCGAGACCAATTATCATTGCACATTCCATTTTACTTGCATAGAGTATTCTATAAGCAATATATTGATAATGCCAAATGATTTATGGTGTTGTACAACTCTACCTATCATCACAATTCTGTTGTTCCCCCCTAAAGAGTTCTGTAAAGACAAGTTTACAATACCAAGTCAAATAATATGAAAAAGACTTACTTCCATACAAATTAAATGATTATTCTTACAATGGCAATTATCTAATCACAACAAGAATTCCATGAAAGGTTCTCCATGCTTCATAAGAGATGACTGATCATACATATAGACTGCAAGATGCATAGAAAAAGCATTACACTTGAGAACAACCAAGTGCTAACAAGGGAAGGAGTTAAGAAACATTTGGATTGAAGAGAAAATGTGTAGGGAAAATGCTGAGCAGTGTCAAGATAATAGAGCTTGTGTTCAATGGACCTTAGTTTTATCATTATACTTCCCATCTAATACCATATTTTAATCCAGGGTTCAACTATCTCAGATCTAAAGAAGCACCTTCAATTAGCCATTTAAAGTACTATAAAATAAGGTAATACTTTTACTTGAGAAAGATTGGGTACACTTGTAGGACTAAAGTTCTCACAATTATTAGGATTTATTGGCACACAGACACAACTTGCAACATATGAAGTAATGGATGACTACAAGCTAGTGAAATGGTCCTTAATATGTGACTGGTTTACAAATTGATTGGTAGAAAATAAGGTTACAAACAGATCTACATAAAAAATTATGAGGAAAAACTACTACTGTAATCATCAAAATAGATGAAAAGTGCAAAGGAAAGAGCCGAGCTATATCTCTAGAGCCTAAAAAAACCACATGCAAGAAACATAAAAAAAAAAGAAGAACAAACCAGGTTTTGGATGAATACAAAATGGTGCTTTCAGCAAGTGATTCATATGCTTTCACACCTGACAGGACATTAAAAATATTTTAGTCTTCCTCTATGAAATTAACTAAGTTTATAGAAAAAACCCAGAAACCAATATTATATACCTCCATGTCTAGTCGAGGGTAGGTATAAGAGAAAAAAAATTCCTCAATGCAATGCCAAAAGAAAGCAATGCTCCCTTATTGCTACACATGCATATACAAGCATTATTCGAGCTCTAAACTATTCAAATATTAAGGATTTAATTATCTATAAGATGAAAAAAAATTTAGACATAATCAATCATCTTTTACATATCTTTATTCACTCCTAGAGCTTCAGATAAATTTGTGTAAATGAGACAGAAATGTGAATCTTTTATGACAAAGAAAATTCTTAAAAGGAGGGGGGGGAGAGAAAAGGGTAGGGGGCAAGAGAATGCTTGAATTTTTAGCAAAGTATAACATTTTGATCATTATAACAATGAAATGAATCTTAAGTTTGAAGCATTAATATCATTTAGAACATTTATGATCAAGAATGAATGTAAGTAGAGAAATTTTTGCATACCTGCAAATGGTACAAAATTTCATGGTTAAGTGGAAGCCTCTCATCAACAACAAGATCCAAATATTTGTGTATCTATCTCAATCAAGCCTCTAAACCCTTCAAAGCTGTCAATTTTTCCACTAACCTGTTATGCACAAAAGTCAAATTTTAGAGTTATGTCACCATTAAAAATAGAAGAAACAGAGATTTGAAACCAAATCCACACACAACACAATGTGGTATTCATACAAGACAATACAAATAAACTAAACTCAAAGCATTGGATTGGAAACAACTTCAAATTATGATGCATAGCTTGTATTCAGGGTATAAAGAATCATTTTCTACCACCATAGTGAAAAGTTAGCACTTTATTCCATCTTTGCATATTGGTTTGATGCTTCAAACAATGCATTTCTTATATTGAAAACTGCATTACCTTATTGAGCTTCTCTTTGTTTCGAGAATAGTTCAATATTCCCTACTTAACAGGGCCAACCACGTGACGGTGGAAGCTCATTTGGCCCCTTCCCCCCTCACATCACTCTCAATTCCCCATACCCGATCATATAACATTAATAATTCATTCATTTATTAGTAACATATAACATTCATTCATTCATCCATTAATAACATATAACATTTATTCATTAACATATAACATTCATTCATTAACATATTCACATTCATTCATTAACATATAACATTCATTCTTTCAATTTTAACATATTATCAAAAATATGGTTGTCATGATATGATTATAATCACTTTTTTTTGTTTCTTTTTTAAAGCTAAAAAAATATGAAGTGGAGTATCGTTTTCTAAATCATCTATCCCCCCTTTAGTTGTTCTGCCCTATGCTCGTGATCTTAATGTATGCCTAGTCGTGTGCTCACGACATGGACACCGCTGTAAGGGGGGGTCTACTGCAATAACAAAGAAATTTCAAATTGATATGTTTTATTATTATTTTTACAACTATTTCATTAATTAAAATAACATTAGAGTGGTTCTCTTTAGCTGATGGGTCCACATAATGCTCCTGAACTTCTCCTATAGACTCATTCTCAACATGCTGAACACCCTCTAAATCCTGATTTGCAATTGAAACACAAAAGGTTACATTAATTAATACACCAATTGAAATTAAATATGTTTAAAAGAACATTAGAGTGTTCCTCTTTACCTAATGGGGCCATGTCATGTTCCTGATCTTCTCTAGCCTGATCATGCTCAACACATTGATCATGCTCTACATGCTCTAAAGTTGAAACACGAAAGGTTACATTAATTAATACACCAATTGCAATTAAATATGTTTAAAAGAACATTAGAGTGGTCCTCTTTACCTGATGGGGCCACATCATGTTCCTGATCTTCTCTAGCCTAATCATAATCAATATGTTGATCACGCTCTACATGCTCTAAAGTTGAAACATGAAAGGTTACATTAATTAATACACCAATCACAATTAAAGATGTTTAATTGTCTTAATCCATACTATGTTTTGTATAGCACATGAATACATCCAGTACCAGGATGCACACCATGACCTTCATCTGCAGGTTGTGCTACACCCTCACCAGGTTGCATCCAATGCCATGTGCAGTATTATCATTGCTTGTATGTTTAAAACAAATAGGCATGTAATTGCTTTATGGTGGAAATTAATATTAAATAGATTGCACAAGTATTCAATTTTGAATAAACTTTATTGAGTTTATTTACCTGCGTGTCGGATGTAGTGGAAGATTGTGTTTGCCTAGTCAAGACTCTTTGGCATTCAACCACGGCTCCATAGCATTGATGGAAGGTAATCTTCAAGTCATCTTATGTGGGAACTCTGTTGAAATGAGAGCCCTACATTTTTGCATATGATCATGAATTTTTCTTCTATGGTGTGATAAAACCAAAATTGTTTGCAATTTATTATTTGGATGCAATATTTCATTTATTGATACTTAAAATTCATGTGGCTAATTTCATATAACCACCAGAGCCAAGTTTGTGCTGCCCGTGTTTTTCTAGTCTTTCCTTTGTTTCCTTCGATGTGTCAGGTAGCCTATGAAAAGTTTGAAATATGTTAGATTATGTAAAAAGAAAGAGTAATCAGTATATAATTACATTGTTGATAGTATCACATACCTTCCTTGGCTCGGTGGTGTCTTTCATTTTTTCTTTTCAGCCTTCTCCTTTCCATCTGACACTAGGTCCTTCCACTCCCTCTCTGGAATCATGGGGAGACACTCGTACTTTTTGTTCTTCTCTAAATGTGACCTATATTGGTCCCTCACATACTTTAGATAGGTACCTACTTTCTAAGGAACTTGGTTCAGTTGAATGTTTTATCACCAAACAACACAACTAAATGGTTAATGAGCTCATCTTTTAAATCTTGATTTTGGGCATTCCACTGTGTACGCATGGTGGGCCCGAAGAGCTCCAATGTAATATCACTTAGATGTTTATAAAAACCATCATTTCCTACAAAATGATCATGGGATCAATAGTATAAAAAGAGTGATCAATAAGTAAATTTCAATTGGATTATATATAATAATAATTAAAACATTTTAAAGTACCTAGGCCCTTCTCTATCTTTATGGGAACAAAATCCTCAGTCACCAAAAATGTGAACTAAAATATTCCCGTACTAGTAATATGGGAAGATCCAGGAAATGCTGCTAAAACATCACTAGTACTAGTGGCCTCACATCCCCAGGTACATGTCCTGACACATGTTGTGGCATGTTTGCTTCCAGAGGGTGCAATAACAGATGCCTGCATGGTATGTGTTGCCAAAATTTCAGATGACAATATAGGCAAGGATGATATCAGATGATGTGATCTATGTGCAAGAAGATTAGGATGGACACTTGTACTAACCCCTACTCCTCAGATAACACTTGCAGTACCCTGATCATGGCTAGGAGCATCATGAGGACACAAAAAATCCTATAAAAACAACATATATTTTAGTTCATGACATAAAAGAGTACAAAATATAAAACCATGAATGAACTTATGTTATAATTAAAGACCTCATGATAGCTTACTTGGAAGTTTTGTGCTCTCTTAGTCAATATTTTAACCCTCTTTCTTATCTCATCTGTTTGAGGCACTATGAATAACAACTTAAGGATTTATTCATTGCATTTTTTGTGGGTCTTCCTTATCATATCGAGAGGGTTTGCTGAATAAGCGATGTCATCATCACATAATATTGACTGCACCTCGCTATGGATGCTCTCCTCTACTGCTGGTGCCTTTCCCAATCAGTCAATTGCAACAAGAATATTAAAAATATTCTTGAAATTAACCCAATAAACTTATGAAAAAAACATAATAATAAAACATTTTGCTCGTATCTAATTTGTACAATTACAATAAGGTAAACCTGTCGGGTAGAAGCACCTAAAGATGCATCGTGATCTGTGCTCTGGGCCGAAGACTTCCCTACACGATTAATGTTCTGCTGTGACAAAAATTAAATATAAAAAACATTATCGAAATGAAACCATTAGACTTACGAAAAAAAACATAAGAATAAAATGGTATATTGGAGTCATTAATTGGAGGTTGGGTAAAATGGTACATAGTACATACCACCCCTTTAGTAACTATGTTTGTAAATAAGTGATTAAAATTGTAATAGATTAGCAACTCTTCCCCTGCAGTTATTTATTTTATTGCACATACGAATACACGGTTTCCCTCAAGCGCCTCGAATATGCAATTGGGTTGCTTATTTGTTGACCCAGGTCATGTACTATTTATAAACCCTGCATTATTCCTTGATGCTTTTGGCCTTCCATCAATGTACATAGCCACTCCTTTATTTTGATCCTTATCTTTTAGCTGTATATAATTTGTTGACAGTGCATACCTACGCATACTTCATGTATATCAAACCAGCTACATCCAATCTTTGTAACTGTAACAGGGTCCGACATACTCCATCAATTCAGTAACTTTGTCGTAATAGACCTTTATGCCATCCATGCAAAATAGGCCCAAACCATGTAATGACGATGGTGCTCTGCAATATATCCTCTCATTGACAAAAAAAATAGTGTTTATTGGAGGAAGTTACTTGGGTACACATTGTTTCCGTAGATTTTTGTACCTCAAGGGCACCTCAACATCACCTATGCTCTCATCATCATAAGAACATGACCCCCCTTCAGCAAGAAAAAATTCCATGCATTTCCAGAATTTTCTTCTAATATTTTGACCTCTAGTTGATCTCCCTCTTTTAGAACTACTACATGTCTCGCTTTCCTCTTCTCTTCCTTAATTTCCCTCGCTCGGGGAAGATAAATATGAAAAATACCTATTTGGTGGTACCTGCACTCATAAGGATGTTGTATGAAGTTCTTTCATGGTGATGTGATCCAAATGTGACATTATGATTAATCTATCATTTCATCGCTAGAATTTCATAGGTTATAAGGTAATCAAGTCTTGATAGATTGCAAGTTATTGTTACTGCCGTCCAAATGTGTCCATCACAAATCAAATCTACTTAATTTTTTAACTCCAAAACTTTGTAACAAGTGTTAAATGTGACTATGGTCCACTAGTTACATAACCAAGGCCTCAAATGTATTCTCTAATTGTAATCAAAGGACTTTTGTTCATCATTCAAGTAAATAAACTTGAAGGGAAACACCACCAGGTGGTTTATTGGACACCTACATGACTAAAAATAGCAGCAAATTTACATTTAATTTCCATATGTCTAAGTGGTTAATGGGGAGGGAGTGTGTACTACGCTTGGTTAAGTCATCATAAGTTTAGGGTTTAGGGTTTAGGGTTTTTTTAAGTCATCTTAAATCTTCCTATGTCTAATTGCTAGGAGACATTTGGTATGTTTTAAGGTAGGATGAGTGGTTGCATCAATGTTCTAGTTCTTTACGACAAGGTTTCAACATCTTCAAATAGTGAAAGTTAGTGCTCATAGTCATTTGAAACAACATTTTGATTATGTCTAATGGTAGGATTTGATAACTTAAAATATCTCTACTTTGAAACAAAATTATCTCTAACAACTCTAAGAGCTATAATGGGATGGCCACCATCATAGGAAAGATTCTTCATTCTCACTTTTAGGTGTTAAAATTTAACAATACCTTGATTGATGAAATAGCCCAAAGAGCCTTTCTCCATGGTATCCAAGTACACATAGCAGTAGTCTTCTCTTATACGGTTGGACATGATTTAAAGAACATAGCTAGGAATTATTCATTTAACCTAAGGTTTTCTCATAATGCCATCATTGGAAAAGTATGATCAAATTCTTCTATTATGAAGAATTGGTCTATGTGCCTCTAGTAATCACATAAATGTTTGTAAGGATAAAATGACTAATTGCATAAATTAGGAAAGAATCAACTTTGAGTTCTTCAAAGATTATATATTCCTCTATTCATAATTTTTCAGGGTTGTGTGTGGAGGAGGTTATCACTACCAAGAAGGGAGGAGACCTTTCCTTGCATATGTTTGTGGTGGAGGTATTAAAGAGGAATTGTATGCCTCTATTTCCATTCATTAGATCTTTCTTAGCCTAGCATATACTTGGGCTAAGTCTACAATTTCTTCAAACTCATGTGATGAAGGCTATGTGTGATGAAATCCTAGACCTCAACCAAGATGTGGGTAGATTATGGGAGTTTTGCTAAGACTTGAGGCTAGTCGATAAAAATGTGAAAGACAGCTATTTTATTTTTTCTGTCTTATCTTATACCATTTTACGAGAATGGGGGTGCCAATCTATGAGAAGATCTTTGGAAACTAGGCATGAAAATTGTAGGTTAAAGAGAATGGGGGTTCCAAACTTACAGTACTCATTATCCCTTGGTCGTCGATTTTCCTTGAGTTCCCTCAACCTCATCCTCGGCGCTAGTATTGATCTTGTTTTCACTCCTCCAAGCTCTTCCTTGGCACTAATATTGACCTTGTTTTCACTCCTCCAAACTCTTCGTCGGTGCTGGTATTGACCTTGTTTTAACTCCAAACTCTTCCTCGGCGCTAGCATTGACCTTATTTTCACTACTCCAAACTCTTCCTTAGCACTAGTATTGACCTTTCACTTCTCCAATTTGATGAGCTACAACTTGGTTTCGTTAGGTTTTAGAGTATGTTAATTAAATTGAAAATTATGGCACCATTTAGCTAGGTTTTAATATTCTACAATATAGTTAAGTATATATTAGTTATATTTTACATAATAAATAATATAATTATTCAACTTATTATAATTATATATTATATTCTTTAACAAAATTATTAAATACGATAAAATTATTATAATTAATAATTAATAATAAGTATATTTTATATAATACAAAATATAATTAATATAATAGTAATATATATTAATATTATATTAATATGAGAGAGAGAAAATAAATTTTGATTTGTTGTTTCATGTCAACAATCCAAGGATGGCATGTGTCCTTGGGGAGTTATGCTCAAGGTAGCATGCCATTTGATTAAAGATATGATAATTATCCTTTAAGACCTCTTCAATGTACCCATTGCACACTTAAGGAGACAAAGATAAATATAGGGAGGAAAATTTAGAGAGAGAGGGATAAAATGACAAACATACAAATAGAAAGGGAGACAAGGAGATAGAGAGAGGTAGAGAGATAAAGAGATAAGGATGAATAGATAGAGATATAGGGGGGGTGATTGATATATCTCTCCATGCCGCTCTCTATATCTCCCACTATCTATGTCACTCCCTCTTCCCCTCTATCTAGATTGAGCTATCTCTCCCTCTCCCCCCTTTCTCTCTCTCATTCACTCCATCTCTCCCTCCATCTCCTACTCTATATCTCTATCTCTATTTATCTTTTTATCTCCCTCTCACTCCTCTCTCTATCTCTTTCTATCCATATCTTTCTCTACCTCTATCACATCTCTCTATCTCTTTCACCATCCCCCTCTATCTCTCTATCTTTCACTATCCTACTCTCTCTTTTCCTCTTCAACCTATCTCTCCCTCTCTCCCCCTCTTCTCTATCTCTCCTCTCCTACCTATATATATATCCCTTTCTCCCCCTCCCCCTCTCTATCTCCCCCTCTCTATCTCTCACCATCTCTCCCTCCTTATCCCCCCTATCCATCAACTCTCTATCTCCACCTCTCTTCCTTTCTCTTCCCATATATCTCCATCTCTCTTTCTCTTCCCATATATCTCTATCTCTCTCTCTTTCTCTCCCCATCTATCTCTATCTCCCCATATATTAACTAAGAACCCATGCAAGCATACAATAGTATATGTTGGTAAAACTATAATAGTGTTTTATTAAACTATAAGTAGATTATTGTCACCACTCTTCATTCAACATGAAATGCCAAATGTAGCAATTGTTTTGTTTCTTTTTTCAAGTTTCATTAGCCAAGCTATTTAGTAGGTTGAATAAAGTTGTGTTATGACCTTTCGTCTCTTTAAAATAATTAGACAATATTAGTGAGATTAGGAAGGGGAGAAAACTAAACTCCTTCAAAATAGGGGTATTTGTGGCTTTGTTGATTTTCTTTGCATACTATATACTTAGTTCCTCTAGGATAAATAAGTCACTTTAGATCATTTTCTTAGTTGTGTATCCTCACTAATATAGAGTAATCTTTTTCATTTTAATTGACTACTACATAATAGTTTATGTGTTGAAATAATTGTTTCCATTCTTTGTACTTTTTACATTGGAATACAAATCATATTTAATTTCATGCCAATATACTTCTTTCATAAAGATATTTTTTTGAAATAAGTGCTTCATAACCCATCTAATCAAATCATAACCTATCAAAAAGGAAATAGGAATTTTCTAAAGAAAAGAACACTTGACCCAATCATAAGTGTATGGCCTTTGCAGAAAGCAGTGATCCCCCTTAACAATAACTACCTGATTTAGACCTAGTAGGTTCAACTCAACCAACCTATCAACCTGCCTTTAAGAGGCTTCCAACAAGTTTAGAATGACCAATTTAAAAAATCCAAACAACTCTCAAAGTTTGACAAAGAACAGAAGTCAAATTTCACACTTTGACTCCTTGAATCCTTGTAATAGTGCAAACCTAGTTTTTTCCCAATAACTCAAAACTTTCCCAAAACACCAAAGAAACCCTTGATGGTTTTAGACACCCATTTTGGAGTTATTAAACATACTTCAAGGGCAAGTACAAGTGATTTAAAAAAATTTACAGTGATTTTACACTCATTGATTCCCTAAATAAAACCTTATCTTGAGTATAATCCATCATAGTCACATATGATCACATCGTTATTGACCATTTGATATCATGAAAAACCTCCAAAATCTAGTATTCAAATAACCCATATCGGCAAGAATTTGTGCAGGTCTCTCTGATTCATAAATCATTATATTCTCATTTTCAGCATATCGGTGAAAGAACAAAAATGTCACACCGGTCGTATTACATAAGAAGATACACATTGGGATGACATGGTCCATGGTCTCACCGATAAAGATTTTTTTTAGAAAGACAAGTTACATCGGGGTGAAATGAAAAGGTCATACCGATCATATAGGTCTCACCAATGAAGTTCCATCGGAAAGAAACCTCTCTTGTAGCACCGATCAAAGCACAAGGAGTTGTATCGGAATGAGTCTTGGCGACATGAGATCGAAGGAATAATCATCGGGGAGACTTATAACATCGGGTAAATTACTTAATGTCTTAGCGATACACCATGTCTTGCCGATGAAGACACAAACAGATAAAGATAGTCGTAAGGGTGACTCTTGGCGACATTTATATGAATCAAATGGATAGATTATGTGATATCGGTATAATTTCTCCCCAACCAAAATAATTTTTAATGAAAGTTAGTCAAGCCTAAATAAAATGGTTGCCCAAATTTTAAATTATCTTTCTGATAGAACATTTGATGTGACAGTGGGTAAATTCGATGATCACCTATGCTCGGGTTCAAAGCTAGGATTACTAAAGAAGACATATTGGGGAGATTGGCTTATGGTCTCATCGATGAAGGGAATCTATTGGCAAGACAAGTAATCAATGTGACATTGGATCTATCTTGCCGACGGAAGTCATCGGTAAGATATGGACTATTGGAGTGAGTTTTCTATCATGTGTCGATGATTGATCTCTCATCGATGGGTTGGCTTCGGTGGTCATTGCCAAGAGTCTCCATGATGACATGGTGTAGGTCTATTTAAAACTCCCGCAGAGGTCATATTGGTGTCACATTGGATCTGTTTTTCCAACGGAACTCATCAGCAAGACATGAACTATCATAGTGAGTTTTCTATCCTATGCCGATGATTGATCTCTCATTGATGAGTTGGCTTTAGTGGTCATCACCAAGAGTCTCCACAATGACATGGTGTATGTATATTTAAAACTCCTAAAGAGGTCAGATGGGTGTGACATTGGATCTGTCTTTCTGATAGAAGTTGTCAGAAAGACATGAACTATCCGAGTTTTCTATCCTATGTTGATGATTGATCTCTCACCAATGGGTTGGCTTCGGTGGTCATCACCAAGAGTCTCACTGATGAAGTTTCATCGGTGAGAACATTATTTCTTTCATTGACAGGAGCACTGGGAATATATTGGTGAGACATGTGCCATTAGTGTAAATCCTGAATGTTCACTCGACCTGCTAAGTTACACCCACAGGAGGATATCAGCAGGAGTTATGGTGACATATTCAAGACCAAAAGAAAATTTATCGGTGAGACTTACAACATCGTAGGAACCACTGAATGTGTTAGCGATACTAAAAGTCAGGCCAATGAAGAAACAAATGAACTAAAATGATTGTCAGGGTGACTCTTGGTGATGTATATGGGACAAATTTTAACATCGGTCAGATGTGTAGAGTGTTACCCTGATTAGCAGAGTATTCAGTGAACGTTGGTTGGGGTATAATGTATAGATTGACCAAAGTTTAAAGGTGTCTTGCCGACTAGTTCATTTGATGTGACAGTAAGGAATTCAAAATATGTTACATTTGTGCCTGGAGTTAAAACATTAATGACGCCATAGAGTATAGGTAATTTCATAAATTGAAAGGAAATCATTGCAAACTGAACATTATTGCGAATTGGTAACAAAGGAAACGAGGAGACAAACAAAGGGCCAGAGAATTGTTTCAGTTGAAAGACCTCAATCAAAACCAGTAAGTCCTCTGCATTTTAACTTTTTCATTTCTACAATTTTAAGCGAGTAATATGGAAGGCACCAACTCAGGGAAGTTGAAAGGTAGAAAACAAAGTGAGAGCAGTCACCCTAAGAGTAAGAAGCAAAAATTTGAGTCTAGAATTGAGCTGGAGGGTGCTAAACAAAAGTTGAATCAAGATTTAATTGACCAATTTCCTGGCTCTGTGTCCAAAGGTAGGCGCTCCATGCAACTGAGGGTGGAAGTGGATAAATTGGATGAAAAGTGCAAGCACATAGGAATATTTGGACCCCAATAAGAGGCTATGAATTGTTTAGATTCCACTTTCAACGAAGAGATCATTTTGAGCCAGTTTGTAATCTGTGGTGTCTAAATTTGGGAAAAATGGTTTACCCCAATGTGTTTGTCAATATAGAGCTGGTAAAATTGTTGGCCACCCACTATGACTTAAAACTTAAGGCCATATGCGGACCATCTAGGAAATCATTTGTATACATATAAGAGGCTTCAATGTGTGAGGTTTTTAAGTTGGAAGGGTGGTGTAATGAGAAAATTGTGAATGAAGAGTTGGAAAAAGAGTTTTGGAGAATGGAAATCACTTACAAGGGTTGGAGGTTTCCCTTACATAGAATTAAACAAGATGGTAAAATTGTCCCACTTGATGATGGCGATGGGCCTCCATTCCATGTGGACTTATTCGAGCCCTATATGCGATATACCTATTTCTCGGTAGGACAAGTGTTGGGTATGGAAGTTCCTAAGTATATGTCCATTATTCCCATGGTAATTGCAACTGACATTCAATGTAATAATTCTAGGTTATTTGACTATGCTTCATTTGTCTCCAAGCAGCTCAACTTAGCATTGGTGGCAATCAAAAATAAATCCCCTGTTCTTCACCTTAGGCATTATTCTCTTTTAATGCATCTAGTATTGTACTTCAGAAAAGAGTTAGGGATTTGGCCATAAAAGTTGAAGGTTTCATAGTTTGATAAAGAGGGAAAATTGTTACCCATTCAATTATGGACTGCCATTCAGGACAGTAGGTTTGTCAATTCCAGTTTCCTATATTTTGAAGAATATTTTGTAAAGCCAGTATATGAATTCTATAGTCATCCTTTTGCACACTCATTGGCTGATGAAATAAAATGATTTCTCAGACCTAAGGACTTTAATGGACCAATTGATCATAATTGGGGAGACTAGTATTGCTTGGAAGATGCTACTATGGTAAGGGTGTTTGGTTTTGAGGATTCTCCATTCATTTTTCCTAAAACAGTCCTAAATAGGATTACATATTTGGAAATTGTAACACAAATGGATTTTTCTAGTTTCATGAATTTTGGTTCATTAGGAAAACAGGCATTTATGCCTAGTACTCTTTGCTTTGGTGATTTTACTGTGCTTGCAAAGGAAGGATATGATTTGATCCTTGACAAATTAATGCAGTATAATATGAATAAGGGTCCACCAAGAGAAGGTTTCGATCCAGAGGGATATATCAATTCTACCAAATAAAGGATAAACTTTGGAGGATATGATCATGTGCCTTATCAGTTTGATGACATGATTAGAAATTTGGAGGCATAGGAAGCAGAGAGAGTGGTGGAGTAATACAATCAAGGGTTTCTAGATATAGGGTTCCCTTTTTCTAGAGATAAGGAAACTGGATAAGATATGCCATGAGACCTACCCAGTAGGATTTCTAGATTAAAAACTCAAGTTTACAATTGCCCTCCTAGAGAACTAACTATTGTAGAGAGCCAAGATACAGACACCAGACAGATGGCATATAGGTCATTTGTAACAGACAATGAATTTGTGAATTCTTCATAATTCAGATCTTTCTTGTATAAGCAAAAGGGCAAGGAGATAAGGGAGACAATTGATAATATTACACCAAGCAATGAGGAGCAGCTACTAAATAATTTGAAATTAACTGTGGATAGAGAAATGGCTAATATGATCCTAGACAAAGGAAGGAAAATGTTAGAGGATGTTGGAGTTATGATCTTTCTAGGGCTTGATTTGAATTCTGCATTGGTGGTTGATAGCTTCTTAAAGGATAATAGTGCCAAAAACAAGCTTAGTCCAGAGGGGGTGATAGAAATATATGTTGGATCCAAATATAACCTGGATGAAGGATCACTCATGATATGGGCCTTGTATCCACCTCATAGAAAGTCGGTGGTGATTGAGAGAAAATGATCATTTGAAGGACATGCTAGGAGTCACAATGGGACCTCCTAAATTAATAACACATGGTGAAAGCTCACATGAGGTAAAAGATCATTCGGAGGAGTCAATTGCATATTCACAAGGTAAATATGATACACTCGCTGCAATAATCAGAAAAAGGCAGGCCAACTTAACGATTTGGTTGAATAAGCTATGGGGAGCATATTCAAAGAACCATGTTATAGGGCAAGAACACAAGAGAATTGATGGAAGGATTGAAGAAAATTTCTAAGAATTAAATGAAAGAGATGTTCCTGATAGTGTGTCCATTAGTATGGGTAACCAAATTATAAAGAGACACAGGGACTATTATGAGGAACTGCGAGAAGATGCAAAGGGGCTTGTTGATGTTACGAATATGGGAATACCTACACTATTTGAAGATGGAGAAAAGTTGAAAGAGAAAGCTAAGTGGATCGGAGAATGTGAATTGATGTTGTAGGGAATTATGGAAAATGCTACAAGGAAGGATTTGACATTGGACGAGAGCTACGAGCACAACGAAAGGATGATACTCATGAACGGTAGGATTATCTAGATCATTTATCAAATTTTCATCTATGGATAAATAAAGCCTAATCTCTTGTTTTAATTAGTTAAGTAAAATAGAACATTTGTGAAGGGACGTGTCCCTTCCAAGTTTTGATGTATTTATATATGTTCCATAGTAATGCAATAGATATAGGTGTTAGGAGATATTCAGTAGATAGCTTTCTATCAAAATGCTTTCATATACAGAGACTCATATGCATGTATTTTGATGGAGTAAATGAAGATATCCAAGTTATGGATTAAGATTTTGGTATCAGCTATTTGTTAAATTTATGCAGTTATTTGATTGTCTCCATTCTGATGCTTCTTTATTTTTTAAATTCATATAACAAGTTTATACTCAGTTTATCATTGTACATTTTCTATATATGTGTGATCTGGTTATTCAGCTCTCTCAAGTAGGGATTAAAATCTTTTAATCAATCACATCAATTGGGAAGTGTTAGTTGGATTAATAAGAAGAATCACATAACTAGAATTTCCATTCTATCTCAAGAAGAGTTTGTCAAATATTCACTTGCATGTTTACACAAGTTGTAAACAATTTATGTACCTGATAGTTTGAATTATTGCCTTATTGAAATCCACATTTGTAGATATTCATTAAACTCCATATACCCAACAAGGCACTGGTCTCCCCTTGTATTCTTTTATAATTTTCATTATTCTTATTTATTTTATAGTTACATTTACAAATACACATACACATGCATTTACTATTTTTATTTATTTCTCATGTAGTTTAATAGTTTGATCAATTTCATATTATATGTGTTGAAGACTTTAGAATTTCAATTACTTTAATTTATGGATGTGTTGTATCTATAACACTACAAAACCATATGTTCTTTGAATTTACACTTGCATTTAGAAATACACATTTATATACATAAATATAGATTTCTTTAATGATATACTGCATTTATTGTTCTAGGAGAGCATCTAGTAATTGCATTTACATTTACATTTAAAAATACAAATACATACATACATACATATTTATGCATCCTACGCCCTATTCATGCATCCTACAATTACAACAGTATCCATGGGACCTCTTACACAAGATACAATAATCACAAAAAGTGTAAGAGCCCCTTTATATCATGTTTGGACTACAAAACCCTCAAAAATAGGGTAATTGGGCTGAATGCAAAGAAATGAAGCTTTCTAACTCAAATCAACGCCTTAAACCCTCAAATCATATTCAAATCAAAGCTAACACATATATGGCACTTTTTTCTCTAATAGCTAAGATGAATTCCATTAGGCTTTTACTCTTCTTGGTTGCAACATAGAGATTTGAAGTCCATAAATAGATGTCAAAAGTGCCTTATTGTATGGAGACTTATAGGAAGAATTTTACATGTTTTAAACTCTAGATTTTATCAATAGTGATAACTCCAACTCTGTGTGAACATTGAGAAATCATTGTGCAGATTGAAATAGGATCCTTGAGATTTGTATGAAAAGATAAAAAAAATTCTCATCAATTCTAGTTTTATATGGATTCGTCATGACCCTATAGTCTACACTCAAATAGTAGATAGGAAATTCTTGAGTTTTATACTCCATGTTGATAATTGAATAACTATGGGGTCTTACACCAAGTAGATTCATGATTTGGAAGTATACTTAGTGAGGCATTTTAAGATAATTGACTTAGATTTGTCACATTTTTTCCTTGGTTTAGAAATTTTATAGTCTACCAAATAATTTTTTTTAATTAATCCAAATATGCTCAAGGCATTATTTGATGCTTCAACATAGAAAATCCAAGTTCACACCAACTCTTTTTTAATTTGGATTTAATCATTTTACCATGCTTTCTTCTCCTACAATTGATTGTACACTCTATAACACTACAAAACTATACGCTCTTTTCATTTACACTTGCATTTAGAAATACACATTTATATACATAAATATAGATTTCTTTAATGATATGTTGCATTTATTGTTTTAGGAGAGCATCCAGTAATTACATTTACATTTACATTTAAAAATACAAATACATACATACATATTTATGCATCCTACAATTACAACAGTATCCATGGGACCTCTTACACAAGCTACAGTAATCACAAAAAGTGTAAGAGCCCCTTTATATCATGTTTGGACTACACGACCCTCAAAAATAGGGTAACCGGGCTGTATGCAAAGAAATGAAGCTTTATAACTCAAATCAACGCCTTCATCCCTCAAATCATATTCAAATCAAAGCTAACACATATCTTCACGACATGGAATTGATTTCACATCAAAATATGGCTGCATGTGACCATACAGTGCTTCATAATAGGAAAAATACAGAAATTTTTAAGAAAAACATAGATTTTTGAATGTCAAGAGCTTGTATTTTAAATCCTAAACCATCAACAACCATTACAATGATCACTTTATGCCTTTTAAAGGATTTTACACCTCAACCACTGAACAACCACCTCTATAACTCACTTTTTAATATTTTATGATCACATGAAACATAAAACACACTAATTTCAAGGTTGTTAACATCACTATTGAAATGTTTTAATTTTTTGACCTTTCAAACATTAAAAAGTACATCATTAAATTAATTATGTAATAACATAAAAATTAAAAATATCATGAATTAATTACGTAACCACATAAGTCAAATATAGTTCTATCAAGACATTAATATCAAATAGATAATATAATCACATAACTCATACATTTCAATGTCATTGATCTTCTTCTTCATCCAACTCTTTGTTTGTATCACCCGATCCAGATTCAACATTGTAAGGATTGGTTATATCATCATCATCATCATTGATATCAGTTTTGATAATGTCATCATCTACATGAATATCATCTTCATGAACATTAACTCCTACATCATCATGATCTAGTTCCTCCTCTTTGACATCTTCGTCAGGGACATCATCAACTAACCGTTGATCCTAATCATCATCTACATCATCTTCTATATCTTTGGTATCTTCTTCTTCCACCACATTATACTTTATCGGCCTTCCTCTTGGATCATGTCTAACAACAAATGATCAACCCGGTTTACCTGGAACCTCTGAGTAAAATACCTACTCACATTGGCTTGGAAGAACATAGGGCTCATTTCCAGGTCGCTCAATCAACCTTATATTAACCATGATAAATCCAATATCATGTTCAATAATAGTTCTCTCGAGATCATTTTCATTTAATCGTAGCCTGTACCATAGAACGACGAACAAAATTAATCTGAAGGACTTAAAGTCACACTCAAGTATATCATTCAAAATCCCATAGTATCGATTTTCTAAGACTTTTGGATGTATGTTGCTTCTAGATGAAACATTAGTCACCTGAAAGACTGCAGTTATACCAGAATCACAAGTTTTCTTCATGTCATCCAACTTTTTGATTCAAAATTTATGACCATTGCACCACCTAGCCTTGTGGTGTTTCACCTGCAATATGTCAAACATGTAAAAATTATTGCAATATTGTCAGTTGATAAATATATTTATTCTTGGTCGAGTGTATGCAAAGAAAATAATCTCAACATATATATACATCAATATAATTGAAAATAATTAAATAATATGGGTGATTAATATATTTATACGTACCTATTTATCTCTTAAACCATATGCTAAATCAATTTCCCTTTGTGTAACATTGGAATCTCCATTACAATGAGCTTCTTTAACCAATGAAGCCACACCTTCCCATGTTAATGAGCGTCCAAATTGCTGACATCATTCAATCCATACTGTCATCCAATCAAGATTGTTTGCAACATACAAATGAAGTGCATCCCACTCTCGGCCAACTGTATCAAAAAAATTGAAATTCACAAACAAAATATAATTAGTTAAATGCCACGGTATATGACCTTAATTTATAATTGATGCATATTGAAGATTAATAATTTAATAAGTACGATATACATAAAACTATATGTAAAATGTATTCCAATTAATCTCCATGACCATCTTATAATTACCTCTCACTTTCCTCAATCTACCTATCCCCATCAGGTACTCCCTTTCAAATTTGTTAATGGAGTTGGGATCCCAAATGTTATCTACATGGATCTTTGCTGCAAACTTAGCAAGATATTCACTAATGTACACCATGGTCTGGTATACCATATATCCCTCCACCATAGAACCCTCATGATGTGCTCTTTTTCTAACCAAAGAGTTTAAAAATTTTAAGTGCCTCTCAACCATCCACATTGACCTTGTGTGTACAAGTCCACACAATTCAATCTCCTTAACCTAGTGTTTGAGGTAGTGTTCTTGTGCATTGAAAAATGTTGAAGGTAGACACTTTTGCATTTCACACATTAGATGAGGAATTTTTCTCTTCCAATAATTTATATCTTCTTTATGGATTTTTTTAGATGACAACCATCTACAAGTGATTCAAGGCGTAAATATATTAATGATATTTAACAAAAATATACAGTACATTACATAACAAGTAAAAAAAATGGAAATTATAAGATCTATACAATGAATCGAACAAATATCACTACTTACCTCATGTATTTTCCAAGATCATATATAACTTGCTTAACATTGTTATCAAAGTTGTCTGGGAGAGATAGAGGTAGAACATACTGCAACAATTATAAAATGTTCTTTTCATTATTTTTCCAAAAGTAGTAAACATAATACAATGAAAAGTACATGCATTATACAAACTGTGTATATAATATACTAGAATAATTACCTTAATGAAGGTATCCCAATCATGCATTTTCATCCCTGACCCAAATTCACCTTTCTTTCTTATTATATTGTTTATGTTCGCAACAAATCCTGTGGGAAAATGAATTTTTCGTATGACTTCTTTTATAGCATTGCTTTGTTGCTCCGTTAATAACCAAGGAAGGGCACTTATATTAATTTGGTCTCCATCGCTATTTAATTGAATGACATTTTTAATTGCATGATTGGCTTCTTGAATGTCACTACAAATTTTGTCAATTTTTTCTTTGTCATGCCTTCCATTGAATATTTTCCATAACGTTTTTGTTATATTCTTTCCGATATGCATTGTATCAAACAAATGCACAATTTGTAGTTGCTCATAGTAGGGAAACCTACTAAATTTTTGGGATAAATTTTCAGTCCTTGTGGAAGCCGGCCATTAATGCCTTGATGACCTTCATGAAACATATAATTTAAACAAATTAACAACGACAATCATTGTCAATTATAGCATGAGTAAAGACAACACAATATAAAAATATAAATTCAAAACATATCATATATGATAGATAAACTGATGTATAACCTTCACTATTAATTCTATTATATTCCAACTTCCATAGTTGAGGTGTCATTCTTCATGGTTTTGATGTAGTCTCTTCTTTCCCATTGAGAAGATGTTCTTCAGTAGTTCGATACTTATGATTTCTGTAAAGGAAGTTCCTATACTCATCAAACACCTACTTTCCTAAACTTGTTGAACGACGAGATTTCATCTTTGGACCAAAAATTGGACATGCAAATTTTCCCTCTGTTTGAAGACTTGCAAGATCATATATAATTGGATTAAATATGTCAATTTTTATATTAAATATATAATGAATAGATTATTTAAAAAACATGCATGATATCTACTTCATAAAATTAAATATTGTTAAAGTGCAGTCAAACGTTATAACATACCACAAAAATGTGTTAGCCTTGGGGCATCATGAATTGTCCATACAAGCATTGCATGGAATTGAAATTGTCTTTGTCCTATTGGTCTAGAGATGTCATACATAGTGACACCATTCCATAACTTTAGTAACTCATCGATAAAAGGCTTGATAAATACATTCATATCTTTAACTTGGTACTTGCCTAGTTGAATGACCATAAAAATTACATAATTATTATAACCATTTTACTGCAATATATATAAATTAATGTACATGACTATTGATTGAAAAAAATATAATTCATTATGCATCAAATAAGACAAATGAGATGCTACTACGTTAAAGAAAATTGATGTAAAAAAATACCTAGAACAATCATTGACAACATTATGTGCTCCCTCTTTATTGACATCCATAGAGGAATGTTATTGTTGATAACAAAAATAGGCCACACTGAGTAAATAGATCTCAACTCTCCAAATGGATTGACACCATCCACTACTAATGAAATCCTGAGATTACTAGGTTCTTCTTTAAAGTGTGGCCATTTTTCCTCCATGTCCCTAAATGAAAAACCATCCACAGGAATTCGAAGAATGTCATCTCCACTTCTATTCCATGCATGGTAATCCATAAATTGTGCTAAGCTTTCACACCTAAATAATTGTTGCATACATGGAATAATGGGAATATAACGAAGAAGCTTGTGAGGCACCTTTTTTGTTAGTTGATCTGTTTGATATCTACTGATATAACATTTTGGGCATTCTGTTGCAAATTCATATAGTCTATGATATATAATATAATCATTGGGACATGCATCTATTACTTGATACTCCATTCCGATATCTTTCATAATGCCATATAAATGTCAGTATGAGTGAGGTAAAATATTTGATGTTAGTAACAAAAATTCACCAATTTTTTTTTTTTTTTTAAAAAGGGGGTAAAAACTTTATTGAAAATTAAAGGAGCACATTACAGCAAAATTCCAGGGCCCAAGTCCCAAGAACCAAAAGAACCAGTACAATCAAACAACATCAACTATCAACATGAATCCTCCTATCCTCCTCAAGGAACTGATCCAACTCCTACCGCAGCTCAGGGGAAACCTGCAACTAGTCTTCAATCTTCCAGCCACCATCATGCTCAGAAGCCCACTTGGCTAAGCAGTCAGCAACCCTATTCCACTCCCTCGGGGTATGAACAAAACAAACCTCCACCATTCTAGAGCTAACTTGAAGAATCTGATGAACCACCGAGGCCAACTGCCAATTAATACCAGACACTTTCCTCTCATTCAAAAGAGAAATCAAGACCTGTGAATCAGCTTCACAAATAACCTTTTGCCAACCCAGAGCAAAGGCCTGCTCCACAGCATAAAGAATCGCCAAACCCTCCATGAGATTAACAGTTTGCACCCCCTCATGGATAGAGAAAAGAAATATCACCGAACCTGCTGAGTCCCTGCCAACTCCACCAATCCCAGCAGGACCAGGATTACCTCTAGAAGATCCATCCGTATTGATCTTTAGAACACCATCGGGAGGAGGCAACCACCTACCCGCCCGTTGGACTCTCTTTTTCCCCAGCCGACAGCTCCTTGGCCTATAGGGAGAAGAATGTATCTCTTGCAGGCCCAATCTGTCAACCAACTCAGCATCCTCTTTCCCCAAGGGAAAAACCACATCACTTTTAGCCACCACCGACTCTTGAATCATACCTAACATACGCATCCACACTTGCTGACCCACCATTTTCATACCACGGAATAACCTGCGATTCCTCTCTAGCCAGATTTGCCAAAGAAGAAAGGTAGGACCAACATACCAAACATCCTGCAAGAAGGCAGCCACAGAGGGGGGTCGACCCATACTATCCCAGAATTCCACCAAAGAGGAAGCATGAACACAAGGTTGCTTCCAGACCTCCCACCACATATGCCAAAGTTGCATAACAAAGGGGCATCGGAAGAACAAGTGAGCAGCATCCTCCTCCCCGTTCCCACACAAGACACAAAAAGAAGGCCCCTGGAATCCACGTTTATGAATGTTGTCCCATGTCAAACACCTATTCCAAGCCAAAGTCCAAACAAAGAAATTGCACTTTGGCCAAGAGAGCTTATTCCATACCCTTTTCCACCAATGCACCTCCACCCTAACCATTTTCTGAGCCAATAGCACCTGATAGCTAGAAGCAACAGAGTAAATCCCCTTATGATTAGGGGTCCAGGCAAGAATATCCTCTTCAAGAAGAGAACAACAACGTCTGCTACAAAGAATTGTGTAAAGCTCCGCTCTTTCTTCCTCCATTCCCACAACCGGCCACTCTGCGGGATCCTTCCACCTGGCGACTTCCAACTGTCCAAAAAAAGAGAAAAAAAAAACAAAAACAAAAAAAAACAAAACAAAACAAAACAAAAATTCACCAATCAATCTACAACAAAAAATAATTTGTTAATATAAAGAATATTAATGGCACATATTTCATCCTTTATTTACTAGTGATGAACTAACAACAGTTAAAATAGATGAAAAAAGATGACATATATGACATACCTTAACATCCATGAGATTTCAATGAATGATAAACCATTCATAACCTTCAAGTTCAAAAACAACAATACAACGAAGAGAAGAGTTGTTTGGGAGCTTTCATAAAGGAGCTTATATGCCTTCTCAAGTACAGGCAAATCATGAACATCATCAAAGGCATCTCGATCATCATGATCAGCTCTGCCACTAAATGTGTCATGGATCAATGTATTTGTACCATCATCTTCAACTATATTTTCTAGCGCATGATCATCTTCGATATTCACAGCTCCATGTTCGTCCACTTGCAAAACCACATTCTTTGGGCCATGATAATCCATATCATGTTCCCTAGGGTGCACCACCTTTATAATAATGATAGACACAAATAAACCATGATCATGATCAAGTGATTTTATTTATATATATATAAAATGTTAAAATGATATAAACATTTACAAATTCAATCAATATAAACACATATAATGAATAACTTACCAATGGATGATAATCATGCCCCTCTTCAACGTGACCATGTTGCTTACAATGTTTTTCAGCTATTGTGATTAAAAGTCGTTTCGTCTTTAAGCCCTTGCAATTATTGCAAAGACAACAACATTTCCCATCACCCTTTCTTTTCAAACTAGCCCACAATCTATCAAGTGTCTCTTCATTTTGTTCTAGACTAATATTAACTAACATGATTTTTCTTTACCAAGCCTGAATATTTAGATCTTCAAAAAAATCAAACTCACACTCCAATAATATTTATTCATAGACAAGTAACAAAATCTAATAATTCTAATATTTTACACCAAAAATTTTTGGCATGCAACCACCCTTGCAAAATAGAAGATAGTCTGAAGTTAATGACCCCAAAAAACACTTTAAAATGCTAATTCCAAAACTTATTAAATTATGATTTTACTATAATTTCCAACCGTTAGACTCCTAAAATCATAATATTGAACTTGCACAACAAAATCTGAAAATGCAACTCTGAAAATGCACAAGTCTAAAAATGAAATCTGATGAGATGTTGCTTTAAAATATGATTTTCAAGCCTGGAAGTAAAAATCTGACTTCACAAATGCATTCTGGGAAAGGACAATGACTACCCTCAACCTGGCGATAGCTTCTTGAATTTTTTTTTATTTTTCCCAAGAAAATCATCCTTAGTTCTCCACAAACTCTCTTAAGTATAGCAAATTCGCAAGTACAGCAAATTCATAAGTATCATAAAACGTTGTCACAATAAATAGTTGAGCTCACTTTTTATTTATGTTGGTCTCAATTTTGACTTCACATGTTCATCAAAATTTTGACGAAAAAATAGGTTCGTCAAAATTTCGATGAATGTCGGGGATAAAATTAAAAAAAATTGAAAATTACACATTAAATATCACTAGTACCCAAAAATACATTACAATCCAACTTTCGTTGGAAATTCTCTTCGGATTTTGTAGTCAAATGAGTTAGTGTATGACTCTTCCCATCTGCAGGCTGCAATTTCTTGCTTCAACATTGAGAGGCATTTTTTTGAAAGGCCCCGATTTCTTTAAAGGAGGCCCAATTTGGAGACCACAATTTTGTGCTTGGTTGGCTGATTCATTTGTGTGGAGGACATTATTTCCTATGCTCTGTGGAGATGGTTTGAAGGATCGAGTTGATCATTGCTAGGGCTGTGTAGATTGGAGGACCTTGATTGGTCGATTCTACAATAGAATTTAGTTTTTCTAAAGTTTTCCATCAAATATTTCTAGGGTTCATTGGCAGTGGGCCCATCTATGACTTTTTGGAATGTTATTTAGGACTTTAATGCCACATTGAGCCTGAAGTTGTGTTTATTAGTCTTCTTATACCTTGGTGCAAATAAGCATAGTGTGAGCAAAGGTTCATGTGACCAGTGGAGGGTCATTTCTTACGTATGCATGATCTTCCTTGAAGTGTAAGTTGCTTGGTGATTGGCCACTTGGTGGTGTGACTTGGTCCCTTGTGCTCAAACCTAGTGTTTTGGATTCCAGTTGGCCTGAGAGGCTCAATTTTTATCCCTTGTGCATTCTGTGGTCATATGGTGTGACTAAGAGCTCTAGAAAATGTTGAAAAATCCTCTATAGGTCCTTTTTTATTTGCGCATATCTTTTACAAACAGAGGCCGATTTACATAAACCACATATCAATGGAAAGGTATTTTTTTCACCTTTGCATTGGTTAAGGAATTTCTCTCATATTTTTATTTTTGGTGGCCCTTTTAATCCATTGAATTTCAATATTGGAGTTGCTTGATTCTCAACCCTTTTTATTGCATCATTGCTTCCTGAAGTATTTTGGGAAGGCTTCATTTGTAGTATTTGGGAGTTTCTAATTGTTGTTGAAGGTTATTGTCATTATATTTTTGGAGATTTGTCATAGTTGATTATGGGGTTTTCAATTCATCCTATTGTGATTATGTTGAAAATGGAAAACTATGAACAATGGAGAGATGGTATCATAAAACATCTCAAATGGCTTCATTTGTTGCCACATTTGTATAATCTTGTTCCCCTTCCTGGTATTGATAGTAATACATTTGCATGGAATTGCAAAAGGGATCATGTCCTAGGAGTTTTTGCAATGCATACTGATGATGCCACTTTGGATGCTATTGATCATTTTGAGTGTCCATATATTATTTGGACTAAAATATGGGAAATACATGGAGATCCTGATACTCAGCTATTGCCAGATGATCGTATTTCAGATTGTCTTGTGCCTCTTCATTTTTCAGACATGATACCCTATGATCATGCTACTATGCAGCAGTTTGAAGTTTTGGAATACTTTAAATCTTCAGATGAGGATGATGAGGGTTCTTTAGATTCTCTTTCTTCTCCATCAAAGACAATTGATGTACATTCACCTTCAATGATTCATTGTGTAGAGTCATTGATTGAGGCTCCTATCATTCCTATTCATTAGGGCCATTCATCTTGTGTTGGTTCATTAAGCACATCCATTGATTCATCACAACCAGTATCTCATTTTCTTCTTGATTGGGATTCATATTTGTCGAACATTGTTTCATTGTTCGTAGAATCTCATATTTCTGATTTGGAAGACACATTTGAGGGTATATCCCTTCTATTTGATGATAGTTGTGGTACAACTATTGTCACTCCATCTCAGTCTTTGGAGAATTTTTAGAATCAGTTTCCAATGGTACCTTATTTGTCACCTTTTGTTATGATTGGGCATGTTCCTGATTGGTTTGTGGCATCATCTTCCAAGGTCATGGCGACACATGAGCAGATTTCAGAGATATTTTCATCCTACATTTTGATTTCACTTGTTGATTCCTATCTAGAATGGGAAGCATACCTACATTTGTATTTGGTTTTGTTTCTTCCAAAAGGGATACAAGTTGTTTGTCAACACTAGATCATGTTTTGTTTTCAAGCACTTACCATTTTTGCAAGTGATTACACATTGTGGGGGGGCTATATAGTCTCTCTATTTCCCTCTTATGTGGGGGGAATTGACTGTATATACATGATGTATGTAGTCCTTGGGGGTGTGATTGAGTCCTCCATCCATGCATCATTTTTTTCTTTTCTCTCTTTTGGAGAGGGGTTTTTTTCCACAGGGTTTTTCTCCTTTTCTCTGGTTGTGAGAGATTTTGTTTTGTAGTTGTAAATGGGTACCTAACATGGTTGTGTAGCCAAGACCCATATTTCATTTTCATTTATGCATGATAATTCTCCCTAACTTGTACTTAAGGGGTGATGTTAGAGTAAATGGTTTTTACCATTTCCCTACTTAAGTTTACTTAGGCACAATAGTTTATTAGTTTTTTATTTAATTTTTTGGGTAGTTTCTTTCTTGTATCAGGAATTTTTATACCCATTGCATTTCACTTAACTTTATAAGGCACTTAGTATAGTATGTAAATTATCTCAATATTATTCACTCCTTATTTGGTGAAATGGCCTTCTGTTGCCTCTCTCTATCTCATGAAGTACATTTTTGTTTCAGTTGGTGATCTTGGGCTCACACCAACACAATTCAAATATAGAGCACCATTTAAGTAGATTAGATCAATTGGTGAAGAGGGAGAAATTTATTAGAGGTCATTCCAATAAATCCTAATAGTTTTGTGTAGTTTTTGACTAAGGTCATACATGGACCCAAGGATGGCTTATATGTGTTTGGTGGCGATATCCTTGTATTAGAAAATGTTAGAATTTCTCTAATAGCCTATTATTTACATGACTATAGTGTAGATCCACTATCATAGTATCATTATAATAACTATATATTTTTTTCTTATTTCATGTTTGATATCTCTCTCATGTATGTTTTATATTATATCATTATTCCTAATTTATATTGTTTTTGTTTGATTTGTTTTGACTATGCAAAATTTAAAGTAATAGAAACAGTAGTACCTAGATTACATAGAAATTTCATATCATTTCAACCAAAGGTCATTGTCACAAGGTTATTGTCATAAAATTTATAGAAGTTACATGTCATCATATTCCAACAAAAAATTGGTTTCTTTATCCTAATAAAATCAACAATCTATTTAAAAAATGCATTCCATCATATATTAGGTGTAATAATTTTAGTTTTTGAGTTCCATTTTCTTAGTCATAGTTTTTTTATTTCCAATTTTTATTTTCTAGAACCAATACTTTATATGTACTTATTTTTTTCTATTTCCATCAAATGACCTTGTCCCAATTTGTTAATTTCCTCTCTCTTTTGCATGGCTTTATAGTACATTAGGTTTCTTAACCTTCATATCTCTCTCTTTGTTGTGATTATTGAAAGGTGATAGAAGTAATAAATTCTCAAAGGACCATCACATATCTAATTAAAAAAAAATTGTTTCACCTTGAGGACATTAGTGCCCCCAAGGACACCCCTAAGGGGTAGAAATTTCCTAAACTACTATTGCTCCCAAAATTTTGTCAAAATTTATTCTTTACAACTTAATACTTTTTAATATTTATGTATTTTATATCGACATATATATCCACCCTTTCTTTCACTATTTTATCTTTATTAGTCATATTTTTTAATTCCCTAGTCATGTTTTTGTTTCCATTAATTATTTCGAAGTATAAATCTCTAGTCTAGTTTCCATTAAAAACTCATGTATGATCTTATTATATATTTATTATATATTACAAAATTATTTTTTTGTTCTAATATAGTACACACTTAAGAAAGATATAATTTATTTAATTTTAGCTATAAGAAAGTGTGAAAACTACAAAGTTCAAAAAATATATTCAATAAATGTCTAGGTGTGATAATAATCATCAAATTTAGAGAAAAAATATACACAATTAGGTTCTCTAGTAATTGTGAATAGTGTAAAAAAATCCAATAGATGCACAAGTAAATATATCAAAATCTAAGAAAATATTTAGTGACAAACAATTATCAATAACTATGAGTCAAATCTATGATCATCCTCAAATCAACAAAATATGTTGACTTCAAAATTCAAAAACTTGAAATCTAAATTTCTAAAATCCTTAAATACAAAATTATTAGCACCTTTATAGGATCACCAAATGAAGAAGGAAGAAAATAGACATGAATTCAACAAAAATAATTTTAGATTACTTTATTTTATCAATGTATAATAATGTATAAATATATACAACATTGTGTAGCCACCTAGAAAGAACCTTGCAAATTTATGTGGTTATATCATAGTCAAGTAGATATATAAAACATAGTGCTAGGAAACATGTAGGGATAATATACAGGAAACATACCAATATGTGGAAAGTGTGAGCATGTATGTTAAACTCGCTTGTAATCCAAATTCAAAGGATCCCCATAAGATATTTGAAAATTCCAAGAAACACCCTACAATCTAAAATCTCTAATAAGTTGCTATTCTTTACAAATACTATTATGCATATTCTACACCCAAAAATCAAAAACCATAAATCATGACGAAATCAATACATGTGATCCATTTTCAGCCCTATTAGTAATCACACCCACTCATAGGATTTCCTAACAAACCATGTGCTAAAGAGAGTAAAAATTGGAAAACACATGCTAATGATCATAAGTAATCCAAAACCATAAAACTGTTAAACCAATGTGTAGAAAAGAGTGAGAATATCTATTAAACCCCCCTTGTAATCCAAATTCAAATACTCCCCATAAGGTATGTGCAAATTCCAAAAAACCCCATACAACATAAAATCTCTAATAAGTTGCTAGCATCTACAAATACAATTATGTATGTTTTTCACTCAAAAATAAAAATAAAACACATAAATAATGATGAAAACACTACATTTGATCAATTTTCACCCCTATTAGGAATCACACCCATTCATAGGATGTCCTAACAAACCATGTACTAATTAAAAACCTAGAAAACTCTTGTTAATCATCATATCTACTCCAAAACCATAAAAATATTTTGTAGTTGCAATATCTAAATATAAACCCATCCTATTTTACAAATCTCTCAAAGTTAAAAAAATAAAGGCACATTTGGGCACTAAAAATTTACTCCTCTACTAAAAAAATTATCGACCCTCAAATATGATGACTTAGGTCTTCTCATTGACCATCTACCAAAGAGGTCAATTTACATTGTTAATAATCAATGTGATCACACATTCATTAAATATAATCAATATAAGGTTGACTAGTGTTGAGTCACTCTCATCATTGATGTATACTCCAAATCATGGCGAACTAGCTCAATGCATAATCACCAAATCCCATAATCAACTCTCTCATATGTGTGATGTTGAACTATGTAAATTGTAAGCTTAGAAATTTATACATAACTAATGTATTATCTACTTATTTCAAAATTAGTTACTTAAAGATAAAAAATCATGGGATCTATTACTTTTCCCATCGTAAACACTATACTAATCAAGACCAAACATTATTTAAAGCTATCATAAGTTTTCATTATGTAGTATGTAGTAGGTTGTGCTTAAAAATAACCAATCCTAAGTGACTAATATGAGTACTTTCCTAGTACTGCATACAACTAAAAAACTAAAATAATTACTTATGTTAATCCTCAATAACTAATATAAGTAGTCTCCAAGCACTACACCTAAGACAACTTATGGTATGGAACTAAAATCATTCAAACTTAGTGTAGGTACAATCCTATACATAATGTCTCAATGCTTAAAAATAACCAATCCTAAGTGACTAATATAAGTACTTTCCTAGTACCACATACAACTAAAAAACTAAAATCATTACTTATGATTAATCCTCAATAACTAATATAAGTAGTCTCCAAGCACTACACCTAAGACAACTCAACGTATGGAACTAAAATCATTCAAACTCAGTGTAGGTACAATCCTATACATAATATCTCAATGCTTAAAAATAACCAATCCTAAGTGACTAATATGAGTACTTTCCTAGTACCACATACAACTAAAAAACTAAAATCATTACTTTTGATTAATCCTCAATAACTAATATAAGTAGTCTTCAAGCACTACATCTAAGACAACTCAAGGTATGGAACTAAAATCATTCAAACTTAGTGTACGTACAATCCAATACATAATATCTCACTGCATTATAAGTATTATGCAGATAATGTAAAGTTGATACACATGTCATCACACCTATTTAATCAAGAAAACATCAAAGATCACTAACAATCATCAAATCTCAAGCAACATGTAACATAAGAAACTACCCTTTGCCTCAACTAGTAAGTACTCTAAAAACTACAAATAGCATGCATAATGTATATTAGATAAACAACGAGAAATATCAACATATACAAAATATGTGTGACTCAAGCATTAACAACTATGATTCAAATCTCTATAATCATCCTCAAATCAATAAATTTAGTACTCCCCACAATCCACAAGCTCAAAATTCACATCATCAAATCAATTAGCAATCACTCACCCATCAAAAAATTAGGTATTTGACCATCAATTATAATCAAACTAGGTATTTAATAATCCCAATAAAAAAGAACCTCTATAATTCATTCATCAAATCAAGTACTTAGGCATTTCATAATCAATAATAGAAAAAACTTAATCAACATAAACTAAAAATTTGACCTTTGATGCTTTACCTATCAAATGAGAGTGGAAATGATCCTAATCCAATTCCCAATATTTCTCGTCTTTTATTCAATGCCATTTACAATTTTATCACTTTAATTGGATCTAGAGCATGATCTTCTCCTTACTAGTTTCCAAACTTTTTTTCAGGGTTGACAATTGTAAGATAGGATACTTACCCATCAGTGTTGGAAAAAAAAGTTTAAATTTATAAATCTAAAGTTGTTTTTATTGGATTAAGAATACAATTGCAAAGAAACAACAATTACAAAACTAGTGTAACAATAGTTGTGAAGAGAACAAAAGAGAAAAGACTAAATACAACTTAGATCATCTTAGATCACTTTTATCACATCAAATATTTTTCCATTTTTTTTTCAAGTTTGATAATTGTAAGATATGATACTTACCCATCAATGTTGGAAATAAAATACAACAAATGATGGTTACAAAACTAGTGTAACAACAGCTCTAAAGAGAACAAAATAGAAAAGATGAAATACAACTTAGATCATCTTAGATCACTTTTATCACATCAAATATTTATTAAAAAAATCATAGAATAATAATTCCTCTCATAAAATAAAAACCAACTCAAAATAATCAACTTGCATCAAAATTGAATATCTAAAGAATATCTTTAATCACTTTTATTACATCAAATAGAAAATAATAACTCTGCTCATAAAATAAAAACTAGGTAACTCATTGAGTAGTCAACTTGCATCAAAGATATTTGTATAAAAAATATTTTTACTTTCCTTACAACTTTAAAAATCTTCAAACTCGCCACTAGGGTCCCATACTATAAGTGTAACCCACGAGTTAATGAGAGGTTTAGATATTATAATAGTTTATACGGATTTGGAAGCCACCTAACCTCTTTCTAGATGGTGACGTAATATATTTCTTAAGAAAATCCTAACCTGCTTAGTGACGCAATATATTACCATGCATTTGACTGCCTCCTAAGGTTTTATCTCTTATCTCAAACTTTTTTATTATTATTATTTTACAATAATTCTTGCCCGTTTTCATAAAGCCAGCCTCCCCCGGTATGGAGAATGAACTGCGACTTTCCTTCTCCATGTTAACGTTGACCTGGAAAAATGGTATGGAGAAGCTGAGCATCATATAAAATTATGATAAAAAATAATTTTGTTCTATAGAATTTAAATTCTAGGTACAGAAGGTTAGGTGAATTTTGTATAAACTTAAGATCTTTTGCGAGTCAATTCTATATTTTTAGGTGAATTTTGTATAAACTTAAGATCTTTTGCGAGTCAATTCTATATTTTTAGATCAATCTCATGTCATTTAGATTCAATCTCTAATGTTTAGTGTTGATTTGATAAAATGTGTATTTTTGCAATTATGTACACTTTAGTCTTTGTTGTCTAATTTGATACTTAAGCATTTTTGAATTGTGTGGGTTCACATTCTTCTATGTTAACTGACTTCAATGACTAGCTTTTGATAAATGCTGGTAGACAAAAAGTATGAAAGTGTTCTAGATTTAGATTGTAATACAATTATTGATTCTTTTAAGTGCTCCGACTCTAAATACTCCTACGATTCTAAGATTTTCAAAGATATAATTAATATTCAAATGAATATTTTTTAAATACAAGGTCATAATAAATTATCACACAAATATATACCAAATCTAATTTCACTAATTAGTTAAAAAAAATATGAATTGATAATTCTAATTTAAAGTTAGACCTTTACTATACAAAATTACTTAAATATAGCACAACAATAATCTTAAACATGGAAATGTAAATATTATGACTAAAATCATACATATATATATATATAAAAAAAATCTAACAATAAAGTAAATATATAAAAATAATTAATCGACCCTTGATCTATTGGTCAGGCTGAATGGTTTTGAATGAGCCGACCAAACATCAAGTCATGATGAGTGCAAGACCCTACATTATAATGAATAAGACAAGATTATGTTCCGAATAACTTTGATGGAATGGATAGTCGAAATAGTTTCAACCTAAGACTCATATTCCCATATCAAATAACAAATATAATATAAAATCTTCTATCAAACTATATATAAATATAATAAAAACACACCTACATATATATAAAACCAACTTATACAAATGTACCTTTCTCTCAAAATAATATTAAACCTTTCTCTGAAAATCAACCTAAAACTAACTAATGGGCGTTCCTACCACCCAGCTTGCCATGGGTATGCAAATTTTACCATTACAATCATTTTCGTACGATAGAAAATAGTATGGATTCATTCGAAAGAGATTTAAGCAATATGTCAGCTACGTTTATTTTGATATTGTTTTAGGTTGTTCCTCGTCGTTTCGGAAAAACCTTTACAAATCCACTGAATGAACTGGCCTCCACTGAATAAGTTTTTCCATAATACAACCTTTTTATGCACAAAAACTATTCTGTGTGCCAAAAAATTGGTTTGAAAATTTCATGGACAAAACCATACAGAAGTATGAGTTGACTTAGGGTTTCATATGAGTCCGGAAGAATGCGCTAAACTTCGATGCTAAGCGCCAAACCATACTCAATTTCAGCCCAGTCGTAAAGAAATCTAAATGGCCACTAGAAGCAGCTCTGTAATTCGAGTGGGGTATGAGCTCACGATAGATGAAGAGGATGTAGCTGATGTATTCTCCTCTCGCATCTTCCGCGTGCCAAAGCCATTACGAGACTCCAACGACCAATTGTACAGTCCACATCTTGTTTCCATCGGCCCTTTTCATTATGGGAAGGACGAGCTGAAAGGGATGGAGAAATCCAAATCTGAGGCAGTTCGAAGGATGCAAAAGAGAATTCAGAGGAAAGATCGATACGCTACTATCGAGTCAATTGTCGAAAACTGCATAGTACAGAAGGACAGGGAGATTAGGGAGTTCTACGGTGAGCACCTTCCCCATACTCCCATACAATTGGCCTGGATGGTCACCAGGGATGCTTGTTTTCTTTTTGAATTTCTTGTTCATTATGCAAAATTGTTTTCCAGTGGTAAGATTATTTTTAAGGAGGCAGTGACTGCGTTTTCGTGGAAGTGCGATCCTGTTTTTGATGTCACTTATCAGAATCCGACAAGGGAAAGAATTATGGATGATATACTTTTATTTGAAAACCAAATACCTCTTTGGGTTTTGCAGCGTCTCCTTAAAATTCAGATGGGTTCTACAGAAGCGGCTGACGAAAAGTTGGACGTCTTAATGGAATTGTTGCTCAAATCTGCGACTAGACATAAAGTTTTTATGTGGTATAATTCAGATTCCTACAACATGTGTTGTCATATCCTGGAAGTAGTCTACCACGGCATGGCTGGCATGGATGTTAGCTCCTATACCACTATTGAAGCTCCTGAATTACCAGCGTCGCCTCGCAATCAAATACAAATCTACTTTGATGATTGTGTTGATTCAATCAAGGCCGTTTGTAGTCGTTGGTGTAATCCCTCCTCAAATTCGAGCCATGGCGAAGCGGTGAAGCTGGGCCTTCTGAAACTGCCATCAGCAGTGGAACTCACCCAACAAGGGGTGAATATCCATCCAGTATTGGTAGAGGAAGCAACAACGTGGGCATCAGTTTATCCAGCCCTTCGATGGATAAGATTTGATGAGGAAACGTCAACACTATACTTACCACAACTGAGGGTAACCCCGCAATCAGATTTTGTAATGAGAAGCATTATTGCAATGGAAGTAAGCATAGGAGAAAAGTACCATCCGAGACCCATGACTCAGTTTGGTATATTTATGGATGAACTGATTGATACCGAGGAGGACGTTGCCATGTTAAGGCAGGCAGATGTAGTTAGAAACTTTCTTGGAAGCAACCAACAAGTGGCGGATCTTTTCAACTCCCTAGCTAAAGGGATTACTCCTTTTCAGGGTTGCAAGGTAGTTGATGATGTCAGAAGGGGGTTGCATAGGTACACGAGAAGAAAGTACAAGATCCTGTGGAGCGAGTTTCTGAGTGCTTATTTTTCGAAGCCATGGCTTGTTGCAGGGTCCATGGCTGCAGTGGCACAAGTATTTAGGGAGTTCGTAGGTGCTTATGTCGCTGTTTGCATGGCTGTCCTGGTGCTTCTCCTCCTCATATTGGCACAAGTGTCCACTTGAATTCCTTTAACTTTTCCTTGTGTTTTGAGTGGCCACTATTTTAAAGGCCAAAGTTAACAATAAATGTATTCAATGCTTTAAAATGATTAAATTTTCATTGTTGAGTTTGTTATATGGTTTAGGTCAGATCTTTTATTCATGGTATAATAGTGAAATTTGCAATTTTGTGTAGAAGTTAATTTTCCTATAAAAATGTATGTCTTAGACATGATAACATAATGCCCCATCCCTCATACAATGGCATACAAGATAAGACTGACTAATGAATGTCTAGTTGTGTAATGACAAATGGATGTTTAGGTGCGTGTTGTTTCGAGAGTCGTCACCTATCTTATACGTCGGAAAAACGTGGCACACCGACATGTTTTAAAATTATGTGTATTGAAAGCCACAAAAGGTTGCCATTTTCATTTCAACATTTGCATTTTGCTAAAAGTTGGGGACTCGAAGGGGAGTTGTAGAGGTTTGGAGGAAGAAGCAAAGCGGCCATTCTAACTACCAAAATTCATACGAGGCATGGGTAGCTAGATACTAGGTACGTATATTTTCCAAAAACATGTCATTTTGTCATCTTTCCTAGGGATTATGAAGAAATGAATAGGTACCCATTTTGAAAAGGGGTATTCATTGATATCCAGAGAGGTTTCCTTGTGAAAAGGGGTTTCCATTTGATATGCAGAGTTGTTTATTTGTTTTCCTATTGAGGGTTTGTAAATTTTGTGATTGTAATGTTCACGCCAGAACTATTTGAGGAAGTAGCATGAAATAACTCACAACCCACTATGTTATCCAACCTATAATTTTTTTCTACAATTAAAATAGTTCTAAACTAATGTTTAGAGAAACCAAAAATGATGCCATTTTTGTAAGCTTCATTCAAAGATAGGGAGCTCAGAAGGGAGTTGTAGACATTTAGAGGAAGAAGCAAAGCGATCATTCTCCCTAACAAAACACATGTGAGGAACGGGTAGCTAGCTAGAAAATATGTATATCTACTAGAAATATGTCATTTTGTCATCATGCCTAGAGATTGTGAAGAATTGAATGAGTATTCATTCTGAAAAGGGGTATTCATTGATATTTAGATGGGTTTCCAAAGGTTTCCCTTGCGAAAAGGGATTTTCATTTTGTTTGTGTGTAGAGGATTTTACAACAATGTTTATGTTGGAGGTTTCATAAATCATCTACTCACAACCCAATATGTTTTCCAACTTGCGACTATTTTGTTCATTTATCTTTCAATCATATGAAGAAATTAAAACACAATTTTCACTCTAACTAAGAGTTGTTATAAATTTTTAAGGTGAATCTCATTACATTCTAACTCTCTACAAAATAAAAGGTTTTCATTACATTCATACTATTTTGTAAAATTGTAGGTTGTAAAAGACTAGGTGTTATGAAACCTACAACCCACATACTATTGTAAAACCCTCTACACAGAACAAC
This sequence comes from Sequoia sempervirens, assembly GCA_007258455.2. Taxonomy (NCBI): domain Eukaryota; kingdom Viridiplantae; phylum Streptophyta; class Pinopsida; order Cupressales; family Cupressaceae; genus Sequoia; species Sequoia sempervirens. The sequence goes on along the minus strand of VDFB02271358.1, from coordinate 388,059,768 downwards.
ACAATTGGTTAGTCACCTCTCAACTCAATTTGGTTAGTTTTTTGTATTTTCCATGTGCAACTCTTCACCAATCTCTCCATGCTTGAGCTTTGAACAAGCACAATGATATGAGTCACAACCCACTATGTTTTCCATCTTGCAAATATTTTATGCATTTATTTTTCCATCATATGAAGAAATTGAAATGTAATTTTTACTCTAACTAACAGTAGTGGTTAATTTTGAAGTTTTTTTTCATCACATTCTTATTGTGTACAAAACAAAATATTTTCATTACATTCATAATGTTTTATAAAATTGTAGGTTGGAAAACACTTGGTGTTATGGAACTTGCAACCCACATAATGTTAAAAAACCATCTACATGTAACAACCCAATTGGTTAGTCACCCCTTATCTCAATTTGGTTATTTTTGTGTTTCCTCCACCTACAAATCCTCTCCAATGTCTCAACCCTTGAGCTTTGAACAAGCACAATGGCATAACTCACAACCCGTTGTATTTTCAAACCTACAATTATTTTGTGCATTTATTTTTTGATCATATGAAGAAATTGAAATGGATTTTTTACTCTAAATAATAGTTATGGTAAATTTTGAAGGTTCCTTTTATTACATTCCTACCATGTAAATAACAAAAAAAAATTATTATTTTCCAAAAAAATAAAAATTATTTTCCAAGAAAAATGGTTGAGAAAGCCAACTGGTCTCCTCTTGATATTATTATGGCCGAAAAGTGGAATTCAAAATTAGTTGGGTCATATATCGTCAAACCTGCTGCTTGTGGGAGAGAGAATGCTAGTTGGTCTTTGTCGCCTTTGGGTTGGGTGAAAGCTAATTTTGATGGTGCAGCTAAAGGCAATCCTAGGAAAGCTGGCAGTGGGTGTGTTTTAAGGGACAATTCGTGGGCTTTTATTGCAGCTTTTACTGTGGACATCAGCACTCAAACTAATCATGTTGCAAAAGCTGTTGGGGCTTTTCATGCGGTTAGCTTAGCCCTCAAGGTGAACACGAAATGTCTTTGGTTGGAGGGTGATTCAATGAATATAATAAATTGCATTCTTGGGCTTACCCCTCCCTCGTGGACCATCAAAAGTGGATCGAAGATACTAAAATCTTACTAAATAAATTTGATAAAGTGAAAGTGTCCCACGCCTATAGAGAAGCCAATAAGGTGGTAGATTACTTCACCAATGAAGGGGTTAAGAAGGGTGGGGAAAACACGTGGAGGAAGAATGACTACATCCATCCTGATGTGAAAGCACTAATTTATTATGATTCAGTGCATGTAAGAGAAGTCTGTCTTCGACATGATGAAATGGATAAAGATTAGGTACATCGATTTCATTAGATTTGATGGGACCGACGTCATTTTCTTTTTCAAGAAGAGTCTCCGGCACGCTTTCTGGGTGTTTGATAAAATATGCCTAAACGGAACCCAGAGCAATTGTAGAATGTTGTTTAACAGAGCTTTAAATATGGGGGAAAAAGAAAATGTGTGGAGCCAAGCAGTTTTCAGGAGCATAGAAAGAATGCCAAAGCCTGGGAAAGAATTGAAAAGGGAGGCTTAGTCCCGTATATGGAAAAGCTCCATGGTACTGATGAGGGAATGTTGGACTATTTTGTAAAAAATTGGAAAAATGGTGAGATTATGTTGTTTGGCAGGAATGTTAAGCTGAATGAGGAGTTAATTGGTGAGATTACTGGTCTTTCGACAGAGGGTGTGAAATTTTATCGGGACCGTCGATTCTCTGATGAAGCGGTCATTAAATTTCATTAAATTTCCAATAGCTACTTTGATGTGGAGTCCATCAAATCTATCTAGAGGAAAGTTTTAAGAGTTATAATGGAATATATCATGATTGACGGGCGCTTCACTAGAGTATATGGTTACCACTTTGCCATTTTGAACCACTTCCATCACAAGGTTTGTATCTCTCTGCCTTTTTACTTATTCTCTTCTTTGAAGAATTACCTTGATGAAGTTGAAAGAAACCCTAGGAGGACTGCTATTATTCACCCTAGTCTTGTCAGGCTCATATTTGAGCATTATCAAAATTTACCTGCTTTGCCTAAAACTGTTGAAATTGAAGATTTGGGTGATGAGGAGACTGAAAGTAGTAGGGAGAACGACCCCCGGGCCCCCCTGCTAGTGCTCATGTTGGTCCTAAAACCATCGCTCCCCAGTCCCCGTCTTGTCGGAAAGCCCTTAAGGATTCTACTCTACCGTCATGTCCTAAGTTGTAGCCTCTGAATGAGTGCCCTAGCCTAGGTTTTGCCTCACCGCCCTGTCTTAATCCCCAACCGTCTCCTAGATGCCTTACTCCGAGTTTGGTCTCTGGTTTTAAAGGTACCTCTGTTATGAAACTTGTTTCGTATTGTGGGAATTCCATGGAAATTCTTTCTGATAAACCCATGGTTAGTAAGGAATCGACCCCTAGTGCCCCTGCATCTGGAAGATTTGGGAATGGCCCTTATGACTCCCCTATTCAGGATGAAATTAACTCGGCCCTAAATAAGCTCAAGCCTGAGGACATTGTGAGTGTGGCGAAAAAAAGTACGGATGGCCTTTTCACTGTTCTCAAGTGGACCCAGAAGGAAGTTTGTGATTTGAAAGGCCGTAATAATGATCTTAGCAATAGAGTAATGGATTTGGAGCAAAAGATTAGCTGGAGTTGTAGAGAGAATGAAGGACAAGAAACTCCCTTACCAAGGAAAAGATAGCAATCACAGGAGGAAAGATTGACTAGTATCGAGTACAGTATGTCCAAGATAGGCCAAAATATTAGGGCCACTGTGGTGAACAATCACAAAATTGCCAGGCATAACACCATTATCATCAATTCAATGGTGGAAAAGCTCAAAAAAAACCAAAAGGGTTTGCTGGTCATGGATTTGGATGCGGACAGAGGAGGCTGCAGATCTACTGGTGATGGGATTTCGACTTGTACCCAGGCTAACGCTAAGAGGAAGACCCCGACTTCGTCACATACGGCTCAAATCCTCAAGCAGGGGTTACAGGACATGAAGGATGTTGAAAAGGAGGCTGAGGAGTTATTGAACACCTTGGAGTAATGTGGTGGTGTTTGTTTCTGGTTTTTTTGGGCGGTCCTTTTTTGGGCCCTGTTGTCTCTTTGTGCTGTCATTTCCTTTTTGAGACAGCCGTTTGTTTGTTTGGACTTATTTTGTTATCTTTTTTTGTTTAAACTCTGCGGTTTCAGGTCCATGTAAAACCTATTTTTTCCTTTTCAAAAACAAAAAAAAATTATTACACTTATTAGTTTGCAAAATTGTAGGTTGCAAAACACTTGGTGTTATGAAACCTGCAACCCACATACTATTTTAAAATTGTTAACATGTAACAACATAATTGCTTAGTCACTCCTAAAGTCAACTTGGTTAGTTTTATGTATCCCCCACCTACAACTCCTCATGTTCTCCACATTTTAGCTTTGAACATACATAATGAAATAACTAACACTAAGTTAAATACAAGCCACAACTTTTACAATTGGAAATGCCCACTAAATACATTTATGTAGCATCATTTCGAGGCCAATTTGACAAAAGATTTTAAAAAATGATATTTTCATAACTCCTACTCATATAAATAATATTTATAAAATATGAAATACATTTTTGTAGATTTATAAGTATATTTTTCAAAAATATAGTATTTAATTTTTTAATTAATATTTGTATATTTTCTTATTTTTATTAAAATTAAGTCATTGACACAAAAATATAAGTGTGATTATCTTCTCAAAAAAAAATACTAGAGAAGGGATTATATGTCAAGATGATACAATTCTTTCTATTTTGGATAAATAGTCAAGGGAACAAATTGTGTCCCATCAAAACATCTATATTGTTGATACACACAAGTTTTAAGAGTTATTTAAAAATATATTTATGAAAATGGGGGCATAATGTTTCAAATTATAAATATAAAAAGAACAAGAAAAAATAAAGGAAATTTTTTTTTTACAAATTTAAATATTACATCCCATTAAACCCTATTATCTAACATTTTATAAGTAACTAAATTATAGTTTTAGTTTTATAAAAAATTGAATCAAATTTTTTCTTATTTTTATAAATACACAAATAAAATGTACTAAAAATTTATGTTTCATTATGTTACATAATTTCAAACTTAAAAATATATATTTAATTTTATAGTGATTCAACTCAAGAAGTTAGATTAATGTTGACCATTTCCCTAGTAAAAGTGACTTAATTTTGAACTTTCACCCTAACATGGAAAAGTGTGTAAATACATATTTAACGAATATTAAAATTAACAAACACACATTACAATGGATAGATATTAGACAAATCCTTTCAAAAGAAACTTTTCCACTAAAGAGATACAAGATTGTATTAATTAGGAATAAAAAATTATAACAATACAATAACCTCAACTCTTAATCTAGTAATATTATAGTAGTATAATAGAAATTTACCTACATGACCCTTGAAACCTCCATCTAATGCATCCAATTTATAGAGTGTAGCATCATAAATTGTTACCCATGACAACTTCACACTAATTTTTGCTCCCCCTAAATGATTGAGCCTAATTTCATCCCTAATTTCATCAAATTATGTATTTTGAAGCCCATTTGCACCACTTTTTAATAAATTGTAAGTATTGAATAAATACATCCAATTCATATGTTGCCCCCAATAGTTAATTCCCTAGAAATTAGGGCTAGGACCCATTCATCCAAAGGAAAATGGGTCCCCTTTCTTAGCGAAGACCTAACTTTGAGCATGTTCGAGTGGCTATTTTAACATTCAAAACCCAACTTGCAAATGTTAGCTATCAGGATCTAAATTTGAGGAAATTGAGTAAATGCTTATAAATACCTAGTCTTTTCAACATTTGAAACTAAAAGGATATTTTATGATAAAGCATCATTATCAAGAGCACTATCAAGCAAGCCAAGAGCAACATTTTAGTGATTTATTCCAGCAATTCAAGATCCTAACATCATGTCAAATCTTATGTGAGTCCATGTGCATTCATGCTATCATTGTTTTGTGAATGCTAACACTTTTGTAGGTCTCCAAAGAATTCAAGCATTCAAGCAATCAAGATCCAGACCTTGGAGTGATATGTATGACTTTAGTCCTTTAATGAAGCCATTTAAGGGTGGCGACTTGTAGCACTTCATGATTTCATCATTCCTTCCTATCCATTTATCCATTTTACCATTGATGATGTCATTGTGGAAGTGGAAACACTAACATTGGATTTGACCAAGGCAATCCCCTAAAATAGCACAATATTTCCTCTCTTTGTGAATGTGTAGATCTAAGGTTGAAGAGGATTGAAGGAAGTGTGAAGATAAATTGTCCATCATTGCAATCGAAGCCCTACAACTTGTTAATCCACAAAAACTCAATTACAGAAATATCTGACAATGTTTCAATAATTTTACAACTAAAAATTAAAAGCTCAGATATTTCATCAAAGGACCCCAAAAATAGAGTAGAATTATCATACACATAACCATTTTCCCCTAGGCAACCTAGTCCTACTACAACACTCAAATCCAACTTCTGGAGATAGGTACACAGTCCTCTACACTTCCCAAATCTGCCTGTAAGTTTATGTTTTAGTCTATTAATCAATTAAATTTATTGAATTTTTCATATTAGGATATACATTTCAATTAGGTTAATCATAGAAAATCATTTCCAATACATTTTCAAGGCCCTAAGGATACATGTATAGGTTTGATTGACTCACCTTCATAGTTGAAAGTCAATGTAATCACCTTGTTGATTTGCACTCTAATGTACCTTTGAAAAAGGAAGACATTCATCCTAGGTTTAGGCATTAAGCTTAGAGTTCCACTAAATTGCATTTTGGTGAACCTGACATCCTAACATCATAAATCTTCTAAACTTGGAAGTCTTTCAAAGCCTAAATCTAGGTTTTGCATTCAATTTCTTTACATTTCTCATTTAAGGTTTTATTTTTACATCATAAAAGAATAAAAATTCAAAAAAATGCATCACTTGTTGCATCATAGGTTGCATAAGGATTCATATTATCCATTTAGATTAGATCTACATTAAAAACTACATTCAAAATTATCCTTTATTGTTGCATACTTTCATTTGAATCACATTTTTTTAAGTTGAAGAAATTTTGGAAAAGCAGTCACTATCAAACATGTTTACATATAGAAACAAAAACCTTAAGCAACAACATAAACATTCAACTTTTGAATTTTAGAATCCTTATGAAGGATTTTGACACCCTTGGGAACCTCTGTCATTGTACCCTAAACCAAAGAAACTCCGTTTCCACCTCTTGGGAGATGGAACTAATGAGTACCTATTTCACTCTTAGTTCATTAGGAAACCAAGATACCTCAACTAAATGACTCAATTGATAGAAGGATGGGTAAGAGAGTGCTTTCCTTAGGTGTGATTAAATGGAGGGGTTAACTACTAAGCAAATACTTAGATCGAAGGAAATGAAAGCAATATGTAAATCTAGCTATGTAACCTGCAAAATGAACTCAAAATCAAAATAATAAATTGAGGATGAATAGAGAAGCACATAGAAGATGAACATGACTAAGTAATTCTTGAAAACTCTAAAAATTGTTGCTTTTGATGTGTATTGGAACTCATACTCTAGAATGGTAAATTTAGTCCTAGTTTAGGGTTTCAAGGAAGGATCTACAATCTCTATGTGACTAAACAAAATCTTCTAAAATTTGCAAAATGGTTGTATTGGGAATCATACGCCCAAACAGTTGCAAAGTGTCTTATTTCTTCACAAAGTGTCCCATGAGTAGAATTTTGAACTAAAACTTTGTAAGCCTCTAAAGATGGATTAAATAAGCACTTTCCCATTGGTTTCATGTAAATAAATTGGATATCTTCTTCTAGATCTGAGTTTCCATGAGCCTTGACAACTTCTTATGACAAATTTTTCAACTTTTACAACTTTGCAATTTTGGTACTTTTGAAGGCTTCAAATCCACTTTTTCTTCAACCTATAAACTTGCAATCACACAAAGAGATGGAAAAAATGTTTTTTTGTTAGGGAAAAGGGGTTTTCCTTAGTCAAACCCCATGTTGGGTGAAATTTAGTAAAAGTGGTTATGGTGCTTTCTTATGGTTTTAGTACATAGAGCACACCCACTTTCCAATTTCATTCAATGATTTCCCTAGAGATCTCAATGCAAAAGAGAAAGAGTTATTGCAATAGGGATATCCTAGGGGCTAGTTGTAAAATAATAAGGGGTTCAAGACCATGTTAATAATTGGAAAGATAAATTCAGTGCAAAGTATAATGCAAAACCCTAGTTCAATGCAAAGCTTCACTAGATAACCTAGAAATGCAAATGAAACAAAATAGAAAACTATAGAATGGAATGTATGCACTTGGAAATACAGAGATGACTAAATGGAGCTCTGAAATTATGGAAATTCTAATTTTAATGCTAAGTGGGACTCATTCGCCAAGCTCAGTGAATTAGTCCAAAATTTGGGTTTTTGTGTGGGAACAAGAATTTGGCAAATGGGTATTTGAATCTACAAAAGTCTGAATTTTGACAAAAAATAGGAATCATTCACTATAAGTGGTGAATTATTCTAGTTAGGGTTTTCTAAAACTTCAAATTTTGAATCTTCTCTCCTTGGTCTACTTAATCTTCTTCTTTAGGTTTCTAGATCTGAATCTCTATAAATCAACCTGTAGGTGTTCTCCAATGTTCTCCAGGGCTTGATGACAACTTTGATAACTTTATGCACTTTGACAACTTCTTCCAATCTTGATCTTTGATGTTTCTTCATCCTAAACCTACAAATCATACACAAAGAAGAGGGAAAATGTTATTGGGTTAGCAAATAGGGGTTTTCTTTGGTCAAACCCTATTTTGGTAATCAAACCTTGAAATAGAATAAAATAGGAATGGAGAATGATGAATGAACAAAATATGATGTTGCAACTCACCAAACCCTATCCATGAAGTGCTAGAAACATGTGTGAGATGGCTACAATGGATGCGGATCTTAACTCTTCCTTAAAGGTGAGAGATTTTGAATGAAATGCTAGCTTGAATCATGAAACCCTGCATCACAATTGTTAGCTCAAGAACAACCATGATGCATGAAGAATTTGACATGATGATTGATTCTTGAAGAATGCTCTAAAATTTTTGATAATCTTCCCTTGAATTCTCTTGTAAATACTTTAATGATCTTGTGAACTCAAACTTATTATAAGGATGAACACTTGAATGCTTGAGGTGAAAATGAGTGAAAGAAACTTGTATTTATACTCAATTATGCAAGAATTCTCGAAATTACAACACTACAAGCCAACATCAGATCTAGGAGGCTAAAATCCTACAAAAAATTTGAATGAATTTTAATTTTGGGCCACACAAGACTCATTCACCCAAGGTGCCGAATGAGTCCCATTAGGCATAACTTTTGGGACCATTTATAAAAATTATTAGAAAGGTGTGAAACCGGGTTCGGGACCCAAAAATCTTGGTGGGCCTAATTCTCCCAAGGTTGTGAATGAGCCCTAGATCACTAAATCTAGGCCACACAAGCTGAAAACATGTGAATTATGATTGGATATTGATTTGTGTCAGGATTATCCTCAAAAAGATGCATTAAATGGGGCTTGTGGATGTAAAATAAGGCCAATTAAAGCACAAAGAAGCCCATTTATTAAATAAAACTGTAGAAAAGTTTGAAAATTTGTTACAACACTTTGTAACACTTTAATTAAGGCACCAATAAGCTCATTTAGTTCACAAGGGCCCAAGACCTAATGTGAATATGTTAGACACATTGCAACACTAAATCAAGGCCATGTTAGGGGGGCCTTTCTCCATCATTACATTTAGCCCGGGCACTTTAGTGAGAAGAGGAACTTGCTTCCAACTCACACTAAAGTAGACCAACACAAATTAGCAGGGGTCCAAATACACCAATGCTAGTAAGATAGGATGACCATGATCAAGAGGGATTCAAATGCACCAATTCTAGTAAGATAGGACAGTTATGATCAAAGGGGGTTGACCAAGCCCCCAAGACCAATGTCCTGTAAAACCAACATAAGCACAAAAGAACACACATGACAATGATATAAAAAGAAACAACAAGGCTAAAGCATGCACTATCAAAGACATAAAATAAATGAAACAAAATGAAAAGGAAAAGGGGTGGATCAAGCTTCGACCATTTTTCTAACACAATGTGGACTAGATCTAGGTTGTTTGTCTGAAATAAAACGCATACTCACTCTAAGGCAACAAAACTCTAGGTTGTCCACCCAAGAAGGTGAGACACATGTACACTCATGGCCAGTATGCACTCACATACACATATAAGTGGCTAAGGGAAATTTGTGCCCTTGTTCAACTTCCCATCAAACTGTACCAAACCTATACCTATTGATAACTTGAATAATGTGCCATGCAAAAAATGATCTTTGAGCTTAATGAGGCATGCAAATCTTCGTATGCTTGGAGCTCATGAACAAACAAGATGGCTCTACAGGAATGCAAATTGTGTTATGCAAGGTGGCCATATAACTAAAAAATACAAATGTGCCAACAATAAGGAACGCTCAAGGGAGTATTACTTAGTTCATGCGATCGTTAAGTTAAGGAACATTGTGCCTAATGTCTCCAAGAGAGGACCATCAAAAAATAAAAAATTCACAACTTAGGGGATGCATTGCATCACATCAAGTTACTAAGAGGAATGTAATATGTGAAAAGAGATCACACTCTTGAAGGACATCACACTCAATGGCATCCACAAAGTGAAAGATATGTCGTATAAGGGTATTTGTAGGATCATGATGGGCCAAAAAGTGGCAACATGATGGGTATGTGGCTGACGACTTTTTTTACCCAAAATTGATGAAACGAAAAGGGTTTTTAAAGGAGATTCTCATCTTTCCACCAATATCTATTATGCCTTACTTTGAGTTTAATATGTAATTATTATTCATTTTCTATTCGAATTACTACTAAAGTCTTGATTGATAGGCTGATTGAAAAACATCTATAGCTCTCAAATAGTATCACATTTTTCAAATCCAAAACATGCATCACATTATATGCTTCATATATTATAGGATTAAAAAAATAAAAATTGAATTTCATAAAGTTTTGAGCAAGTTAAGGTGGTCAGACATATGAGTTTTTATATTTTTTTAAAGTTGTAATAAAAAATTCATAATAAATTTTTTTCTTGGAAAAAATTACAAAAAATTATGCATCACATTGGGACAAGAGTCCTCTACTTATATCTAAAATATTATAAAAAAATATTATCATTTTATTATGGTTAGGGTTCAAACAGACACCTACTTATTTTTTCCCAAAATTTAAGTACTATTGCATTGAAATTTCAAATTTTCACCAAATAGATTTTTTTTTTAAACAAACCTATTAGTTTAGAAACTACATTCAATTTTCTATAGATTCTATTCTTACATATTTTTGAAATAATATGGATAACTTATTCAATTTTTTACGTCAAGTTGCATAACTCTAATATTTCTGAATTTTTTGCCACTTAAGGGCCTATTTTTTCCATGATGATCCTGCACATACCAATAAAGTAAAAAATTTACACTAGGAAACATGGAAAGAAAAATGCAAAAGAATAATTCCAATGTATTCTCCCACTTTAGAGAAATTGCTAAACACCATGGTATGAGAAATTACTTTAAAGTAGCAAATGATATATGCTAACAATAAAGAAAACATGGGAACTAAATTGGAAGGCCCTATGCCAAGTCATATGTGTCTGAGTAAAGCTACCTCATGCAAAAGAAAAGGAAAAGAGAGAGGGGTTTCCCCCAAAATGAAACTTCAAGCACGTAAGGGATCTATGGATTTGAGGTCAATATGTTCTTGCCACAATGTTTTTAGAGAGCTTGAAACTTTCATCATTCCCCAAATACACATAGAACTGGAAGAATGACACAAAGAGAGTGAAAACAAAGAAAAACCTTTTGGGTCAACATGGAAGAGACATGAATGTATCGATGTCTTGCATCATCCCTATAAGGAAAACAAAAGGAACAAAAAAGATAAAGGAAAAGAAAAGGAAAATATTTTGGGTCAACATGCAAGAGAAATGAATGTCTCGATGCCTTATGTCATTCCCAAAAGGAAAACACGACATAGAAAAGATAAAGGAAAATATTTTTGGTCAACATTGAAGAGACATGAATGTCTTGATGCCTTGCATCATCCCCAAAAGGGAAACACAAGATAGATGAGAAAGATAAAAGGTGAAAAGATAAAAGATTTATGACATAGAGAAGAATGAAGGTACAAATAGAGGAATTCCACAAACAGAGAGAGAGAGAGATCAAACAGAACATTATGGGGGATCACATTACACACATGCACATTTGGTAAAAGAAAAAAGAAAAATATAAATGATCAATGCAAAAGACTAGTAAGGCACATGCAAGTCAACCTAAAGTAGGTCTTCTGCATCCCAATCATGTTCATTGTATATCAAAGGTGGGCAACTAGCCAAAGGGACAATAGCAAGTGTTGACCTAGGGCCATTACCAAGTTCCACACTCTTTTTAGGAGAATTGTTGTTTAAGCTCATGGAAGAGGAAAACAATGTATTCAATTCATTATTACCTCTTCATCAATTTTAGCAACCTCATCATCATCATCTAAATTAATCATGATAGAAGGTTGAATGATCATTTCTAAAGAATGCTTCAGATTTTGTTGTGGTTGTTGTATTGGATTTTTTTGTTTTGGGACGAGGGTAGAGTCATCATGCATTACTTCAGTCAAGTTTGGATTTTGATTTTCTTTATTTATTTCTTCATGTAATCTATGAGCAAGGGCATGAAATCTATTCCTACACTCCCTACCACCTTCATTTCTTTTAGTTCTATTTTCAAGTTGCATTTGTGTAGGAGAGGGTTGATCAACCATAGGTTTCTTTTCATTCGTAAGGGGAGCCTGAACAAAAGAAACCATAGGAGGTTGGTCAACAACTTTATCTTTGACTTTGTAAAAAAAATTTATTCTAGGAGGCATAACAAGATTTCTTTCATTATCTCTTGTTCTTTTTAGGAATTAGGTGAAGGTTTTGTCTTAGGATGGTCTTGGTTGTTTGGAATTTCTTTAGGCTCAATCATGGTTTCACCTAGGATAGTAGGATCGGTGGTTGGTGTGGATATGCTTCAGAGGGATAGCTCTACTATTTTCTTCACCTTGAAATTTTGATAGGATAGGAAAAAGAAGTATTATCCTATTTTTATAGGTTTTATAGGCTCAGGCCAAAATAAATCTAAGTTACCTTTAGAGGACAACAATTTAAAGCCACTATGATGGACAGTAAAAACTTCAACGTCAAAGGGAAACTTTAAGAATTTATGCACAACTGAAGGGACAAATTTCATGGAGTGAAGTCATGGATAACCTAACTTCACACAAAATTGGTCTGACTACAGGATGATGGCGACTGAGATATCTAATGTTTTCAATCCTATTTGTAAAGGAAGGGTGATTGATCATATCACAGGGAAAGTGAAAAAATTATGCTTCTTGATCCATGATTTCGTTTTATCATATATATCTTGATAGAGATCATGCAAAAGTAAGAATTCCTTGGTGATCACATTCTCTCCACAAATAGGGTCTATTAGTATCCCATTAGTGGGCTTGTCATGGATTTGGTTGGCTATGTAAAGAGGACCATCAAGTGAATGTTTAAGTATATCTTTAGATGAAAAAGCAATGTGAAGAGGATTTATAGTCTAACCTTTACAAGGAATGACATCTATCACTCCTACCATGTCATCCATAGGATCATTATTTATAGAATCATGTTGAATAGAATCATTATTGTCATCAACCATATCAAAATTCATCACATCATTCTTTGTAGTTTCGCTAGATTTGACAAATGAAATGTTATGATTAGGCATAAGTTTGGTAAATATTTTCAAATTTTTTTTAGGAGGGGAAACAAATTTATTTCCTTGATCACTAAAACCTCCAATAGAAATATGATTGGAATCAATGAGGTCTTGCACAAGATGTTTACGACGCTTGCAATGTTTTGTATCGTGTCCATTTTGTCGGTGATAATGCCAATAAGAATTTAGTTTGTATCTTGCAAGTAATGGTTTAATAGGATTGAGTTATTTAATGAGAGGAATATTAATCATCTTTTGTTCTAGAAGTTGTGTCACTGTATTATGAAGGATATTGGGTAAGGAAGTAAATTGTCTTTTTGGGTCTCTATAGCTAAAGGGTATTGTGTATTTAACAACAACTACTTGGTTATTTGTATTTTGATTTTTTTTTGGAGGGGAATTGAATTGAAGAAAACCTTTATTCTATTTTCTTAAATATCAACTAGGAACTATTTTGGTTTGCAAACTTAAAACTTCTGAGTTCGGTTAGAAGTGGACTTTGCATACACACAACTACTAACCAAATTTTGATAATCACATAGGGTAGTACACAAGTGCATGAAGGAGGGAAATTTCATCATGGTAAGCTTATCTTGTATGTTTGTTTTCAAATTTTCTATGAACATGTTTTGAAGGTGAGGATGAGAACCTTGACATCGATTTGGGAATAGAGCGATTGATGGCATGAGATAAAGTTGGTTATCTTTTCATCTTGTTTTTGCTTGCATCTCATCAAGTCGTCCAAGGTCATCTTAGGGGTCATATGCACTTGGAAATGGTTGAAAAATTCCTCAACAAGTTCATTGAATGACCGAATTTAATTTTTTGGTAAATAATAAAACTACTCCAAGGCAGTATCCTTTAAGGACCCAGGGAAAAGTTTAGCCAAGAGTTTATCATCAAGGACAAAGTCACTACATAAGGTGATATAAGAATTAACATGGTTAGAAGGATCTCCCTTTCCTCCATATTTCTCAAATCTAGGGACATCTACACCTTGTAGCATTGGTGTTTGCAATAACTCCAAGGATAATCGACTGCTTTTGACATAATATATGGGTGGGTCATTTTGATTTTGGTTGATGGTGGAAATTTGCTTCTAAAAGGATGAAACCATTTGTAAAATTTGATTAATGAGAGGGTGATTGCTTGTGTTATGAGATGGAGGGGGAAAAGGTGAGGGGGTGTATGTGTTTGAAGGAAAAGTGAATGGAATGCTTATAGGTGGTAAAGTGGTAGGAGATATGATGTGTGATGCTAGAAAGGAACTAGGGATGCTAGTAGAAATACCTACGGAATCACATTACTAGTTGGTTGCATTATTGTTGTGACTTGAGGGTTGGTATAGGTAGGTATTGAGGTAAATGTTGTGGGAGGGGGAATTTGAGTTCATCCTTGGCTTGTGACATTGCTTCTAGGTAAAAGAAAACTAGTGGTTGTAGTGAGATGTTTCCAAAAGATTTGAACTATGTTTTTCACAAGGTCAAGTCCACCTATAGTTTCATGAATTCGATGAATGTTATCTATCGTAGGGATGGTAGTAGTTGAAATTTTGTCATTTTTCACTTGATATTGTTGGTTTACTAAGTCTTGATTAATTTGAATTATGTTTTGTTGTAGGACACTAGAAACCATTGTTTCAACATGTGTCACACTACTTGAAGGAAATGAGTGATAAAGGGTATGGTCCATACCTAGTGGACCTATGCCAACACTAGTAGTGAAAGAGCTAAGTAACCCAAGATCCATGATGATTGTGCTATCATGAGATGACATGAGTTTGGAACTTCATCTCACTATAGTAATCAAAATAGGACACCAAGTAGAAAATCTCATGAAAGGGATATTAAATGCAAGATGGATGCAAATGCAATTTAAGATAAATGCATTGAAATGAATATAACAAAAACTTTGTAAAATGAAACAGAAAGCTATAAATAGAAAATAAATCTCAGACATAGTGCTTTAAATGCCAAAAAATGTAGTGTAGAACCTACGCTGCAACTGATTCACCTAAGGTGGTGAATGAGTCCCAATAGGGGATTTAAAAAAAAAAAATCAAAAATATTCAATTGAGTTTTATGACTTTTATGTTGTATGACCTAAATTCTAAGTGTGAATGTATATTTTTTCTGATTTTCAGTGAAATGAGATGCAAAAATGCAAGCTAGATATGAAATTTTGCTAATGCAAAATTAGAAACCCAAGAATTCCAATTAACCAATGCAAATTCTAATACAATGTTAATGCAAGCCAAATGATGCACTCCAAATTAGAATTCTGATGCTCTAAATGTAGGTTCACCAAAATGAAATGTAGTAAAAGTGGTTATGGTGCTTTTGTATGGTTTTAGGACATAGAGCACACCCACTTTCCAATTTCATTCAAGGATAGCCCTAGAGATCTCAATGCAAAAGAGAAAGAGATCTTGCAATAGGGCTTTCCTAGGGGCTGATTGTAAACTAATAAGGGAGATCTTGCAATAGGGCTTTCCTGGGGGCTGATTGTAAACTAATAAGGGGTTCACTAGCAAGTTAAGACTTGGAAAGACAAATGCAGTGCAAAGTATAATGAAAAGCCCTAGTTCAATGCAAAGCTTCACTAGATAACCTAAAAATGCAAATGAAACACAATATAAAACTACATAATGGAATGTATGCACCTGGAAATCTGGAGAAGGCTGAATGGAGCTCTAAAATGCTAGAAATTCTTATTTTTATTCTGATTGGGACTTGTAATGTAGAAAAATCCATACCCTTGCATTTTCAGACTTGTTTGCACCTGCCTTGCTTTATTTATCATTATTTATGTCTTAATTGTTCCTATTTTTCATCCACAAGCCCAATGAATTATATCTTTTTTTGTCTAATCTTGACAAACATCAAAGGGTAAATGATAATTTAATCATTTTGTCTAAGTGTCCTTGATTTTTGGGTTGGGACTAAGACACCACCTAGGGTGTCTTAGTACCTCTTAAGGTATTTCCAGGATTTAATTTCAAAATCTAGCAGGGTTTAGCCTTCTTTAATTAATGATTTCATATGTTGGCTTGGTGTCATGTAATTTCAAGATATTAAGCATGGATAAGTATAAATACAAGGTTCACTCATTCATTTTCATCCAATTATTTTGTGAGAGTACTCATAATAACATAATTAATTTCACAAGAGCATTCAAGAGCATTTTATCAAGCATCTGGAGCCATCATCATGATTTAAGCATCATATCAAGGATGTTGCATCATGTGTATTTTTGAGCTAACATTTGTGATGTAGGGTTTTGATTCAAGCAAGCAATTCAAGTCAAGATCTATCAAGTACTCTATTGATTCAAGATCCATATCCAAGCTAGCCATTACACACAAGTTTGTAGATTTCACAAGGGTTTAGTGAGTTGCAACATAGCATTTTGTTCATTCATCATTTCCCTCCATTTTGAATATTTCATTTCATTTCAAGGTTTAATTACCAACAAGGGGTTTGACCAAGGAAAAACCCCATTCACTAACAACCAACAAGTTTTTCCCCTCTTGCATGTTTTTGATTACATATTTAGGTTGAAGACTTGAAGATCATTTGAAGAACAAAGTTGTAAAGTTGCATTGCAAAGTTCTCATCTTCACAAAAACTAACCTACAAGCCAAATTTGGAAGTTTCAGAACTCGAGATCAGAGAAGAAGGAAGTGCAAACATCAAGCCTCAATCAGAGATTCCAAAAATTCTAGATGGGACTAACTTTCCACCTAGGGTGTCTTAGTCCTCCCAAAGGTATATTTTAGAAATTCTTCCAAATCTAGTTTCAACATCTGAAGATTCTACATTTTCCTTGAAAAACAATAGCGGGACTAAGACAATTGTAAGGGTGTCTTTGTCCTCCATAGCACATTTTGACAACTTCTTTGTATTTTTTGAATCCCTGTCACATTTCTAGACTTCTCAGGTAAACACATCCTAACTTGTTGTTGCATTATTTCATTATTTACATCCTTCATTTAGCTTGCATTACTAGATTTTGTAGGTTGAATGCTTATTTGTCTTTTCCAAGCATTTTCTTGGTGACGAACCCATAAAATCTTAAAGAACCCCTTCCTACATCTCCCTTGCTGAGAATTTTATCACCCTAATAGTCAATCCAATTATGACTCCTAGGACATCCCCAAATGATAATTGGAAAAAAGTGGTGTTATATTACCTAGGTGATAAAGCATCCATTTTCCAATTATTTAGGACTTATTCACCAAGCTAGGTGAATCAATCCAAAATATAGGTTTCTATGTGGGAACAAGAATTTGGGAAATGGGTATCCAAATCTATAAAAATATGAATTCTGACCAAAACTAGGCTCATTCACCAAAAGTGGTGAATCAGTCTAGTTAAGGTTTTCTGAAACTTCAAAGTTTGAATCTACTCTCCTTAAGCTGCTCAATCTGCTTCAGGTTTTTAGTTCTAAATCTCTATAACTTAGGTTATAGGTGTTCTCTAATGTTCTCCAAGGCTTGATGACAACTTTGACAACTTTATGCACTTTGACAACTTCTTCCAATCTTTCTCTTTGATGTGTCTTCAACCTAAACCTAAAAATCACACACAAAGGAGAGGGGAAAATGTTGTTGAGTTTGTGGATAGGGGTTTTCCATGGTCAAACCTTGAAATAGAATGAAATAGGAATGGAGAATGATGAATGAACAAAATATGATGTTACAACTCACAAAACCCTATCAATGAAGTGTTGCAAACATGTGTGAGATGAATCCAATGGATGTATATCTTGACTCTTTCTTAAAGGTGAGAGATCTTGAATTAAATATTAGCTTGAATAATGAAACCCTACATCATAATTGTTAGCTCAAAAACAAACACGATGCATGAAGACTTTGACATGATGCTTGATGCTTGAAGAATGATCTAAAATGTTTGATAATCTACCCTTGAATTTTCTTGAATGCTCTTGAAAAAACTTGAATGTGTTGGCAAATGGTTAGCACTCCCTTTGAGAATCGTGACATGGACTAACCACCTCTCATGCATCTATTAACTCTAGAAGTTGTATTAGGCATTAACAAGTTGATCTTTTGGTGCAACAACAACTATGGTCCAATAAGTGGTATCAAATCCAAAGGTGATGGGTTCGAATCCCCTCGAGTAAAACTAAGGGGGAGTTTGTTGGCAAATGGTTAGTGCTTCCCTCAGGATTCACGACATGGACTAACCACCTCCCGTGGATCCATTAACTTTGGAAGTTGTATTAGGCCTTAACAGGTTGGTAGTTTGGTGCATCAGCAACTATGGGCCAACATAATGCTCTTGTGAAATCAAACTTGCTATATGGATGAACACTTGAATGCTTGGGGTGAAAATGAGTGAAAGAAACTTGTATTTATACTCAATTATGTAAGAATTCCAAAAATTACAACACTACAAGCCAACATAAAATCTAGAAGGATAAAATCCCACCAAAATTTTGAATTAATTTTTATTTTGGGCCACACTAGACTCTCTCACCCAAGGTGGTGAATGATTCCCATTAGGCATAATTTTTGGGACCATTTTCTAAAATGCTTAAAAAGGTGTGAAACTAGGTTCAAAACCCAAAAATCTAGTTGGAACTTATTCGCCCAAGGTGGCGAATGAGTCCTAGACCACTAAATATGGGCCACACAAGTTGAAAAAACTTGAATTATGAAATTAGGTGTTGATTTGTGTCAGGATTATCCTCGAAAAGATGCATTAAATGGGGCTTGCCAATGCAAAATGAGGAAAATTAAAGCATAAACAAGCCCAATTATTAAATAAAACCCTAGAAAAGTGTGGAAGTGTTTTACAACACTTTAAATAAGGCACCAATAAGCTCATTTAGTTCACAAGATCCCATGATCTAATGTGAATATGTTAGAAACATTGCAACACTAGATCAAGGCCATGTTAGGGGGGGATTTTTTCATCATTACGTTAGGTAATCAAACGTTAATGAGAAATGAAAAATGAAACATAAGATGAAATAATAGAACCTCATTTAAAACCTTGAAGATCTGCAAACAAGCATGAAGTGGACTCAATGGATGTAGATCTTGATCAAGATTCTTGATGAAGGATAATGTTTTTGAATACTTGAATGTATCTTCAATAATACATCAAAACATTAGCTCAAAACCACATGCATGATGCACTAAATATTTGGCATGATGCTTGAATCTTGAATTCTGCTCCAAATGCTTGATGCTTTACTCTTGAATTCCTTCTTGAATACTATCTAGTGCTCTATAATGCTCTTATGAAATCTTAGGATGCTTGACTCAAAATTGCCAGGTGAAACTAAGTGAAATAGCCTTTTATTTATAATTGTTTATGCCAAATTTCCCAAAATTACAACACAAGTCAACATTAGATCTAAGATAATCAAATCCCACCAAGAATTTGATTTAGGAAATTGGGACTCATACACTAGGTGGGGTGTAGGAGTAATAGTGTCTTAAACAAGCGACACAAACTCCAAAAAGTGTCTTGTTTAATGTGAAATTTGAAATAAAGTCCCAAGACCTAGGTGCGACTCATATGCCCAAGGTGGTGTATGAGTCCCAAATCACTAAATCTAGAACACACAACCTCAAACATTAAATTATGATTTCTCATTTGTTAAATTTTTGGATTATCCGTAGAAAAATGCATTTAATTAGGCTTGTGGATGCAAAATAGGACCAAATAAGGCATAAATAACTCCAATTAATTAAAAAATCCCTAGATTAGTGTGAAAGTGTAAAGATACACTTTACAACACCCTAAATAAGGCACAATTAGGTCCATTTAGTGTAAAGGGGCCCTAAACTTAATGTGAATGTGTAAAACATATTACAACACTAAATCAAGGCAACATTAGGTGCATTTTAATATTAATTATTCCTAAATTAAGTGTGAAAAGGGGATCCAAACTCATACAAAAGTAGAAATTCAAGAGGGTTCCAAGTGTACCAATGTGGATGGTATAGATTGAAAAGGATCAAGGGGCTAGTCAAGCCCCTAGGATCCAAGATCCTATGTGGGTATGTGCAAGATCATCATGGAAAAAACAGGCCCTTAAGTGGCAAAAAATTTAGAAAAATCAGAGTTAGGAATCTTGACATAAAAATTTGAATGAGTTATCTATATTATTTCAAAAATATGTAAGAGTAGAATCTATAGGAAATTGAATGTAGTTTCTAAAATACTAGGTTTGTTTTAAAAAACAAAATCTATTTGGTGAAAATTTGAAATTTCAATCATGAGGCTTAAATTTAGGAAAAATAGTAGGTTTCTATCGACCACCCTAACCATAGTAAAATGATAATATTTTTTTATAATATTTTATACATAAGTAGAGGACTAATGTTTGGATTGATGCATATTTTTTTGTAATTTTTTCCAAGTAAATAATTAATTATGATTTTTTATTACAACTTTTAAAAAATATAAAAACTCATAGTCCCACCTTAACTTGGTCAAAACATCATGAAATTTAGTTTTTTTTTAAATCCTATAGTGCATGAATTATAGAATGTGACAGATGTTTTAGATTCAAAAATGTGATACTATTTGAAAGATATAGATGTTTTCAATTAGCCTATCAATGAGGACTTTACTCATAATTCAAATAGAAAATGAATAATAATTATTTATTAAATTCAAAGTAAAAGTATAATTTATATTGGTGGAAAGTTGAGAATCTCTTTAAAAACCCTTTTCATTTCATCAATTTTGGGTAAAAAAAAAGTTTTCAGCCACATACCCTACAAATACCCATCATATTTCCACTTTTTGGCCCATCATGATCCTACACATACCCATGTCAAACAAACATAGGAACAAAAGAACACACATGAGGTGTATGATATGCAACTATTGGAAGCCTTGTAACATGAGCATGAAGTATGGATGGTTTGTGTTGGTTGTTCCTATGTTTTTATTGATTTCAACGTCATTATAACTATATGGGAAGACTACTTAGTTTACCAAAAGTTGTTCTCTTCTAGTAATACCATTTTTTAATGGACTAGTGCATTGGTATTTGAGTCTATAATTTACCAAAAGATCTTATATGAATCTAATCTCCTGACAATTTTTTATTAGCTCATTCAGACAACTATATCCTAGATCTTGAGATGTCTTTTTCTTCGAGTAAAAAGTTATCTCTGACAGAGTTTAACTCTATATTTTACTAATTTTTTGTGTGTGGTATACTATGCGGGAGACTACACATTCTACTAAGGTGAATATTCTGATGGAACCCATAAAATTTTTATGTTCCATCTCAAAATGTCACCTAAATTTGGGTTGAAATTGTATCTGAGGGTTTAAGGTTTTGTCTCCTATCTTTGTTTAAGGGTTTTAGCTTACTCAAATTCTTATTTGAAAAAAAAAATTGAGTTTGTATCCTCACCAAGGTTTTAATTCTTTGTTGACCCCTTGCTACCATTTCTCAATCTTTTAAGTTACATCTTGTGCCATCAAAACCCATTAAGTAACCGACCCTTTGGTCTTGTTTTACCTGTTATCATGTGTTGGGCCATTACTTTGATTTTTCCTAGGTCGGGCTAATTATTTCCCACTAAATTTGTTTTGATCCTTAAGTCATCTTTTCCATGGTTGTGATCTCATCAACCTAGTTAGGTCCCTTTTTTAAGATTAACTATTTTGGCATGTGCAACTATGAAGATCCTCGACTACCATCTGATTGATGCAAACAAATCGACACCATTCCCCATGCCCCCGTTCCATTTCATTACTGATTATTTTAATCACAAGGGCTCATAGGCATGAGCCATGTGTCTTGTACATTGGCAGGCCTGATGTCTTTGTTAAGGTGTACAACTGGTTTTAAGAGAAAATCAACGGTGGTTGATTGAATGATGTGGCCACATCGAGACCACTCCCCATGTGCCTGTTTGTTTTTCTTGCCCATTAAAATAATCAAAGGAGTTGACAGAAGGTTGCTGCATGTTGGGTCCAAATAGTGGGCCCAATGGTTTCAAGTGGTCAGCATCACATAGCTTTCAAGTGAATCAATGATCAATAGCGAGTGATGTGGATTAATCCTAACTGCTCCCTGCTATCCTTTATGGGTCTCGCCTTTATGAATAGACTCCCAATGGGGAAGTGGGAAATTTCCATGTGGAGTGATCTAGAGGATGTGTAAGCATTGGAAAAAGGGTGAGTATTAATTAAATATTTCAACATAGGGCATGGAGAATAAAGTTTGCACTACTAAAATAGATATATTTTACGTGTTTAAAGATATTTTAATATGGTATGTGGATGGTGTAAGAGGAATAAAGCTATGGGAAATTGTTTTAAATTAAGAAATGTGTATGTAGAATCCAAGCGATTGAATCTCAACTTTTCCCCATCTCCCCATTAATGAAAGTTGCACATGGTTATGACTCATAGGGGTGAGGGGAAGAAGACACATGGATCTTCGTTATAGAGACAAAGAAATTGTGGATCCCACATACCACTAGCAAGTGGTTCCATGTGGCTTTGTGTCATTTGGTGAGTATTATAGTTGTGCATAGTTATATCTTTCAAATCAATCTGGGCAAATCTGGGTTGTCCATTAGTTAACAAGCCCACATGTTCAACGATTGGCATTCAAAACTTACTTTGACGGAAAGTGAGCCATTCTAGTTTGCGCAAGTGAGTCTTAATAGTTGAGAGGACATTGAGCTACCAAAGCAGGGAGTTGTATAATTATTAATACATATCATGAAGGCATAATTCAACATTATGAAGGATACTCTACACACTCAAGGATCCCGTGTTGTCATTTTTCAATATTTTCCAACATCGGGACTAGGTTTGTCAACCTACAAAGAGAACCAATAAGTGAATTATTTCCCTCCCATCAAAATTATTGATAAATTTTGGTTTCTCAAACTTTTGAGTCTGTTAGGATTTGCTTGGTTTAGCATTTTAAGGTTTGATGTTCATAAAAGAGAATTTGGTGGTTTTGCATTGTCACAATTCATGTCAAACCCTTATAAAAGCTATAAGTCATGTTTCAATAAACTAGAAACCCTACCTTGTAATACTTGTTATGTTATGGCTCCAAAAGCAAAGTCAAAAGTGTCTTCATCTAAAGGGGAAGCTTTTTCTCCCAAAAGAAATTTGAATAAAGACCTTACTAACCAGCTACAACCCTCAACCAATGATAAACCTATGGGTCAACTACTTCTCAGAGGTCCGCAAGTAGTAGAGGGTTTGATTAACAAGAAAAATTCTATTAAGGATGCCAAATTTCCTTATACTAGATGGGAATCATTCTATAGCTAGTTCAAGAATAGATACATGGGTATCCCATTAGGTAACCCTTGGAACTATGACTTAGGAAAGTTAATTATACCCAATTTCTATATGGATCATGTTGACTTGCTTAAGGTAGTGGCCACCAATTATGACCCAGTTACAAGAACTATAAGAACATGCGATGGGAAGGAAATGGTCAAAATTACTAAGGAAGAATTGGCTCGTGTTTCTAGACTAACTAGAGGGAGTGATGAAATTCCTAAGATAAATGAGAACACTCTTAAGGATTATGAAAAAATAAGATTGCACTCAGAGTCCACATCCTACTAAGATATCTAGTAGAAATTGTAGGCTGAAGGATTATACTAAGGATATATGATAAAGAGCCTTTCCCTATTAGCTATTTTGTTCCTTGCAAAAAATATTTTACTCCATTTTCCAAATAATTGGTTATGATCCTGTCATAGGAATGGTTGCTCATATTCAACACCCCCAATATTGCATACTGTATGATTATGTAGGGTTTATTTTAGAAAGAATTCATGGAGGTTTGATAGGGTTGAAGAAAGGTGAATTGGGAGTGATATTTAGCTGGTATTCATTATTGATGCATATGTTTCTATTCAAGGGTGCACCTTACTTTGGGAATAATATGACTTTGCTTAGGAGAGAGGGTAACTTGGAGTTTCCCGTGTAATGGTAGAATATTTTTTTAGACAACAATGATAGAACATATGATTATGTGAAATTTCAGAACTTGTTTGCTTTAGAACTGAGGAGAGTCTTAATTTTGAATATACCTAGAATTCCCATAGCCCTGCATGACTTCTTGAGACCCAAGGAAAGAAGGCACAAGCTAAGAGTTGATCACAATTGGGGAGATATTATCCCATATCTTGATTACACTATCTTAAGAGTGTATGGTTCCATGGTTTCACCTCACTTACTACCAAATTTTGTGCTAGAGAGGATGGGTTTCCTTGAGGTGATGTGGCAATTGGGAAGTGTAGAAAATGAGCACGTATTGAATCAAGGACAAGCTATGTATTATTTCCTTTGTACACTTTCTTTTCTGATTTTGTGATGACCAAGGGAGGTTCGAATAAAATTCTTGATATACTCAAAACCTACCGCATGCAAAGATTAGTTGAGAGGATCAAATATGATCTTGAGGGTTTTAAGGCCTAGTTGAAAGAAAGGAATGAGAGCTACAAATTTGTGCACATTTTCCAATATCTAGAGGATGTGATACGAAATGTGTTTGACCTTTTGGAATAATAAAAAAGAAGAGCAAGGTGTATTTCCTTCAATAATATACAAAGAAAGATAAAGAAAGAAGAACCTAACTTCAAGGTTCTCCCAAAGACTAAAAATGTAATACAAAAGGTGGAACATGTATCCTAGAATTTTGACTCAATAATGGGCCACCTTGAAACTAAAGGGGTGATAAGTAAGGATAAGGGGAAATCCCCCATTGTACATGAATAGATTGGAGGAGAAATCCCTAATATAGAAGAAAAATCCACATCTCAAACCCCTGATGAACCAAGAATAAAATTATTTATAAGGAGAAAGAATAAGGCAAAGAAAATTGATGTAGCTCCTATTTCCTCTCCACAAGAGGAGCACAAGCCTCCTTCTCTTGCGCCACAAGTACCACTACAATCTCCTCCAAGGCCAACATAGCCTAAAATTGTGGATATTGACTATCCACCACCTAGTGAATTACCACCAAAAGAGCCACCATTGAAAAGGAAAAAGATTGAAGTAACTAGTCTAGTGGATTTTGTTGAAGAAGACTCTAATGATGAAATTTGGGTATTAGAGTAGGAAATGTAAGGAGTGCTCACTGCACCAGTAGTAAGGGAAACACAACAACTAGGTATGATATTGAGTAAAGATAATCTCACTGGACTTAATGACAAAGATGATATGCGGGTTAAAGCATGTGCAAAGTTCTTAGATGTTGACTCATTTGTAAAGTCTCGGGACTTTATGGAATTTGCATACAGAGCTAGAAAATATGAATATGCCAACAACCTGGCTATAGAAACAAGCCTTCATCTAGAATTACCTGATTCCATCATCTAGACAAAGGTTTTGAATGAAATGAGAGATAAATTCTAAAAGATGATTGCAAAAGAGGGTTGAGAATTAGTAACAAATAGTTGTATTTTGTTGCTTCCAAAATGGGATTTCGCTTTTGCCATAACTTTTGATAGAAAAAAGAGATGTGATAGGCCTCTCTATGATACAAAAGAAGAGGTTGCAATTTCATTACAGGGGTATAATTTCAGTGACCAATGGTATTCTTTGGCTATTTGGTCTCTAGTCCCAAGCACAAGGAAGCCTAAAATTGTTGAGCCTGCACCTAACTACAATGGAGGCCTAATAATAAAGAGAGTGTCAGAAACATCAGCTCTAGAGGCAACAAATATGTTAGTTCATGCTATACAATTTACAAGAGCCACTGTAGAATATGTAACTATAGAAAAGGAAAAGCTTGGGATGGGGTACAATAATTTGCTAGTTAAATATGGAAGTCTTGAGCAACATAATATGCAGTTGCAGATGAAGGTAGCATTATTGGAGGATAAGTTTCAAAGTTTACAACCTGAAAAGCCTAAGTAGAATGATGTTGACTCCCCCACCACTTCACATGAAGTTGTACCCCCAAAGTTTAATACTAAAGTAAGCTCTTCATGGTAAATTGTGCCATACAACATGGGAAGTGTTCCCATTTCAATAGTAGAGCCTAGTACATCAGAAGGGCCATAGGCTGAAGAAGATATCAATAGGGAAGAGTTGCTTAGGTAGCTAAATGAATATAAAGAGAAATTTTATAATAATGATGAGGATATTCTTAGGAGAAACATGAATATTTTCACTACAATATTGGAACATTTGAATAGAAGAGTGACTAATAGATTGAATAGCATTCACCATAGCTATTCATCCATGGTGGCCACTATTAGAAATTTTGGCAATGATAGGGCAAGAGCTATTCCACTCATGGAAATATGGATCGCTAGGATGAGGGAATTTAGATTGATGTTAATTGGAGTTAGGAATGATTCCAACCCGCTTAAAAATTTTAAACCTACCATTACTCTTGTAGGTAAGATTGAAAGATACAGAGGAAATATTGGACTATTGGAGAACAAAATAAAAGAGCTAGTGAAATCCTTCCATTAATCACCTCATGGCTTCCTTCCATCTATAGTAAGGTATGATGATAGCATAAAAACCCTACAGGTGTAGAAATTTGAATCCAATAAAGTCATTTTACATCAAACAGTTTCAATTTGTCAAAAATATGATATGGACACATTGAAGATAAATATGGATATGTTAGCTCATGCTGAGAATGTCTTGTTGGAATTTGATAAGGAGGCTAACCAAATTGTCACCAAGTATGCACCTTATAGAGAAAGGGTTGATGAAATCATGGATTTAAATTGGCCCACTAAAGAGGAATACATAGAATGGAAATCCAAATGCTTGGAGGGAGTGGTGATTTAAAAATTTGAAGTCTGCAACAATGATGAATAATGGATAAGTGAGAGTTGCCCTGCATAGCCCGGATTTAGTATAGATTAGGCTTTTGCTAAAGTATAGAAAATATAGTGCATCTTATTCAAGTTGAATTGATGACAAGGCTATAGACATGGACATATCCTTTGTCTTTCCCTTTTTGTTTCTTTCATGCTTTCCTTCTTTCACTTTGTGTGCGTGGGAACAAATTTTGAGGTAACTATTTGAAGATAAATTTTTTAAAATTGGACTGGATCTTTGATGAATGATGGCCACTTTTATTTTCACACATGTTTCCCACCTCTTAGGAATGCAGAGTAACTGAAAAGGGGAATCTTTGTTGTAGCGGTACAATAGGATATTGACATGTCTACTTTCTGGCCCGAGGCTTGTTTTACTCATTTATCTCTATAAGAAGGAATTCAGATCCAAAAAGTAGGGGTTCGTTGTTTTGTATTCAACACTATGAATTTTAAAAGGAATATCAAGCATGTTTTAGAGTTTTTTCTTAAGTTCAGAGTTTGTTATCATGTATGTAATTTTGATAGAAATAGAGAAAATAAAATACAGTCATACCAATTTCATGGCTAGTGTCTCTCCTTTGTACTTGTTTTATGATTTATGAATGAAAGTAATGCAAGAATCATTTTGTTTATCTCTTTTATTTCTCAATGGATGTTTAATTTCATTCCTGCTTATTAGTTCAATGAATTAACGTAAATGCTCGAATGAGATTGTTAACTCATAAGAATTAGGTTCTAGGATATCTGTAAGAAATAATGATCATGAATGTGACAGGGGAATGTTGTAATGCAGTATTTCTTGAGATTGTATGTTTCTATTGTTGAGTTTTTGTTTGGTTGCATAGGTTGATATAGACTCCTTGCTTGGAATAAGACACTGGTTCATGCAAAGTACTCATAATTCAATTTGTGGGTTGATTCATCAACTAATCATTTTTATTTTAAAAAATTTCAAATGAATACCACTATAGTTATTTTATGTTGAGTTTCATTTTATCATGATCCAAGTGTAGGATATCAATAAATGAGTTGCCAACTTATTTAATGTGCTACGTTGTTGAATAAATTTATGAGAATTATCTATTCTTGACCATGTATCTGGGTAGTAGTCATATGAATTCTTGAGTATACATTGTAGGATCACACTCCCAAATTTAAGAGATCCCAAAGTGTGGGAGTACAAGTCTTGTATCTTTTACGTGTTCATTGGCCAATACCTTTGGAGTACTAAGTATTGGAAATGGAAAAGTCCATAGGTATTTCTGAAGAGAGTTTTGGTTCTTAAAAAATAACCAACATATTCTTATGTTGTGTTTTTGGTTGATGGTCTCTTTGCTAGTGGTAAGATAGGAAATTAATGTGCTCTCAGATACAAAAGGTGTTTTCTTTGAGAATTATGTTTTCGTCTTGGTCAAATCAACATATAAAATATATTATGAAGACTAGTTATGCTTTATGGATATTAGTTGACTTGGTATAATGCTTAAATCATATATGGTGCTCACAAATAAGGTTTTGATTATTTTTGTCTTCATCTAATTAGGCTAACCTAATTGATGATCAATATATGCTTGTATATATATAAGGTTCTTTGAGTATGATGAGAAGAGTAGTGGAAGAATACACACATGAGCAATGAATGTGAAAATCAAAGAAGAATGAGGAGTGTGTGAAGATCTAATCCTAAATTATTTATCAGTTGTGATCAGTGTAGTTTTATTGAGTGATTACTATGTGAGGTAGTACTTCATATTCCAAGCTTCAGTGGAACTGAACACTGCACATTGAATGTATATTCTATCAATTCAATCTTTCTGAAGTGAGCCACTATCATTGTATCTTGGTAGTGAGCCATCTTTTGTACTCAAGTTGTGAGCCTTTAAGGACAATGAGTTTTGGTAGTGAGCCATATAATATTTTGTATCCAAATATAATATATTGTGAGTTAACCCTCACTGTGTTTTTTCCCTTTTTTGGTTTTCCACGTAAAAATCCTGGTGTTCTTGTGTATGGTTGTGTTAACTTGTTTCTATGTTCTCTCTTGTTGATTTAGTCAGAATTGTGATAATGTTTAAATGGATTTTATTATGGTTTTATGGAATATTGATTCACCCCCCCCTCTTAGTATTATGGATGTTCAACAATTATTATTAAAGCTTGGTCCCTTAGAGGAGGCCTAATAGCTTGAGGGAGGTCCCAAAGTTTGAGTATAAGAAATTTTTTCCTCATAAGTGGTCTCTACTAAATGTTCAGAAGAAATGGAAGATCTAAAGGAAAAGTTGATAAAAGAGAATGAGTATATTGAAATGCTACAAAATAAAAGTGTTGAAGCATTTGATCTATTGGTTGAAGGAGAATAAATTATCTCTAGCCTGCTACAACAATTGGATGAGAAGAAAAGAATTGAAGAATGACAGGAAATTATGGAAATTCAAAGGAAGATGGATGAATGCTTAAAGCTAGAAGAAGTAGAAATCTTGAGATCTAATTTGCAAAAGGAAAGAAGCTTGAAGAAAAATTTAAGATAAGCTTAGTGATGCTTGATGAATTGATTACTTCTCAGAGATCGGTGATGGATATAAGTGGTTTAGGGTTTCAAAAAGTTCATAGTACTAAAGAGAAGCAATATAGTGGTAATAAGACTCGGTACAAAGATAGAAAAATCAAAGATCTAAGAAGAAATCCTAGAAAAAAAACCTATCAAATGGTACTCATCTTTCAATCTAGTGTTTTTTATTCCTGCAAGAAGTTTGGTCATAAAGAAAAAGACTACAAAAGTAAAATTAATGATTATTTATCCAAAAAGTGTTCTAAGAGCAATAATAATGGATATAAAGTGGGTATGTTGAATAAAAAGGAAAATACGAAGAAGAATATTTTTTTATATAAGTGTAGTAATCCAGAACATTCTGGTAGTATCAATAGAAGAAAGAAAAATATCTTTCTAACAAAGAATAATGATCAAATAACTGATCCAGAAGAAGCAAGAAAAG
Source organism: Sequoia sempervirens (assembly GCA_007258455.2). Lineage (NCBI taxonomy): Eukaryota > Viridiplantae > Streptophyta > Pinopsida > Cupressales > Cupressaceae > Sequoia > Sequoia sempervirens. The sequence goes on along the minus strand of VDFB02271358.1, from coordinate 388,029,988 downwards.
AAATGAAAAGGATCTGGAGAAAGGAATTAGAATCATCAGTTTTATTTGTATTGACCTACGGTATAGATACTCCCATGAATTTCTAAGAGAAAGTAGTGGCTAAGGGGGAGAAATCATTAGAAAATATAATGAACCCCCTCATGAGTACTTGTGTCATATCATGATAGAAAACTATTTAATGTGGTAAGGAAATTAAGAAAAAATTCAATTACATGTGTGAAGGATAAAATCTGTAGAATTTGAAAGGATGAAGGCATACACAATATTCGAGGTAATCTACTTGCAAGTTAAAGCATTTATTGCAAAATCCTTCAAAATGGAAGGAACAAATGAAGATAATTTTAGGGGCTTATGTATCTTTGGAGAAGCATGCAAAGGAAGTTTAGAAAGCAATTCAGAGTTTCAAGGTTTGAAGAAGTCAAGCGGATTCAAAGTGAGTTATAGAAGTAGGATACCTACACATTTCTTGTTGGAATTTTTAGAGGTATTCATGTTTGCACAATCTTTCATTTTTACTGTTATCGATAATTCAATGGTTGTGAATAGTACAGATAAAGTGCAAGTCAATTTGAGAAGATATTTGAAGGTTCTTTCGGAAGAGTCTATTGGTGCATTCTCTTGTATCCCTTCGAAAGTGTTTCCCATAGAAGATATCTATGCATTTATTTTTAGTAAGATAGAAGAAATGTTGTCATTTCAATTGAGCATGCTTTGGGAAAGAGAATTGAAAGAAATCCATGATGCTTGCAAAGTGTTATTTGAGAAAAAGTTGGATGTTTGGAGGAAAGTTCCCTTGTTTAAACATGAGAAGTGCATTTGAATAGTGTTGAGTTGAATTTATGATGAATCTTTATGGATTAATGAAGCATATTTTTATTACTAGAGAAGATATTAGAGATGTAACTAGTTTGTGTTCCTCTAGACCAGTTGCCAAATAGAAAGCTATGGATGAGAAAGAGATATTTGAGGTTACTAGTGTGAACCTTGAAGCGAAAGAGATTGATTTAAGATCGAATGTTGATTTGGTAATACAATAAGCTACTATGGTCATCGGTCACAAAGTATGTATCCCTAAGAATAACCTTACAGATTCTATTCTTGTTGTGCATAATACTATTGATATGGTTAAAAGAGGTATGTAATATGACTTGTGTGATTTAATTTGTATACATCTTTTGAATAATTTAAGGGAAATCAAGAAGAATAAGAAGAATACATTTTGGTATAGAAATTTGGTTGTTTGTTTACTTTTTTACCTTTTTGAAAGAGTTATCGGTAATAGAAAGGATAAAATGGTCGAATTCAGAGCCTATTTCCTATCAAATTAGGAACTTCATGATAAATATTGGTAGTTTAGATGTACAAGAGTCTAACCTTGCAACATTCTTTGGAACATTTCATATGAGGATGAACATAAGGTTTAGGATTTTGGAGTAAGTGTTGTTGAAAGGTACTCCAGAAGCATAATTTTTCTTGTGTCTATAGATTTTTTTCACATGGAAGGAGTTGAATCAAGGTTAGTTTGGATATCTGAATTGAACTATGAAGTGTCAAAGGCTGAAGTTGATAATTATGCTATTTTTTTTTGGAAATCCCTAAGAATCTTGGTGTAGAAGGCACCTCTGGTAGCCTGACTAGAACAGGGAAGAAAAGGAAGAGTGTTGTTAAGTAAGAAGTTGTAGAAGGATGTGAGCTTGAACATGAGCATGAAAGAATAAATATTTAGAGAGTTCTGGAAGAATTGCAAAAGGTTATTCCCAGTGCTAATTTTGACTCATCTATTTTTGTTGTGGAGAATCATCATGGCATGATTGATTCTTTAAAGGTTTACATCTCTCAACTTGAAGTGTATACTGGAATCAATTCTAAAGAAGGAAATTTGGAAGATGTCAAAGAGAAATGTATGAATGCACACACTCAAGTGATGAAGGAATTGGAGAGTGTACAAGGTTGTTAAGAAGAGGCACAAAAACTACTTTCTTTTTTCCTAGATTGGTCTAGCTATATACTAGATATCATAAATGAGATAAGGATGAGTGAGTCTTGGTTGAGCACTAAGGCAGATACATATAGGTTGGTAGAAGATAAAGATAATTAGAGGTTTTCCTACTTTGTTTAGCTTCAGGACAAATTATATTCTCTATAAGATCATAAAATAGATGTTATCAAGAAGTTTGTGGCACTTAGGTACATTATTAAACTCATACATACTTATGTTTCTAGTGCTCTTGGTTGTATTGGTGAGTTACCAAAGATCAATCTTATTCCTAATACCTTAGCAGATGGTGTAGAGTCTTTAACTAAACCTAACCTATTTTACAATACTCTTGTAAGTATAAAAGGTTCATGGGAAGAAGGTAAAGCATCATGGAAGGCTATCTTGGAGAGTGTCAGATTTTCTTCTTTAGGGTAATTCAATTTTTTGTTCATACCTTTTTGGCTACATTTTGATATATACATATATACCGATGCCCCTTCCATTTTCATTGATGTCAAAGGGGGAGAGGTCAAGAGATGGAGAGATGAAGAGACAGAGAGTAAAAGGAAAAAAAATGTGAAGAACAATTTTGATAGGGGGAGTATTCAAAGTATTTAGTTTCAATTGTTGGAAAATGTTTTTGTCATGCATGTTGCCATCAATGCGAAAGGGGGAGATTGTTGGAAGCCTTGCAACCTGAGCATGGAGTATGGATAATTTGTGTTGGTGGTTCATATGTTGTCATTGATGTCAACATGTTGATAACTATATGGGAAGATTGCTTGCTTTACTGGAAGTTGTTCTCTGTCGGTAATACCCTTTTGTGATGGATTGGTGCGTTGGTATTTGAGTCTAGAATTTATCACCATATTTCATATGACTAATCTCCTAACCATGTTTTCTTGGTGCATTCAGACAACTATATCTTGGATCTTGAGACATCTTTTTTGTGAGTAGAAAGTTGTCTTTGATAGAGTTTAACTCTATATTTTACTGATGTTTTGTGTGTGGCATACTGTGTGGGAGACTTTGCATTTTACTAAGGTGAATATTATTATGATGTGGTTTTTATTGATGGTCTCTTTGTTGGTGGTATGATGGGAAATTAATGTTCTCTCAAATCTAGAAGGTGTTTTCTTTGAGAATTATTTGTTGTTTTTGAGAATTGTGTTATAGTCTTCACCAACTCAGTGTATATAACATATTATGGAGACTAGTTATGCTTTATCGATGTTAGCTAACTTGGTATAATGCTTAAATCATATATGATGCTGACAAAGAAGGTTTTGATTATTTTTGCATTCATCTAATTAGGCCGGCCTAATTAATGATCAAGATATGCTTGTATATATAAGGTGCTTTGAGTATTATGAGAAGAGTAGTGGAAGAAGACACACATGAGCAGTCAATGTGAAATGAGAAGAGAATTGAGGAGTGTGTGAAGATATTAGCCTAAATGCTTTATTAGCTATGATTAGTGCAATTTTGTTGAGTGATTACTGTGTGAGGAAGTACTTCATATTTTGAGCTTCAGTGGAATTGAACCCTACACATTGAACGTGTACTCTATCAATTCAATTTTTTTGTAACGAGTCGTGCTATCATTGTATCTTGGTAGTGAGCCATCTTTTGTACTCAGGGTGTGACCCTTTTAGGGACAACGAGTCCTGGCAGTGAGCCATGTAATATTTTGTATCCATATATAATATATGGTGTGTTAATCCCCACCGTGGTTTTTCCCTTTTTGGGTTTTCCACGTAAAAATCCTGGTGTTCTTGTGTATGGTTGCATTGACTTGTTTCTATATTCTCTCTTGCTAATTAAGTAAAATTTGTGATAATTTTTAAATGGATTTTATTATTCTTTTATGGAAAACTAATTCACCCCCCTCTCAATATTTTGGATGTTCAACAACAACATCAAGATACAAAAACATACAATGTCAAATACTAAAATAAAGAAAAAGAAAAAGGGGGTGGTTCAAGCCTCGACTATTTTTCCAACATGATGCAAATCAAGCCTTGGTTGTTTATCCAAAACATACACTCCTTTTGAGGAAATGGAACTTCAAGCTATCTATTGGGTGAGTATCTAAAAAGGGTGGCTTAGTGAGAAAGTCATGCCTCTGTATCGAATTCTCACCATACAATGAGAGAGTCATGCCCTCATTTAGGCTTCTCATCATACTAACCATAGAAAAGCTATCCCTCTGATAAATTTAGTAGGGTGCTAGAAAATGAAACTTTGAGCTTCACAAGGCCTAAAAATTTGTGTTAAGCACTTATGAACATTTATTCATGTAAAGGATTGTTCAAAGGTACTTTTCTTAGTTCATGTAAGGTCTCTTCTTAGGGAACATCATGCCTAATATATCGAAAAGAGGACAATTCAAAAAATATCATGCTCTCATAGGAAATAAAACTCAATGACACCATCAAGAAATGATGCATTGGAAGAAGAAAGAAAATTGCACAATGAAACATGAGTGTCGATGTATGCCCCCACTTTAAAGCACTTGCTAATAGGATTTCTATGATAAATTTCTTTAAAGTAAAAGAAGACATGAGAGCTTACTTGGAAATCCCTATGCCAATCCATATGTTCTTGAATGAGACTACATCATAAATAAATGATTGCCACCAAAATGTAATGCTAAATATAGAAAGAAAAGTATGTCACATCCAAGCCAACATAAGGCATGCCATCCACATCCCAAGCTTTCTCTTATATATACACATGGAAGGAGGTAAATTAGCTAAAAGAGACAATAACAAGTGCCATATGGGAACAAGGCTACCTAACCCCTTGCCTCCACTTAGTGCAAGACAAGGATGAGTTGAGATAATTGATGAAAAAAATGAAAAGCAGTATCAATTAAAGGAATTAGGTGCCTCAACATAAGGTAAAGCACCACTCTCCTTAATATGTTCAATTTTCTCACTTAAAGCCTTACATTCATTAGAAGAATGACCATGAACTCTATGATATGCACAAAATGAAATCTTGTATTAAAAATTCTTTCATCCTCTTGGAGGGAGAGATATCAAATGATCTTGGAGGAGTCTCAACAAGATACTCTCTTGATAAATATTAGAGGATGTTCCTTTATTTTCTAACAAAGATATCTCTTATTTAGTACAAGACGTCATACTTACACAAGACTCTTTAGATTGTGATATTTTCTTCTCTCCTTGAAAGAAGGGTGTAAAATCTAACAAAATCCAATTGTTAGAGTTATGTGTGATGACATTTATGTTAAGTCAATATTTCTTTGTTTCTTTCATTTATTTCAAAGGAAAATAACCAAGACCACTAGTTTCTATCAATTTAGGATGCACTAATGTTAAAGTTAGATTTAAACAATCTTTTGTAATAGTGTTGGTATTGAGTGAGGGCTTGTTTGTTTCTTTCGAGGGACAATAACCAAGACCATTAGTCATTTCTTGTGTGTTAGGCTCTATAGGTATAGAGATCCCTTGTTCTATAGTACCACATCCTTTTCCACTATAAGCAAGATGAATATTCATAAGTTCACAACCTCTTCCATCAAGTTTTTTTCATTTCTTTTGGATTTGGTGGTTGCTTGAATAATAAAATTCATTAATTGTTATGTAATTCGCTTCTTCTTCTAAAGTGGTTGAAATCCAAGGAACCCCAATCATCTTCTAATAGATTTGTGACTTCCTGAATATGTTTTCCTTTTTCTTTTAGTTACACGATTTCCACTTGTATATTTGGTGTCAATTTTTTTAAATGATCTTCCTTCCCCTTCTCAATGTTTAAAGAATTGTTTGGTTCAAGGTCAACTTTGACTGTATATAATTTTTTTTTGTAGACATACTTCATTATATGATGAAGAGTTGAAGGAATAACTTGCATTTCATGAATCCATGGTCTACCTAAAATAAGGTTATATGAAAGTTCATGAGTCATAACATGGATAGGGGTTTTTATTGTAGCCTTTCCAACTATAATAGGAAAAGTGATCACACCAAGTGGTTGTTTTCCTACATTGTCAAATCTTCGAATAGATAAAGAATCGGGTTGAATTTGGTTTTCATCCACTTTGAACTTGTCAACAAGGTTTACACTACACACATTAAGAGCTGATCCATTGTCGAAAAGGGTTCTTTCTATCCCTGTCCTATTATATATAGCTATTATCATGAAAGTTTCATTTTGTTTTTGCGCTTCCAAAGGAAGGATCTCACTTTGGTGGAAAAAAATGTTCACATTCATTCGTTGAATTAGGACGGCTACATCATTTGATTGTACATTAGGAGGGGTAGGAATTTATTGTAAAGAACTTTGAATCATGTTATTATAATGAGGGGACACTTGAATAAGATCCTATAAGGATATCTTAGCAGGATCATTCTTTATTTTCTCAACAATATAATGCTCCTTTTTGTCATGTAAAGGAATACGAGGAGGACCAAGAAACATAGGGTTAGGAAATGGGAGGGATGTTGTAGGTGTTTATCTTGGTTGCAGATTGTTTCTAGTGTTATATGTATGAGAAATGGTATTATAATTCAATTGCTGCAAAAAAATATTCTTAGGTGGTTTGAGGATAAGGATGGGTTTGTTTTGAGTTTGTGGTTGGTTTGAGGGTGGGTAAAGGATAAGTTTAGGATCAAGAGAGTACTTCAAGGGATATCTAATATTCATAACCTTAGAAGAATTATCCTTATTTTTCATGATTCCTTAGTGAAGGGGAGTCTAGTGTCACTTCATCATCTCCATCTAAGGAAAATATATCACTATTGTCATTGTTATCATTTCCTTGCACCATGATATCTTCCCTAATAAGAGAGTTTTTAGGAGAACTACAAACTAGATGTCCATTAAATTGAAAGGTTGGTTCTTCTAAAATGACTTTATCACAAGTAAGGGAGTTATCAATGGTCGGATTTTATTGCTTATTAATTATGGCATTCTCATTTTAAATAAATTTTTCCCTAGGGGAAGAGAAAAAAATAAGATTCCAATAGTAGAGATATTAGAAGGCCCAATTTTATTGTTATGGTTGTCCATGATTTCATCCTTTTTCACTAAGGTTTCATTTTTTGTGCCATAACATCTACCCTAGTAGAATAGCTTTTAGGAGAAGAGATAAAAAAAGATCTGTCACATTCCATGGTTAGATTTTGTAAAGTAGTTTCATCACAAATAGAGGAGGCATTAAGAGAAGGACAACTATGATTTTCATGCTTACCAATGATTGGAAATTTTCATTCAAATAGATCTTTCAAATTTGTAGGAGCATTAGCAAAGGGAGGAACAAGATTATCATGACTCTCAATAAGTGTATCTTCTAACACCAAACTATCTTCTTCACATCGAGGAGGGATATTAAGGGGAGGAAAATTTTGAATGTCTTCCAACATATCATCCTCATAAATGTGGTTTTCATGACTTTCTAGGATTTTATCCTCTTTCACCAAAGAATTCTCACAAGTAGGGGATATTTTGGGAGATCAATGAAGACAAGATAAATTAGTTTCAATGATAATATCTTCCCAAGGGAAAGGAGGAGATGGAAAAACAAGACATTCATGATTCTAAATGATTGTATCTTCCTTAACCAAGATACCTTCATCCCAAATAGGAGAGGTACTAGGAGGAAAAAAACTATGATTATCATGATTTAATATCCTTACATCCTCTTTTGCTAGAACCTTCTAACAAATTGGAGAGTTATTAGGGGATGAGGGGATGATGAGAAATATGTCAACAAGATCAATTTCTTTCACTAATATATTTTCATGACTAACATGCTTGCTAATGCCTTGTTTCTTTGAAAATTTGGAAAACAAAGATACTAACATTAGTGAAAAGTAATCTATACTTGAACTTAGAGCACAAACACAAAATGAAAAGAAGCTTAGAATGCAATGCAATACCATAGAATGAAATGTGTAAATTTTATATTCTAAACAAGGTAATTTGTTGATTCCACTATGTAAAAATTTAAAAATGAAATGTTGTAAATGTAAATTTGAAATTAAGAAATGCACAAAATAAACCAAATTAAGCTAGATTTAATGAAATGAATGAAATAGAAACTCAACAAACTGAAACAAATATCTAATAGTAGAAATAGAAATACAAAATGAGGTTTTTAATATTGTAAAATGTAGTTTTAGGTTTGATACGAGACTACATCACTTAGAGGGGTGAATGAGTCTTATTTAGGGTTTTTCAAAGGTTCAAATGCTAAAAATAGTCAACAGGAAAAACCACTTGTACAAGGACTAAATCGCCCAAAGGGGTGAATGAGTCCCAAATTAGGGTTTTTAGACCAAATTAAGCAAATTCTAAGTTACGTTCAATTTTTCTAACTTGTATGTTGTATTGACTATTTGCAATTGTAAAAGTTAAATAAAATTGGACGATTTAAGATGCCAAAAATGCAACCTATATACAGTTTTCACTAATGCAACGTTTAGAAGACCTAAATGAAAATTAACTAATGCAAGATCTAATTCAAGGTTAATGTAAGCTAGATCTATGACTGCAATGTTCTCCAAATCAAAAAGGTGTCCAAATTTTAGGCTCACCAAAATGAACCTAAGAAAATTGGGTTCCACCTCTTGGGAGATGGAACTAAAGGGGACCTATTTCACTCTTAGTTCTATAGGAAACCAAGATCCCTCAACTAAGTGAGTCAATTGTAGGAAGGATGGGTAAGAGAGTGGTTTCCTTAGGTGTGATTAAATGGAGGGGTTCACCACTAAGAAAATGCTTAGAAAGAAGGAAATGAAAGCAATATGCAATTCTAGCTATGTAACTATAAAATGAACTCAAAATCAAAATAATAAACTAAGGATGAACAAAGAAGCACCTAGAAGATAAATATGACTAAGAAAGACCTAAAAACTCTAAAAATTATTGCTTTTGGTGTGTATTGGGACTCATACACTAGACTATGTGATTTAGTCCCAGTTTAGGGTTTCTAGGTAGTATCTACAATCTCCAGGTGATTGATTAGAATCTTCTAAAAAATAAGAAAATTGGCTATACTGAGACTCATACACCTAAACAATTGCAAAGTGTTCCATTTCTTCACAAAGTGTCCCAAGAGAAAAAAATTTAACTAAAAATTTGTGAGGCTTTGAAGATTGATTAAATAAGCACTCTCCCATTAGTTTCATGTAAATAATATGGATATCTTGCTCTAGACTTGAGTTTTCATGAGCCTTGACAACTTCTTATGACAACTTTTGCAACTTTTACAACTTTGCAATTTTGGTACTTTTAAAGGATTCAAAACCATTTTTCTTCAACCTATAAACCTTCAATCACACAAAGAGAGGGAAAAAATGTTGTTTTTCTAGTGAATGGGGGTTTTCCTTCATCAAGCCCAGTTTTGGATAATCAGACCTTAGTGAGAAATGAAGCATGAATGAAATGAAACATGAAACATAAGATGAAACAATGGAACCTTGTTTAAAACCTTGTAGATTTTGAAAAAATGCATGAAGTGGCCTCAATGGATGTATATCTTGATCATGATTCTTAATGAAAGATAATTCTTTTGAATACTTGAATGGATCTTGAACAATACATCACAACATTAGCTCAAAAACGCATGCATTATGCATTAAATCTTGGACACGATGCTTGAATCTTGAATGCTCCTCCAAGTGCTTGATGATTTTCTCTTCAATGCCTTTTTGAATACTCTCACTAATGCTCCACAATGCTCTTGTGAAATATTTGTTGCAACTCAAGGGCAGACAACTAAAGGGGGGGTGAATCAGTTGTCACAGAATTTCAAACTATTCAACTTATTAAGCTTATTCTCAAATCTAATCATTAATCATGAAAGAATAAATGAACAACACATCAGAAGCACACATAAAAACAATATTTTTACATGGAAAACCTATTAGGGGAAAAACCATGGTGGAGGTCAGTCCACAAGATTATACCCTATTAAAAGTATAAGAAAATGTGAATGGGGAATGCACATGCATTCAAGCACACTACCTAGAGCTCATTTCTCAATTAAAAAATATGACACATTGTCTTGTAGAAAGGTTATAATTAAGTCCATCAGATTTTGAATTAAGAAAATATGATCTACTAATTCCTAGTTACAGTTTCGATTAAGCACATGAACACTTATTTAATCTTCTTCACTCTTCTCTCTTCTTCTCACTCTGCTTTGCCTTTGAATGATGTAAACAATATTTGCACATAGGATTTGCACACTTCGCACTTGCAAACTTCCTTACTCTTCCAAATGATAAAAAAATTACTTATATGTATGCAACAATAAATTACATCACTATAAGTTGGCTCCAAAGAAATAATAAAATGAATACAAACAGACAGCCCAAAACAATAAATATTTTTCATGCAAATCAACCAAGGTTGGCCAAAAAATAGTGAAGATTGGAAACAACATTCTCAAACATGAACCACTTCAATTAATTACTCCTCAAAGATTCACAACATGCTTCAACACCTTGTCAGCCAAGAACTTGAAAAAAATGAACAAGCAAGAGAATAACTTGGATCACGAGGACAATGATCAATGTGAATGAGCAACACAGATAAAGCACAAACTAGAGACATCCAAAAGCATCATGAAACACCAGAGAAGCATCCATAGCAACTGAACTTATTGAAATCACATCATCTTCATTCAAGAACACAAATTGAAGTAACAAAAAAACTATCAGAATACAAATCTTCATAACTTGACCAAATCTTCATGCAGATCTTTGAAACATGACATGGATATACTAGATATACTCAACAAGAAACCATTTAGACCACAACCTTTGATAAGAGATGTACTGAGTTCACCAACAAATTGTACTTGTTGGAGTGAAAATGACACTGAGAGGGGGGGTGAATTAGTGTCTTGAACCAAATTTATCTTTTTCCAAAAAAAGAAACAAAACTAAATTATGCTCTGAATATTTCAATGATTAATACATTAATGAATTGAATGCAACCATTAAGAACTAAAATGAGAAGTATCATAGTAAAGCAATGAACATTACAACATTATCACAATGAACTAAAGGTACCACAAATGAGACTAATAGAGAAAAGATTTTCCAAGTGGAAAATCATCCTAGGGTAGAAAAACCACTCTTAAACTACTGCCATATTGGCTTATATTTTCAAATCACTACATACAATGCCCTACACACTAATTTCAGAGCACCCACTCAAGGAGAACTAACCCCTCACTTAGAAATACCCATTTCAAGGAGCACCAACCCCTCATAAAGTTTCGGTACAATCATATGTCAGAGGATTTCTCTATTTTCCTTATCAACTCACAAGAGCCTCTCAATCAAACACCCCTAATAACCTAAAGGTTCTCAATCAAACCTTCAAAATACCAAACATATTCAAATGAAAATACTATCACTCTACATTATGTTTGTAGATTTACAATTATAGAAGTTCTCACTGTATTTTTCAAGAATAATCAACTCTAAAAATAGTCAATAATCACTGTATATATCTCCTTACAAGATGCACACATTCCTCTTTTTGGAACCTTCATTGAAAGTTTAGATAAGCCAAAATCTTTGTCGGTTATTTACCAGATTTCAAAAATATAATCATATATGCACTATAAAATGATTTCATCTGACAATAGCCTTATAGATCTAATTTCAAATACCCATAATAAGTAACAGGTGGAAACAATATTTTAACAAGGAATTTTTTTTCTTCACAACCCATTTTACCATGCTAATAGAGAAAAAATAATATCACTACTAGGGCCTGTAACAGATTTGTAACCAAATTCAAAGCAACTATCTTGTCAAGGATACTCAAGTAATCACTTATCATTTTTCAGATTCGAGCAAAAACTAGTAATTTCCTTTTGTAAAACAAACATCAAATGATGAAGAGATACCTAATCAAGCA
>VDFB02271358.1:387970238-388018004 GCA_007258455.2 Sequoia sempervirens | reverse complement strand
TGGTTTGTGTTGGTTGTTCCTATGTTTTTATTGATTTCAACGTCATTATAACTATATGGGAAGACTACTTAGTTTACCAAAAGTTGTTCTCTTCTAGTAATACCATTTTTTAATGGACTAGTGCATTGGTATTTGAGTCTATAATTTACCAAAAGATCTTATATGAATCTAATCTCCTGACAATTTTTTATTAGCTCATTCAGACAACTATATCCTAGATCTTGAGATGTCTTTTTCTTCGAGTAAAAAGTTATCTCTGACAGAGTTTAACTCTATATTTTACTAATTTTTTGTGTGTGGTATACTATGCGGGAGACTACACATTCTACTAAGGTGAATATTCTGATGGAACCCATAAAATTTTTATGTTCCATCTCAAAATGTCACCTAAATTTGGGTTGAAATTGTATCTGAGGGTTTAAGGTTTTGTCTCCTATCTTTGTTTAAGGGTTTTAGCTTACTCAAATTCTTATTTGAAAAAAAAAATTGAGTTTGTATCCTCACCAAGGTTTTAATTCTTTGTTGACCCCTTGCTACCATTTCTCAATCTTTTAAGTTACATCTTGTGCCATCAAAACCCATTAAGTAACCGACCCTTTGGTCTTGTTTTACCTGTTATCATGTGTTGGGCCATTACTTTGATTTTTCCTAGGTCGGGCTAATTATTTCCCACTAAATTTGTTTTGATCCTTAAGTCATCTTTTCCATGGTTGTGATCTCATCAACCTAGTTAGGTCCCTTTTTTAAGATTAACTATTTTGGCATGTGCAACTATGAAGATCCTCGACTACCATCTGATTGATGCAAACAAATCGACACCATTCCCCATGCCCCCGTTCCATTTCATTACTGATTATTTTAATCACAAGGGCTCATAGGCATGAGCCATGTGTCTTGTACATTGGCAGGCCTGATGTCTTTGTTAAGGTGTACAACTGGTTTTAAGAGAAAATCAACGGTGGTTGATTGAATGATGTGGCCACATCGAGACCACTCCCCATGTGCCTGTTTGTTTTTCTTGCCCATTAAAATAATCAAAGGAGTTGACAGAAGGTTGCTGCATGTTGGGTCCAAATAGTGGGCCCAATGGTTTCAAGTGGTCAGCATCACATAGCTTTCAAGTGAATCAATGATCAATAGCGAGTGATGTGGATTAATCCTAACTGCTCCCTGCTATCCTTTATGGGTCTCGCCTTTATGAATAGACTCCCAATGGGGAAGTGGGAAATTTCCATGTGGAGTGATCTAGAGGATGTGTAAGCATTGGAAAAAGGGTGAGTATTAATTAAATATTTCAACATAGGGCATGGAGAATAAAGTTTGCACTACTAAAATAGATATATTTTACGTGTTTAAAGATATTTTAATATGGTATGTGGATGGTGTAAGAGGAATAAAGCTATGGGAAATTGTTTTAAATTAAGAAATGTGTATGTAGAATCCAAGCGATTGAATCTCAACTTTTCCCCATCTCCCCATTAATGAAAGTTGCACATGGTTATGACTCATAGGGGTGAGGGGAAGAAGACACATGGATCTTCGTTATAGAGACAAAGAAATTGTGGATCCCACATACCACTAGCAAGTGGTTCCATGTGGCTTTGTGTCATTTGGTGAGTATTATAGTTGTGCATAGTTATATCTTTCAAATCAATCTGGGCAAATCTGGGTTGTCCATTAGTTAACAAGCCCACATGTTCAACGATTGGCATTCAAAACTTACTTTGACGGAAAGTGAGCCATTCTAGTTTGCGCAAGTGAGTCTTAATAGTTGAGAGGACATTGAGCTACCAAAGCAGGGAGTTGTATAATTATTAATACATATCATGAAGGCATAATTCAACATTATGAAGGATACTCTACACACTCAAGGATCCCGTGTTGTCATTTTTCAATATTTTCCAACATCGGGACTAGGTTTGTCAACCTACAAAGAGAACCAATAAGTGAATTATTTCCCTCCCATCAAAATTATTGATAAATTTTGGTTTCTCAAACTTTTGAGTCTGTTAGGATTTGCTTGGTTTAGCATTTTAAGGTTTGATGTTCATAAAAGAGAATTTGGTGGTTTTGCATTGTCACAATTCATGTCAAACCCTTATAAAAGCTATAAGTCATGTTTCAATAAACTAGAAACCCTACCTTGTAATACTTGTTATGTTATGGCTCCAAAAGCAAAGTCAAAAGTGTCTTCATCTAAAGGGGAAGCTTTTTCTCCCAAAAGAAATTTGAATAAAGACCTTACTAACCAGCTACAACCCTCAACCAATGATAAACCTATGGGTCAACTACTTCTCAGAGGTCCGCAAGTAGTAGAGGGTTTGATTAACAAGAAAAATTCTATTAAGGATGCCAAATTTCCTTATACTAGATGGGAATCATTCTATAGCTAGTTCAAGAATAGATACATGGGTATCCCATTAGGTAACCCTTGGAACTATGACTTAGGAAAGTTAATTATACCCAATTTCTATATGGATCATGTTGACTTGCTTAAGGTAGTGGCCACCAATTATGACCCAGTTACAAGAACTATAAGAACATGCGATGGGAAGGAAATGGTCAAAATTACTAAGGAAGAATTGGCTCGTGTTTCTAGACTAACTAGAGGGAGTGATGAAATTCCTAAGATAAATGAGAACACTCTTAAGGATTATGAAAAAATAAGATTGCACTCAGAGTCCACATCCTACTAAGATATCTAGTAGAAATTGTAGGCTGAAGGATTATACTAAGGATATATGATAAAGAGCCTTTCCCTATTAGCTATTTTGTTCCTTGCAAAAAATATTTTACTCCATTTTCCAAATAATTGGTTATGATCCTGTCATAGGAATGGTTGCTCATATTCAACACCCCCAATATTGCATACTGTATGATTATGTAGGGTTTATTTTAGAAAGAATTCATGGAGGTTTGATAGGGTTGAAGAAAGGTGAATTGGGAGTGATATTTAGCTGGTATTCATTATTGATGCATATGTTTCTATTCAAGGGTGCACCTTACTTTGGGAATAATATGACTTTGCTTAGGAGAGAGGGTAACTTGGAGTTTCCCGTGTAATGGTAGAATATTTTTTTAGACAACAATGATAGAACATATGATTATGTGAAATTTCAGAACTTGTTTGCTTTAGAACTGAGGAGAGTCTTAATTTTGAATATACCTAGAATTCCCATAGCCCTGCATGACTTCTTGAGACCCAAGGAAAGAAGGCACAAGCTAAGAGTTGATCACAATTGGGGAGATATTATCCCATATCTTGATTACACTATCTTAAGAGTGTATGGTTCCATGGTTTCACCTCACTTACTACCAAATTTTGTGCTAGAGAGGATGGGTTTCCTTGAGGTGATGTGGCAATTGGGAAGTGTAGAAAATGAGCACGTATTGAATCAAGGACAAGCTATGTATTATTTCCTTTGTACACTTTCTTTTCTGATTTTGTGATGACCAAGGGAGGTTCGAATAAAATTCTTGATATACTCAAAACCTACCGCATGCAAAGATTAGTTGAGAGGATCAAATATGATCTTGAGGGTTTTAAGGCCTAGTTGAAAGAAAGGAATGAGAGCTACAAATTTGTGCACATTTTCCAATATCTAGAGGATGTGATACGAAATGTGTTTGACCTTTTGGAATAATAAAAAAGAAGAGCAAGGTGTATTTCCTTCAATAATATACAAAGAAAGATAAAGAAAGAAGAACCTAACTTCAAGGTTCTCCCAAAGACTAAAAATGTAATACAAAAGGTGGAACATGTATCCTAGAATTTTGACTCAATAATGGGCCACCTTGAAACTAAAGGGGTGATAAGTAAGGATAAGGGGAAATCCCCCATTGTACATGAATAGATTGGAGGAGAAATCCCTAATATAGAAGAAAAATCCACATCTCAAACCCCTGATGAACCAAGAATAAAATTATTTATAAGGAGAAAGAATAAGGCAAAGAAAATTGATGTAGCTCCTATTTCCTCTCCACAAGAGGAGCACAAGCCTCCTTCTCTTGCGCCACAAGTACCACTACAATCTCCTCCAAGGCCAACATAGCCTAAAATTGTGGATATTGACTATCCACCACCTAGTGAATTACCACCAAAAGAGCCACCATTGAAAAGGAAAAAGATTGAAGTAACTAGTCTAGTGGATTTTGTTGAAGAAGACTCTAATGATGAAATTTGGGTATTAGAGTAGGAAATGTAAGGAGTGCTCACTGCACCAGTAGTAAGGGAAACACAACAACTAGGTATGATATTGAGTAAAGATAATCTCACTGGACTTAATGACAAAGATGATATGCGGGTTAAAGCATGTGCAAAGTTCTTAGATGTTGACTCATTTGTAAAGTCTCGGGACTTTATGGAATTTGCATACAGAGCTAGAAAATATGAATATGCCAACAACCTGGCTATAGAAACAAGCCTTCATCTAGAATTACCTGATTCCATCATCTAGACAAAGGTTTTGAATGAAATGAGAGATAAATTCTAAAAGATGATTGCAAAAGAGGGTTGAGAATTAGTAACAAATAGTTGTATTTTGTTGCTTCCAAAATGGGATTTCGCTTTTGCCATAACTTTTGATAGAAAAAAGAGATGTGATAGGCCTCTCTATGATACAAAAGAAGAGGTTGCAATTTCATTACAGGGGTATAATTTCAGTGACCAATGGTATTCTTTGGCTATTTGGTCTCTAGTCCCAAGCACAAGGAAGCCTAAAATTGTTGAGCCTGCACCTAACTACAATGGAGGCCTAATAATAAAGAGAGTGTCAGAAACATCAGCTCTAGAGGCAACAAATATGTTAGTTCATGCTATACAATTTACAAGAGCCACTGTAGAATATGTAACTATAGAAAAGGAAAAGCTTGGGATGGGGTACAATAATTTGCTAGTTAAATATGGAAGTCTTGAGCAACATAATATGCAGTTGCAGATGAAGGTAGCATTATTGGAGGATAAGTTTCAAAGTTTACAACCTGAAAAGCCTAAGTAGAATGATGTTGACTCCCCCACCACTTCACATGAAGTTGTACCCCCAAAGTTTAATACTAAAGTAAGCTCTTCATGGTAAATTGTGCCATACAACATGGGAAGTGTTCCCATTTCAATAGTAGAGCCTAGTACATCAGAAGGGCCATAGGCTGAAGAAGATATCAATAGGGAAGAGTTGCTTAGGTAGCTAAATGAATATAAAGAGAAATTTTATAATAATGATGAGGATATTCTTAGGAGAAACATGAATATTTTCACTACAATATTGGAACATTTGAATAGAAGAGTGACTAATAGATTGAATAGCATTCACCATAGCTATTCATCCATGGTGGCCACTATTAGAAATTTTGGCAATGATAGGGCAAGAGCTATTCCACTCATGGAAATATGGATCGCTAGGATGAGGGAATTTAGATTGATGTTAATTGGAGTTAGGAATGATTCCAACCCGCTTAAAAATTTTAAACCTACCATTACTCTTGTAGGTAAGATTGAAAGATACAGAGGAAATATTGGACTATTGGAGAACAAAATAAAAGAGCTAGTGAAATCCTTCCATTAATCACCTCATGGCTTCCTTCCATCTATAGTAAGGTATGATGATAGCATAAAAACCCTACAGGTGTAGAAATTTGAATCCAATAAAGTCATTTTACATCAAACAGTTTCAATTTGTCAAAAATATGATATGGACACATTGAAGATAAATATGGATATGTTAGCTCATGCTGAGAATGTCTTGTTGGAATTTGATAAGGAGGCTAACCAAATTGTCACCAAGTATGCACCTTATAGAGAAAGGGTTGATGAAATCATGGATTTAAATTGGCCCACTAAAGAGGAATACATAGAATGGAAATCCAAATGCTTGGAGGGAGTGGTGATTTAAAAATTTGAAGTCTGCAACAATGATGAATAATGGATAAGTGAGAGTTGCCCTGCATAGCCCGGATTTAGTATAGATTAGGCTTTTGCTAAAGTATAGAAAATATAGTGCATCTTATTCAAGTTGAATTGATGACAAGGCTATAGACATGGACATATCCTTTGTCTTTCCCTTTTTGTTTCTTTCATGCTTTCCTTCTTTCACTTTGTGTGCGTGGGAACAAATTTTGAGGTAACTATTTGAAGATAAATTTTTTAAAATTGGACTGGATCTTTGATGAATGATGGCCACTTTTATTTTCACACATGTTTCCCACCTCTTAGGAATGCAGAGTAACTGAAAAGGGGAATCTTTGTTGTAGCGGTACAATAGGATATTGACATGTCTACTTTCTGGCCCGAGGCTTGTTTTACTCATTTATCTCTATAAGAAGGAATTCAGATCCAAAAAGTAGGGGTTCGTTGTTTTGTATTCAACACTATGAATTTTAAAAGGAATATCAAGCATGTTTTAGAGTTTTTTCTTAAGTTCAGAGTTTGTTATCATGTATGTAATTTTGATAGAAATAGAGAAAATAAAATACAGTCATACCAATTTCATGGCTAGTGTCTCTCCTTTGTACTTGTTTTATGATTTATGAATGAAAGTAATGCAAGAATCATTTTGTTTATCTCTTTTATTTCTCAATGGATGTTTAATTTCATTCCTGCTTATTAGTTCAATGAATTAACGTAAATGCTCGAATGAGATTGTTAACTCATAAGAATTAGGTTCTAGGATATCTGTAAGAAATAATGATCATGAATGTGACAGGGGAATGTTGTAATGCAGTATTTCTTGAGATTGTATGTTTCTATTGTTGAGTTTTTGTTTGGTTGCATAGGTTGATATAGACTCCTTGCTTGGAATAAGACACTGGTTCATGCAAAGTACTCATAATTCAATTTGTGGGTTGATTCATCAACTAATCATTTTTATTTTAAAAAATTTCAAATGAATACCACTATAGTTATTTTATGTTGAGTTTCATTTTATCATGATCCAAGTGTAGGATATCAATAAATGAGTTGCCAACTTATTTAATGTGCTACGTTGTTGAATAAATTTATGAGAATTATCTATTCTTGACCATGTATCTGGGTAGTAGTCATATGAATTCTTGAGTATACATTGTAGGATCACACTCCCAAATTTAAGAGATCCCAAAGTGTGGGAGTACAAGTCTTGTATCTTTTACGTGTTCATTGGCCAATACCTTTGGAGTACTAAGTATTGGAAATGGAAAAGTCCATAGGTATTTCTGAAGAGAGTTTTGGTTCTTAAAAAATAACCAACATATTCTTATGTTGTGTTTTTGGTTGATGGTCTCTTTGCTAGTGGTAAGATAGGAAATTAATGTGCTCTCAGATACAAAAGGTGTTTTCTTTGAGAATTATGTTTTCGTCTTGGTCAAATCAACATATAAAATATATTATGAAGACTAGTTATGCTTTATGGATATTAGTTGACTTGGTATAATGCTTAAATCATATATGGTGCTCACAAATAAGGTTTTGATTATTTTTGTCTTCATCTAATTAGGCTAACCTAATTGATGATCAATATATGCTTGTATATATATAAGGTTCTTTGAGTATGATGAGAAGAGTAGTGGAAGAATACACACATGAGCAATGAATGTGAAAATCAAAGAAGAATGAGGAGTGTGTGAAGATCTAATCCTAAATTATTTATCAGTTGTGATCAGTGTAGTTTTATTGAGTGATTACTATGTGAGGTAGTACTTCATATTCCAAGCTTCAGTGGAACTGAACACTGCACATTGAATGTATATTCTATCAATTCAATCTTTCTGAAGTGAGCCACTATCATTGTATCTTGGTAGTGAGCCATCTTTTGTACTCAAGTTGTGAGCCTTTAAGGACAATGAGTTTTGGTAGTGAGCCATATAATATTTTGTATCCAAATATAATATATTGTGAGTTAACCCTCACTGTGTTTTTTCCCTTTTTTGGTTTTCCACGTAAAAATCCTGGTGTTCTTGTGTATGGTTGTGTTAACTTGTTTCTATGTTCTCTCTTGTTGATTTAGTCAGAATTGTGATAATGTTTAAATGGATTTTATTATGGTTTTATGGAATATTGATTCACCCCCCCCTCTTAGTATTATGGATGTTCAACAATTATTATTAAAGCTTGGTCCCTTAGAGGAGGCCTAATAGCTTGAGGGAGGTCCCAAAGTTTGAGTATAAGAAATTTTTTCCTCATAAGTGGTCTCTACTAAATGTTCAGAAGAAATGGAAGATCTAAAGGAAAAGTTGATAAAAGAGAATGAGTATATTGAAATGCTACAAAATAAAAGTGTTGAAGCATTTGATCTATTGGTTGAAGGAGAATAAATTATCTCTAGCCTGCTACAACAATTGGATGAGAAGAAAAGAATTGAAGAATGACAGGAAATTATGGAAATTCAAAGGAAGATGGATGAATGCTTAAAGCTAGAAGAAGTAGAAATCTTGAGATCTAATTTGCAAAAGGAAAGAAGCTTGAAGAAAAATTTAAGATAAGCTTAGTGATGCTTGATGAATTGATTACTTCTCAGAGATCGGTGATGGATATAAGTGGTTTAGGGTTTCAAAAAGTTCATAGTACTAAAGAGAAGCAATATAGTGGTAATAAGACTCGGTACAAAGATAGAAAAATCAAAGATCTAAGAAGAAATCCTAGAAAAAAAACCTATCAAATGGTACTCATCTTTCAATCTAGTGTTTTTTATTCCTGCAAGAAGTTTGGTCATAAAGAAAAAGACTACAAAAGTAAAATTAATGATTATTTATCCAAAAAGTGTTCTAAGAGCAATAATAATGGATATAAAGTGGGTATGTTGAATAAAAAGGAAAATACGAAGAAGAATATTTTTTTATATAAGTGTAGTAATCCAGAACATTCTGGTAGTATCAATAGAAGAAAGAAAAATATCTTTCTAACAAAGAATAATGATCAAATAACTGATCCAGAAGAAGCAAGAAAAGAAATGAAAAGGATCTGGAGAAAGGAATTAGAATCATCAGTTTTATTTGTATTGACCTACGGTATAGATACTCCCATGAATTTCTAAGAGAAAGTAGTGGCTAAGGGGGAGAAATCATTAGAAAATATAATGAACCCCCTCATGAGTACTTGTGTCATATCATGATAGAAAACTATTTAATGTGGTAAGGAAATTAAGAAAAAATTCAATTACATGTGTGAAGGATAAAATCTGTAGAATTTGAAAGGATGAAGGCATACACAATATTCGAGGTAATCTACTTGCAAGTTAAAGCATTTATTGCAAAATCCTTCAAAATGGAAGGAACAAATGAAGATAATTTTAGGGGCTTATGTATCTTTGGAGAAGCATGCAAAGGAAGTTTAGAAAGCAATTCAGAGTTTCAAGGTTTGAAGAAGTCAAGCGGATTCAAAGTGAGTTATAGAAGTAGGATACCTACACATTTCTTGTTGGAATTTTTAGAGGTATTCATGTTTGCACAATCTTTCATTTTTACTGTTATCGATAATTCAATGGTTGTGAATAGTACAGATAAAGTGCAAGTCAATTTGAGAAGATATTTGAAGGTTCTTTCGGAAGAGTCTATTGGTGCATTCTCTTGTATCCCTTCGAAAGTGTTTCCCATAGAAGATATCTATGCATTTATTTTTAGTAAGATAGAAGAAATGTTGTCATTTCAATTGAGCATGCTTTGGGAAAGAGAATTGAAAGAAATCCATGATGCTTGCAAAGTGTTATTTGAGAAAAAGTTGGATGTTTGGAGGAAAGTTCCCTTGTTTAAACATGAGAAGTGCATTTGAATAGTGTTGAGTTGAATTTATGATGAATCTTTATGGATTAATGAAGCATATTTTTATTACTAGAGAAGATATTAGAGATGTAACTAGTTTGTGTTCCTCTAGACCAGTTGCCAAATAGAAAGCTATGGATGAGAAAGAGATATTTGAGGTTACTAGTGTGAACCTTGAAGCGAAAGAGATTGATTTAAGATCGAATGTTGATTTGGTAATACAATAAGCTACTATGGTCATCGGTCACAAAGTATGTATCCCTAAGAATAACCTTACAGATTCTATTCTTGTTGTGCATAATACTATTGATATGGTTAAAAGAGGTATGTAATATGACTTGTGTGATTTAATTTGTATACATCTTTTGAATAATTTAAGGGAAATCAAGAAGAATAAGAAGAATACATTTTGGTATAGAAATTTGGTTGTTTGTTTACTTTTTTACCTTTTTGAAAGAGTTATCGGTAATAGAAAGGATAAAATGGTCGAATTCAGAGCCTATTTCCTATCAAATTAGGAACTTCATGATAAATATTGGTAGTTTAGATGTACAAGAGTCTAACCTTGCAACATTCTTTGGAACATTTCATATGAGGATGAACATAAGGTTTAGGATTTTGGAGTAAGTGTTGTTGAAAGGTACTCCAGAAGCATAATTTTTCTTGTGTCTATAGATTTTTTTCACATGGAAGGAGTTGAATCAAGGTTAGTTTGGATATCTGAATTGAACTATGAAGTGTCAAAGGCTGAAGTTGATAATTATGCTATTTTTTTTTGGAAATCCCTAAGAATCTTGGTGTAGAAGGCACCTCTGGTAGCCTGACTAGAACAGGGAAGAAAAGGAAGAGTGTTGTTAAGTAAGAAGTTGTAGAAGGATGTGAGCTTGAACATGAGCATGAAAGAATAAATATTTAGAGAGTTCTGGAAGAATTGCAAAAGGTTATTCCCAGTGCTAATTTTGACTCATCTATTTTTGTTGTGGAGAATCATCATGGCATGATTGATTCTTTAAAGGTTTACATCTCTCAACTTGAAGTGTATACTGGAATCAATTCTAAAGAAGGAAATTTGGAAGATGTCAAAGAGAAATGTATGAATGCACACACTCAAGTGATGAAGGAATTGGAGAGTGTACAAGGTTGTTAAGAAGAGGCACAAAAACTACTTTCTTTTTTCCTAGATTGGTCTAGCTATATACTAGATATCATAAATGAGATAAGGATGAGTGAGTCTTGGTTGAGCACTAAGGCAGATACATATAGGTTGGTAGAAGATAAAGATAATTAGAGGTTTTCCTACTTTGTTTAGCTTCAGGACAAATTATATTCTCTATAAGATCATAAAATAGATGTTATCAAGAAGTTTGTGGCACTTAGGTACATTATTAAACTCATACATACTTATGTTTCTAGTGCTCTTGGTTGTATTGGTGAGTTACCAAAGATCAATCTTATTCCTAATACCTTAGCAGATGGTGTAGAGTCTTTAACTAAACCTAACCTATTTTACAATACTCTTGTAAGTATAAAAGGTTCATGGGAAGAAGGTAAAGCATCATGGAAGGCTATCTTGGAGAGTGTCAGATTTTCTTCTTTAGGGTAATTCAATTTTTTGTTCATACCTTTTTGGCTACATTTTGATATATACATATATACCGATGCCCCTTCCATTTTCATTGATGTCAAAGGGGGAGAGGTCAAGAGATGGAGAGATGAAGAGACAGAGAGTAAAAGGAAAAAAAATGTGAAGAACAATTTTGATAGGGGGAGTATTCAAAGTATTTAGTTTCAATTGTTGGAAAATGTTTTTGTCATGCATGTTGCCATCAATGCGAAAGGGGGAGATTGTTGGAAGCCTTGCAACCTGAGCATGGAGTATGGATAATTTGTGTTGGTGGTTCATATGTTGTCATTGATGTCAACATGTTGATAACTATATGGGAAGATTGCTTGCTTTACTGGAAGTTGTTCTCTGTCGGTAATACCCTTTTGTGATGGATTGGTGCGTTGGTATTTGAGTCTAGAATTTATCACCATATTTCATATGACTAATCTCCTAACCATGTTTTCTTGGTGCATTCAGACAACTATATCTTGGATCTTGAGACATCTTTTTTGTGAGTAGAAAGTTGTCTTTGATAGAGTTTAACTCTATATTTTACTGATGTTTTGTGTGTGGCATACTGTGTGGGAGACTTTGCATTTTACTAAGGTGAATATTATTATGATGTGGTTTTTATTGATGGTCTCTTTGTTGGTGGTATGATGGGAAATTAATGTTCTCTCAAATCTAGAAGGTGTTTTCTTTGAGAATTATTTGTTGTTTTTGAGAATTGTGTTATAGTCTTCACCAACTCAGTGTATATAACATATTATGGAGACTAGTTATGCTTTATCGATGTTAGCTAACTTGGTATAATGCTTAAATCATATATGATGCTGACAAAGAAGGTTTTGATTATTTTTGCATTCATCTAATTAGGCCGGCCTAATTAATGATCAAGATATGCTTGTATATATAAGGTGCTTTGAGTATTATGAGAAGAGTAGTGGAAGAAGACACACATGAGCAGTCAATGTGAAATGAGAAGAGAATTGAGGAGTGTGTGAAGATATTAGCCTAAATGCTTTATTAGCTATGATTAGTGCAATTTTGTTGAGTGATTACTGTGTGAGGAAGTACTTCATATTTTGAGCTTCAGTGGAATTGAACCCTACACATTGAACGTGTACTCTATCAATTCAATTTTTTTGTAACGAGTCGTGCTATCATTGTATCTTGGTAGTGAGCCATCTTTTGTACTCAGGGTGTGACCCTTTTAGGGACAACGAGTCCTGGCAGTGAGCCATGTAATATTTTGTATCCATATATAATATATGGTGTGTTAATCCCCACCGTGGTTTTTCCCTTTTTGGGTTTTCCACGTAAAAATCCTGGTGTTCTTGTGTATGGTTGCATTGACTTGTTTCTATATTCTCTCTTGCTAATTAAGTAAAATTTGTGATAATTTTTAAATGGATTTTATTATTCTTTTATGGAAAACTAATTCACCCCCCTCTCAATATTTTGGATGTTCAACAACAACATCAAGATACAAAAACATACAATGTCAAATACTAAAATAAAGAAAAAGAAAAAGGGGGTGGTTCAAGCCTCGACTATTTTTCCAACATGATGCAAATCAAGCCTTGGTTGTTTATCCAAAACATACACTCCTTTTGAGGAAATGGAACTTCAAGCTATCTATTGGGTGAGTATCTAAAAAGGGTGGCTTAGTGAGAAAGTCATGCCTCTGTATCGAATTCTCACCATACAATGAGAGAGTCATGCCCTCATTTAGGCTTCTCATCATACTAACCATAGAAAAGCTATCCCTCTGATAAATTTAGTAGGGTGCTAGAAAATGAAACTTTGAGCTTCACAAGGCCTAAAAATTTGTGTTAAGCACTTATGAACATTTATTCATGTAAAGGATTGTTCAAAGGTACTTTTCTTAGTTCATGTAAGGTCTCTTCTTAGGGAACATCATGCCTAATATATCGAAAAGAGGACAATTCAAAAAATATCATGCTCTCATAGGAAATAAAACTCAATGACACCATCAAGAAATGATGCATTGGAAGAAGAAAGAAAATTGCACAATGAAACATGAGTGTCGATGTATGCCCCCACTTTAAAGCACTTGCTAATAGGATTTCTATGATAAATTTCTTTAAAGTAAAAGAAGACATGAGAGCTTACTTGGAAATCCCTATGCCAATCCATATGTTCTTGAATGAGACTACATCATAAATAAATGATTGCCACCAAAATGTAATGCTAAATATAGAAAGAAAAGTATGTCACATCCAAGCCAACATAAGGCATGCCATCCACATCCCAAGCTTTCTCTTATATATACACATGGAAGGAGGTAAATTAGCTAAAAGAGACAATAACAAGTGCCATATGGGAACAAGGCTACCTAACCCCTTGCCTCCACTTAGTGCAAGACAAGGATGAGTTGAGATAATTGATGAAAAAAATGAAAAGCAGTATCAATTAAAGGAATTAGGTGCCTCAACATAAGGTAAAGCACCACTCTCCTTAATATGTTCAATTTTCTCACTTAAAGCCTTACATTCATTAGAAGAATGACCATGAACTCTATGATATGCACAAAATGAAATCTTGTATTAAAAATTCTTTCATCCTCTTGGAGGGAGAGATATCAAATGATCTTGGAGGAGTCTCAACAAGATACTCTCTTGATAAATATTAGAGGATGTTCCTTTATTTTCTAACAAAGATATCTCTTATTTAGTACAAGACGTCATACTTACACAAGACTCTTTAGATTGTGATATTTTCTTCTCTCCTTGAAAGAAGGGTGTAAAATCTAACAAAATCCAATTGTTAGAGTTATGTGTGATGACATTTATGTTAAGTCAATATTTCTTTGTTTCTTTCATTTATTTCAAAGGAAAATAACCAAGACCACTAGTTTCTATCAATTTAGGATGCACTAATGTTAAAGTTAGATTTAAACAATCTTTTGTAATAGTGTTGGTATTGAGTGAGGGCTTGTTTGTTTCTTTCGAGGGACAATAACCAAGACCATTAGTCATTTCTTGTGTGTTAGGCTCTATAGGTATAGAGATCCCTTGTTCTATAGTACCACATCCTTTTCCACTATAAGCAAGATGAATATTCATAAGTTCACAACCTCTTCCATCAAGTTTTTTTCATTTCTTTTGGATTTGGTGGTTGCTTGAATAATAAAATTCATTAATTGTTATGTAATTCGCTTCTTCTTCTAAAGTGGTTGAAGTGGATGCTTTCAAATCTTATGTTCACATTACAACTTTTTATTTTCCCTTTTCAAACTCTTTTATTATGATCTTGTATTCGCCCATGAAAGTTGGTGTGAAATCCAAGGAACCCCAATCATCTTCTAATAGATTTGTGACTTCCTGAATATGTTTTCCTTTTTCTTTTAGTTACACGATTTCCACTTGTATATTTGGTGTCAATTTTTTTAAATGATCTTCCTTCCCCTTCTCAATGTTTAAAGAATTGTTTGGTTCAAGGTCAACTTTGACTGTATATAATTTTTTTTTGTAGACATACTTCATTATATGATGAAGAGTTGAAGGAATAACTTGCATTTCATGAATCCATGGTCTACCTAAAATAAGGTTATATGAAAGTTCATGAGTCATAACATGGATAGGGGTTTTTATTGTAGCCTTTCCAACTATAATAGGAAAAGTGATCACACCAAGTGGTTGTTTTCCTACATTGTCAAATCTTCGAATAGATAAAGAATCGGGTTGAATTTGGTTTTCATCCACTTTGAACTTGTCAACAAGGTTTACACTACACACATTAAGAGCTGATCCATTGTCGAAAAGGGTTCTTTCTATCCCTGTCCTATTATATATAGCTATTATCATGAAAGTTTCATTTTGTTTTTGCGCTTCCAAAGGAAGGATCTCACTTTGGTGGAAAAAAATGTTCACATTCATTCGTTGAATTAGGACGGCTACATCATTTGATTGTACATTAGGAGGGGTAGGAATTTATTGTAAAGAACTTTGAATCATGTTATTATAATGAGGGGACACTTGAATAAGATCCTATAAGGATATCTTAGCAGGATCATTCTTTATTTTCTCAACAATATAATGCTCCTTTTTGTCATGTAAAGGAATACGAGGAGGACCAAGAAACATAGGGTTAGGAAATGGGAGGGATGTTGTAGGTGTTTATCTTGGTTGCAGATTGTTTCTAGTGTTATATGTATGAGAAATGGTATTATAATTCAATTGCTGCAAAAAAATATTCTTAGGTGGTTTGAGGATAAGGATGGGTTTGTTTTGAGTTTGTGGTTGGTTTGAGGGTGGGTAAAGGATAAGTTTAGGATCAAGAGAGTACTTCAAGGGATATCTAATATTCATAACCTTAGAAGAATTATCCTTATTTTTCATGATTCCTTAGTGAAGGGGAGTCTAGTGTCACTTCATCATCTCCATCTAAGGAAAATATATCACTATTGTCATTGTTATCATTTCCTTGCACCATGATATCTTCCCTAATAAGAGAGTTTTTAGGAGAACTACAAACTAGATGTCCATTAAATTGAAAGGTTGGTTCTTCTAAAATGACTTTATCACAAGTAAGGGAGTTATCAATGGTCGGATTTTATTGCTTATTAATTATGGCATTCTCATTTTAAATAAATTTTTCCCTAGGGGAAGAGAAAAAAATAAGATTCCAATAGTAGAGATATTAGAAGGCCCAATTTTATTGTTATGGTTGTCCATGATTTCATCCTTTTTCACTAAGGTTTCATTTTTTGTGCCATAACATCTACCCTAGTAGAATAGCTTTTAGGAGAAGAGATAAAAAAAGATCTGTCACATTCCATGGTTAGATTTTGTAAAGTAGTTTCATCACAAATAGAGGAGGCATTAAGAGAAGGACAACTATGATTTTCATGCTTACCAATGATTGGAAATTTTCATTCAAATAGATCTTTCAAATTTGTAGGAGCATTAGCAAAGGGAGGAACAAGATTATCATGACTCTCAATAAGTGTATCTTCTAACACCAAACTATCTTCTTCACATCGAGGAGGGATATTAAGGGGAGGAAAATTTTGAATGTCTTCCAACATATCATCCTCATAAATGTGGTTTTCATGACTTTCTAGGATTGTATCCTCTTTCGCCAAAGAATTCTCACAAGTAGGGGATATTTTGGGAGATCAATGAAGACTAGATAAATTAGTTTCAATGATAATATCTTGCTAAGGGAAAGGAGGAGATGGACAAACAAGACTTTCGTGATTCTAAATGATTGTATCTTCCTTAACCAAGATACCTTCATCCCAAATAGGAGAGGTATTAGGAGAAAAAAAACTATGATTATCATGATTTAATATCCTTACATCCTCTTTTGCTAGAACCTTCTAACAAATTGGAGAGTTATTAGGGGATGAGGGGATGATGAGAAATATGTCAACAAGCTCAATTTCTTTCACTAATATATTTTCATGACTAACATGCTTTCTAATGCCTTGTTTCTTTGAAAACTTGGAAAACAAAGATACTAACATTAGTGAAAAGTAATCTATACTTGAACTTAGAGCACAAACACAAGGGTATGTGCAAGATCATCATGGAAAAAATAGGCCCTTAAGTGGCAAAAAAATTTAAAAAATCAGAGTTAGGCAACTTGAAGAAATTTTTTGAATAAGTTATCTATATTATATCAAAAATATGTAAGAATAGAATTTGTAGAAAATTGAACGTAGTTTCTAAACAACTAGGTTTTCTTAAAACTAAAAAAATTCTATTTGGTGAAATTTTGAAATTTCAATGTAGTAGTACTTAAATTTCAAAAAATAAGAAGTAGGTGTTTGTTTGACCACCCTAACCACAATAAAATGATAATATTTTTTTATAATATTTTAGATATAAGTAGAGGAATCATGTCCCAATGTGATGCATATTTTTTTGTAATTTTTTCCAAGTAAATAATAAATTATGATTTTTTTATTACAAATTTTAAAAAAATATAAAAAACTCGTATGTCGACCACCTTGACTTGGTCAAAAATTATGATTTTTTTTTTTTAATCCTATATTATGCAAAGAATAGAATGTGACACATGTTTTGGATTCAAAAAATGTGATACCGTTTGAAAGCTATAGATGTTTTTCAATCAGTCTATCGATTAGGACTTTAGTCGTAATTTGAATAGAAAATGAATAATAATTACTTATTAAATTCAAAGTAAAGCATAATTTATATTGGTGGAAAGCTGAGAATCTCCTTTAAAAACCCTTTTCATTTCATCAATTTTTGGTAAAAAAGAAGTTTTCAGCCACAATACCCATCATATTGCCACTTTTTGGCCCATCATGATCCTACACATACCCACAAAATGAAAAGAAGCTTAGAATGCAATGCAATACCATAGAATGAAATGTGTACATTTTATATTCTAAACAAGGTAATTTGTTGATTCCACTTTGTAAAAATTTAAAAATAAAATGTTGTAAATGTAAATTTGAAATTAAGAAATGCACAAAATAAACCAAATTAAGCTAGATTTAATGAAATGAATGAAATAGAAACTCAACAAAATGAAACAAATATCTAATAGTAGAAATAGAAATACAAAATGAGGTTTTTAATATTGTAAAATGTAGTTTTAGGTTTGATACGAGACTACATCACTTAGAGGGGTGAATGAGTCCCATTTAAGGTTTTTCAAAGGTTCAAATGCTAAAAATAGTCAACATGAAATTCCTATAAAATAGGAAAAACCACTTGTACAGGGACTAAATCGCCCAAAGGGCTAAATGAGTCTCAAATTAGGGTTTTTAGACCAAATTAAGCAAACTCTAAGTTATGTTCAAGTTTTCTAACTTGTATGTTGTATTGACTATTTGCAATTGTAGAAGTTAAATAAAATTCAATGATTTAAGATGCCAAAAATGTAACCTATATACAGTTTTCACTAGTGCAATGTTTAGAAGCCCTAAATGAAAATTAACTAATGCAAGATGTAATTCAAAGTTAATGTAAGCTAGATCTATGACTGCAATGTTCTCCAAATCAAAAAGGTGTCTAAAGTTCAAGCTCACCAAAATGAACCTAAGAAAATTGGGTTCCACCTCTTGGGAGATGGAACTAAAGGGGACCTATTTCACTCTTAGTTCTATAGGAAACCAAGATCCCTCAACTAAGTGAGTCAATTGTAGGAAGGATGGGTAAGAGAGTGGTTTCCTTAGGTGTGATTAAATGGAGGGGTTCGCCACTAAGAAAATGCTTATAAAGAAGGAAATGAAAGCAATATGCAATTCTAGATATGTAACTATAAAATGAACTCAAAATCAAAATAATAAATTGAGGATGAACAAAGAAGCACCTAGAAGATAAATATGATTAAGAAAGACCTAAAAACTCTAAAAAGTATTGCTTTTGGTGTGTATTGGGACTCATACACTAGACTATGTGATTTAGTCCCAGTTTAGGGTTTCTGGGTAGTATCTGCAATCTCTAGGTGATCAATTAGAATCTTCTAAAAAATAAGAAAATTGGCTATACTAAGACTCATACACCTAAACAATTGCAAAGTGTTCCATTTCTTCACAA
The DNA here is from genome assembly GCA_007258455.2 of Sequoia sempervirens. Lineage (NCBI taxonomy): Eukaryota > Viridiplantae > Streptophyta > Pinopsida > Cupressales > Cupressaceae > Sequoia > Sequoia sempervirens. The sequence goes on along the minus strand of VDFB02271358.1, from coordinate 387,999,131 downwards.
AGTGTCCCAAGAGAAAAAAAAATTAACTAAAAATTTGTGAGGCTCTGAAGATTGATTAAATAAGCACTCTCCCATTGGTTTCATGTAAATAATATGGATATCTTGCTCTAGACTTGAGTTTTCATGAGCCTTGACAACTTCTTATGACAACTTTTACAACTTTTACAACTTTGCAATTTTGGTACTTTTAAAGGATTCAAAACCATTTTTCTTCAACCTATAAACCTTCAATCACACAAAGAGAGGGAAAAAATGTTTTTTTGTTAGTGAATGGGGGTTTTCCTTCATCAAGCCCAGTTTTGGATAATCAGACCTTAATAAGAAATGAAGCATGAATGAAATAAAACATGAAACATAAGATGAAACAATAGAACCTTGTTTAAAACCTTGTAGATTTTGCAAAAATGCATGCAGTGGCCTCAATGGATGTATATCTTGATCATGATTCTTAATGAAAGATAATTCTTTTGAATACTTGAATGGATCTTGAACAATACATCACAACATTAGCTCAAAAACACATGCATTATGCACTAAATCTTGGACATGATGCTTGAATCTTGAATGCTCCTCCAAATGCTTGATGATTTTCTCTTCAATGCCTTTTTGAATACTCACTAATGCTCCACAATGATCTTGTGAAATATTTGTTGCAACTCAAGGGCAGACAACTAAGGGGGGGGGTGAATCAGTTGTCACATAATTTCAAACTATTCAACTTATTAAGTTTATTCTCAAATTTGATCATTAATCATGAAAGAATAAATGAACAACACATTAGAAGCACACATAAAAACAAGATTTTTACATGGAAAACCTATTAGGGGAAAACCCATGGTGGAGGTCAGTCCACAAGATTATACCCTATTAAAAGTATAAGAAAATATGAATGGGGAATGCACATGCATTCAAGCACACTGCCTAGAGCTCATTGCTCAATTAAAAAATATGACACACTGTCTTATAGAAAGGTTATAATTAAGTCCATTAAATTTTGAATTGAGAAAATACGATCTACTAATTCCTGGTTACAGTTTCGGTTAAGCACATGAACACTTATTTACTCTTCTTCACTCTTCTCTCTTCTTCTCACTCTGCTTTGCCTTTGAATGATGTAAACAATATTTGCACATAGGATTTGCACACTTCGCACTTGCAAACTTCCTTACTCTTCCAAATGATAAAAAAATCACTTATATATGCACAACAATAAATTACATCACTATAAGTTGGCTCCAAAGAAATAATAAAATGAATACAAATAGACGGCCCGAAACAATAAATATTTTTCTTGAAAATCAACCAAGGTTGGCCAAAAAATAGTGAAGATTGGAAACAACATTCTCAAACATGAACCACTTCAATTAATTACTCCTCGAAGATTCACAACATGCTTCAACACCTTGTCGGCCAAGAACATGAAAAAAATGAACAAGCAAGAGAATAACTTGGATCACGAGGACAATGATCAATGCAAATGAGCAACACAGATAGAGCACGAACTAGAGCCATCCAAAAGAATCATGAAACACCAGAGAAGCATCCATAGCAACTGAACTTATTGAAATCACATCATCTTCATTCAAGAACACAAACTGAAGTAACAAAAAAAAAATATCAGAATACAAGTCTTCATAACTTAACCAAATCTTCATGCAGATCTTTGAAACATGACATGGATACTAGATATACTCAACGAGAAACCATTTAGACCACAACCTTTAATAAGAGATGTACTGAGTTCACCAACAAATTGTACTTGTGCGAGTGAAAATGACACTGATAGGGGGGGTGAATGAGTTTGTTGAACCAAATTTATCTTTTTCCAGAAAAAGAAACAAAACTAAATTACGCTCTCAATATTTCAATGATTAATACATTAATGAATTGAATGCAACCATTAAGAACTAAAATGAGAAGTATCATAGTAAATTAATGAACATTACAACATTATCACAATGAACTAAAGGTACCACAAATGAGACTAATAGAGAAAAGAGTTTCCAAGTGGAAAATCATCCTAGGGTAGAAAAACCACTCTTAAACTACTACCATATTAGCTTATATTTTCAAATCACTACATACATTGCCTTACATGCTAATTTCAGAGCACCCACTCAAGGAGAACCAACCTCTCACTTATAAATACCCATTTCAAGGAGCACCAACCCCTCATAAAGTTTCAGTACAATCATATCTCAGAGGATTTCTCTATTTTCTTATCAACTCACAAGAGCCTCTCAATCAAACACCCCTAATAACCTAAAGGTTCTCAATCAAACCTTCAAAATACCAGACATATTCAAATGAAAATACTATCACTCTACATTATGTTTGTAGATTTACAATTACAGAAGTTCTCACTGTATTTTTCAAGAATAATCAACTCTAAAATAGTCAATAATCACTGTATATATCTCCTTACAAGATGCACACATTCCTCTTTTTGGAACCTTCATTGAAAGTTTAGATAAGCCAGAATCTTTGTTGGTTATTTACTAGATTTCAAAAATGTAATCATATATGCACTATAAAATGATTTCATCTGACAATAGCCTTATAGATCTAATTTCAAATACCCATAATAAGTAACAGGTGGAAACAATATTTTAACAAGGAATTTTTTTTCCTCACAACCTATTTTACCATGCTAATACAGAAAAAATAATATCACTGCTAGGTCCTGTAACAGATTTGTAACCAAATTCAAAGCAACTATCCTGTCAAGGATACTCAAGTAATCACTTATCCTTTTTCATATTCGAGCAAAAACTAGTAATTTCCTTTTGTATAACAAACATCAAATGATGGAAGAGAAACCTAATCAAGCACGAAACTAAAGAAAGAAAAAGGCATGAGAAACTATCACAAAGTTTCTACCAACCCAATAGAGGAAATTCCATCGAATTTCCTTCCAGATTTGAGCTCCCAGCCAATAAAAAAATAGAAAACTTATCAACCATGCCCCTCATCGCTTATACAAAGAGTATTGTAAATTTTCTTTACTATTTCAAAAAGTAGAATCATTGAAGAACAATAGTTACATTCTCTCCATGGCTCCAGGAAAGGAAAAAAACCAATTTTCAATGTGTCGACTAAGTGCAGACACCAACAACTGCAAGTAATCATGCTAGTCATGGTGACAAATAGGTCTACAAAGATTTTAATGGAAGCTAGGGTTTCATACATAGCCCTAATGAAAGAATGAAGGAAACTACAAAGAATTTTTTCCCTATCCTTTCTCTCATTAAGTCATTTGATGACTTTACAAATATGAATAAGGCATTCAGGCCTAATGAAGGCCAACTAATCTAGGTAGATCTAGAGAACCTAAAAATTCATAGTCTCAGAATTCATCCAAATCAGCATCATCAAAAAGAGCTCACCAACACGGTTCTGACACAACTTGAACGGGCTTGAAAGGATTCTATATGGAGAAGTTATGCACAGTCAAAGGTCCGGTCAAACTAGCGAATCAGAGGGCTAGGAAAAAGGTGGAAAATTTATCATCTCAAAATGAGGGAAAAACCACACCAAATTGTATAGCTCATCATGCTGATTCCAGAACTATATTTAGTTTTGAAAATAGATTTCATATGAGCAAAATAGAGTTGGTCAAAGTTTGTAGACAAAAGGAGTTGACTGGTCAAAACGAAGACATTAGCATGTGACGTGGCATGTACAGTCAACAAATGATGATGTGGCATAACCAGCCAATGAAAAATTGATGGCTAATCACAAACTAACATGTGGCAAACATGGCTAATGACAATCTGACACGTGGCACCCATTTATCACTCTCCATGGATGAATGATTTGGTAAAAGTTTGTAACAGGATTTGATCCCTTGACCAAATAATTTTCCTTATATATAAGTGGAAGCAATTTTTTTTTTATTTAATCATTTCAAATTTTGTTTTAAAACTAAATGGTAGGGGATTTGATCCTTTGACCTCCCCACCCCAAAAGTAGTTTATCACCACCACACCACCATGTGGTTATTTATTCAAGGGGTAAACGCTTTTGACCGGAGCTATGAACCGAATACAACCATTCAACACTACCACCCCAATGGGGTTTGAACCTTGGTGGCAAGAACAATAATGCCACCTATAAACCATCACACCATGCCAATACTGGCACACCACCATGTGGTTATGAGATATATGCGGGATCAGTTTTTTATAACAGGAGATAATCCAAAAATTATTTTAAAAAAATTAAACAAACAACCTTATTTATTTAAAAATAAGTCTTTTAAAAGATTGAAGCTTGAGAAAAGATAAGTAAAAGAGGGCTTAAGCAATATATCTAATAATATTATAAGATATATTCAGAATATTTAAAAAATTTATAAGGGATTTTTAGGATTTTAAGGGGATTATGAAGATTTACCAATATAAATAAGGGGGATTGTTTAAGATTTTTACTTATAAAGGGAGATAGAGTGGATTTTTGTAAATCTTATGGTTTTTAACCATAATGAGCAAAAATTGATGTATAAAAGAGGGGTGAGAGTTTAGAGTTGATATAACGAAATGGTGAGACATTGGAGAATTCTCTTGGAGAGAAAAATAGAGATTTAAAATTATTGTAAAAGGTGGAGTTAGAATGCTAGAGGAGAGTTGAACTCTTTTTGAGAGGAAGAATTGCAAGGTGTTATTATACACCAAAATTGTAAAAGTGAGAGATTGTGAGGAATTTTTTGCAGGTTTTGAAGCTTGAATATTGTAAGAAGGCATCTTTAGGTGCTTGGTGATATTAATGAAAGTTGTCCAACATTGAGAAGTAGACCTAGAGATGTAGTCCTTTGAAGGAAGAACTCCATTATCAACTTGCATGTAATCCTTCTGTCTTATGTCTCATCATTCTTCTCTCTTCTATCTTACATTCATTCTAATTTTCCTTTTAGTATTTTCAATTTAGAATTTGATTTCCAATTACAACATTACTGTAATTGGTTAATATTTTCAAGTTCTTTAAAGTTTAATGAACTAGTTTACATTTTCAATGGTTAAGAAGTATAATCACACAATACTATCTAGATCAGGAATATTTGTAATTAAAGGTTAAATACATTTGCATTGTAAACCTCTAATTATGGATCACCAAAAAATTAATTAACAAACAATCATAGAGCAAATAAATCCATAGACACAACATTTGCAATATAAGCCAACATCATAATCACCTTAATAATTGCTTCCTAAATGTTGATTCAACTTATCACATAATGGACTTTATTCCATGTCCAATGATTTTCAAAGAAAGTTGACAAGGATAATTAGAAATGAAGATTGTCAAAAGTACACATAAATCTACCAAAGTTTATTACCAGAATTTACACAAAGTTGATTTCACTATCACCACAAATGAAAGCTTAGAGAAACCCGATAGGGTTTATACCCTTTTAGATGCCAAATCCATAATGCCACCCAAAGTAAAAGAAAAATATCACATTTAGTTCCCAACACCATTTATGGTGTAAAATATGAATAATTTAATATCGTCACTTAAGGTAATATCAACCATGAGAAACTTCAAGGAGATCTACCAATGAAGTATGATGAAATACTCACTGAACCTGAACCATCAAGGACATAAACAACCTAAAGCATAAAGATCTTAGGACCTGTCAAGATAACAATGACATATATATCTAAAGCAAATGCATTCCTTGAAACAAATGCATGCCCTATCACAATGAACACCATATTAAATATCAATACTAACATGTAAAAAACTGAAAATTGAAAGTGCAAGCCATGAACCATGTGAATCACCATATTAACCAACTGTAATCATGAGGATCCATCAAGTATACATCATGTCAAGACAATTAAAAAACTGAATATGGAGAGCATAAAGATCTTGAAGGAGGTCATATCTAAAGTAGTCAAACCATGAGACTCAAACCAAGTGGATTTGTCTTCAAGGACAAACCATGATCACTACTGTGAATCAACAAACTCCCCATTTTTCCTTGATGGAAAAACACAAATGACTCTCCCCATTTTTGCCTCAATGAAAAAGAACAAGGAGAATACAATGAAATTCCATGATAAACAATTGAGAAGCCAACCAAAAAACTAGAACTAGCTACAAGTAGAGCAATAGTGCAACAAACATAATTTTTTGAGAGAGTTGTAAATGAATTAAGATTGTAACATGCTTCCCCTAAGCCAAAAATGGCTAAATCGGTGAAGAGAAGATTGAGAGATAACTCCAATCGAAGTCTCAACTTTCAAATAATCCTTTAGATAAAGGCTTAGTGAAAATATCAACAACCTATTCATGTGAAGCAACAAACTACAAACACACTTCATTAGCCAACACTTTTTCTTGAAGAAACTGAGACTTGATAGCAATATGTTTAGTGGGAGAGTGCATAACAGGATTTTTAGAAATGTTAATTGTACTAGTGTTATCATAGAGAATAGAAATAGGCTTAGAAACTGTAATACCCATATCTGATAATGTTTGTGTCATCCACAGTAATTGAGTGCAACAAGAAGTGGCAGCTATGTATTCTACCTCAATAGTTGAAATAGAAACATATTCCCATTTCTTGTTGTGTCATGCCACTAAATGATCACCCAGAAAGAATGCAACACCACTAGTTCTCTTCCTATCACCCAAGCAACCAACCCAGTTAGCATCAGTATAAGCAATTAAAGACAAATCATTACTTCTAGGATACCAAAGTCCATAATCAAGAGAGCCCTGAACATATTTAAAGATCCTTTTAATAGTAGTAATATGAGATTCCTTAGGTGATGCCTGAAACCTTGCAACCATGCAAACTACCTGAATTATGTCAAGTCTAGAAGTAGTTAAATATAACAAACTGTCAATCATTATATATATTCAGTTTGATTTATATCAGTAGAATCATCAACCTTAGTGAGTTTGCAACCAGTAACCATTGGAGTGCTAACTAGATGGCATTCATCCATTTGATATTTCTTAAGCATCTCTCTAGCATACTTGGTTTGAGAGAGAAATATACCATTTTCAAGTTGAGAAACTTAAAGACCCAAAAAGAAAGTTAATTCTCCCAACATTAACATTTCAAATTTAGATTCCATAATATGAGAGAATTTTTTGCTTAAAGCAACATTATTGCAGCCAAAAATGGTATCATCAACATAAATCTCAACAACCAAAATATCAGTACCTTCAATCTTAACATAAATATTGTTGTCAACACCTCCTCTAATAAATCCATTTGATGTAAAATGATTATCTAGCCTAGAGTACCATGCCCTAGGTGTTTGTTTAAGCCATAGAGGGCCTTTTTCAACCTGTAAACATGATTAGGATTATATTTACAAACAAACCATTCAAGCTATTCCATATACACCTCTTCATCTAAATAGCCATTCAAAAAGGAATTTTTAACATCCATTTGATAAACAATGAAGTTTTTTATAAACATAATAGGCCAAGTTCATATTCTAATATATTCTAGTCTAGAAACAGGTGCAAATGTTTCCCCAAAATCAATACCTTCATGTTGAGCATATCCTTTGTAAACAAACCTTGCCTTTTTGTGAACAACATTGCCATTTTCATCAAGCTTATTTCTATAAATCCATTTGCCACCAATGACCTTCTTATCATCGGGTCTTGGGACTAATTCCCAAGTTTGATTTTTCTCAATCTAATTTATTTATTCCTGCATAGCATTAAGCCAACATTCATTCCTGAGAGCTTCATCGTAATTTTTAGGTTCAAATTCAGTGACTAAACAAAAGGTCAAGTATGCTCTACAATTTGAGCTTGTTCTTTAATTGTTTTATCCTTTCTTTAAGTTTGAACTCCAGCATATCTATCCCAAATAATCTAATCTTTAGGATGATATTTAGCAAGATATTTTGAAGGAGTTTTAGGCACACACTTTTCAAAACTTGTTTTTTCATCAGGTTTGGGACTTGTTGTTTCAATATTTTTAGATTTTATCTCAAGTTTCGTTTATGTTTCTTCCTCATCAACCTACACAAGATTTGTCCCTAAATGTGGACTTTCATCAACTTTCACATTGACAGCCTCAACAATTTTGTTCATCCTTTTGTTATAACATTTATAGGCTTTACTATGAGTTGAGTATCCCAAAAAGATACCTTCATCACATTTTTATTGAAAGGTGCCTAGATGCTCATCATCTTTACTAATAAAGAACTTACTACCAAAGATTCTAAAATGTTTTATTGAAGTAGTTTTTCCATACCACAATTCATAAGGAGTATATTTTGTTTTTACCCTAAGTTGCACTCTGTTTAAAATGTACACAGCTGTATGAACAAATTCTTTCCAATACATGTTAGGAAACTTAGCCTCATCTAACATAGTTCTATCCATTTCCTTTATAGTTCTATTTTTACGTTCAACTACCCCATTTTGTTGAGGTGTTCTAGTTGTAGCATATTGCCTTTTAATACCACGTTGTTCACAATAGTCAACAAATCCCTAAGAGGTGAACTCACCTCCTTTATCAAATCTTAGACATTTAATCTTTAAATCAAATTATTTTTCAACCATTTTATGAAAGATTTTGAACCTTTCAAATTCCTTTGATTTATGTTTAAGAAAAGTAACCCAAACCATTCCAGTGTAATCATCTACAAACAACATAAAGTACTTTTCACCATTAATTGAACTTCTTCTATTTGGGCCACATAAATTTATATGCACCAGTTGTAAGGGCTTTGTTGAAGAATGTTCTTTTGTCTTCAAACTGACTCTAGTTTGTTTACCACTTAAACATTCTTTGCACATAGAATTTTCTAGTTTTTTAAGGACTAGTAAACCTCTAAAATTTTGATTTTTATTGATTCTAACCAGATTTTCAAAGTTTACGTGTCCTAATATTTTATTCCATAACCAACTTTCTTCAACTTGACCCATTAGAAACATACCTTCATTCTTATCATTACTAGAAGTATCAAGAAGATTATAAACATTACCTCTTGTTCTTCTCCCAGTTGCAAAAACTTTTCCAAACTTGTTCTTGATCTCACATCCCTGTTAAGTAAACATAACATGATAACCACTATCATAGATTTGGCTAACACTAAGCAAGCTATGTTTTAAGCCTTCCACATAATACACATAGTAGATAGGTGTATCCTCATTTAACAAAAGTGATCCTTTACCTCTAATCTATATACCAGTGTTATCACCAAACTTTACATATCCACCAGCATAATCTTCAAGTTTGATGAATTTATCCTTGTCACCTATCATGTGGTTTGAACAACAACTACCTAGGACCCATAATTCCTTCTTTTTTAGAGTGAAAAGTAGCTTGGAACAACATTGTTTTCTCTAGGCTCTTAACGTTTTTAGGTCTCCAAACTGATTTAGTTTTCTATTGTTTATAATGCAGATCAATTTTACATTAATTGACTGTGTCCTAGAGTATTGCATTTAAAGCATCTGAGCTGATTAATAAATCCAAAGTACTGCTTATGACCAAATATTGGGATTCTAGAATTTATGAGCCTGCAAGTGCTCACTTTATGGCCAAATTTATTGTAGAAGAAGTAGTAACCATAAAATAAAGGATTGAATTTGTATGATGTTCTATTATCTTTAAAGGAATGAACATGATTATTACCATATTTAGGATGATTTGGACCAAAACTATTGTTTTCAGAAGAAGTTTCTTTCTTTGCATTATCAATTGAGCATTCACCCTTTTCAAACCAAACACAAGTTTTATCTTTATTCAATTTCTATTTGCTAAGCATATCATTAAGTTTTAAGGTACTTTCATACCTTTCAATTTCCTTTCTAAGATAGATAACTTCTTATTCCAATTTCTGAATTTCTTGATCTTTGAAACTTACAGTTACTCGAAGACAATCCTCAAGTCTCTTAGCATCTTCAAGCTGTGTCTTTAGAGAGACTATTTCTTGATCAAGTTTATGTTCTTGAGCAATAAATTGATTTGATTTTTATTCTTGAGAAAGAATTTGTTTTTTGATTTTTTTGATTTCCTTTAAGGCACATTTTAGTTCACCTTCAAGATCTATTTTACCATCTTCTATATCATTGATGTTTATATCTTCTTGTCGATTGACTTCAGCCATAAATAAAGTTTCATCTTCCTTAGTTAAAGAGTCTTTTGTTTCAGTATCAGTTTTATCTTTAATAAATAGACTCTTCTTCCTTTTGAAATTGAATTTTCTCTTAGGTTTATAGGCCTTCTTCTTAGGTAGTTTATCATTTTTTCAATTGTCACTATTTTGATCATCATAGGAGCACTTAGTTACAAAGTGTCCAATTTTCCCACAATTAAAACACTTAAAGGGAAGTTTTCCCTTGTATTTTCCAAAACCCTTTTTAGGTTTTCTAACAAAGTGGGTTTCTTTTGAATTGAAATATACTAATTCACTATCATCTACTTTTTCTTTCTTTTCAGTTGCAAAAGCAGTTTCTTTTCTTGTTGAAATATTTTTGCTTGTTCTCATTTCATATGTAGTAAGAGCTCCCTGCAGACTATCTAAGGTAAGTTGATCAAAATGTTTCTTTTCTTTAAGGGTTGAAACCTTATATTCAAATTTAGCTGGTAAGGTTTTAATGAACTTTGTAACCACATCAAACTTGTTTACATATATTCTCCTAATCCTTTCATAGCATTCACAATTTGATCTATTCTTAGGAAATATTCAGCCACTTTTTCATCATCCTTCATTCTCATTTCCTCAAACTAATGTTTGATAGTAAGGATTTTTGACAGTTTGAATTTTTCATTTCCTTAATAAATGGTTTCAATTTTTTCCTATATTTCTTGAGAAAATTTTCAATGCATGGATTTAACAAACACATTGTTATTTAAAGCACACAAGATGGAATTCTTAGCTCTAGCATTAGTTTCATACTTCTTTTTCTAAGAAACATCTATGGGTATTATGGGTGGAACAGTATACCCATTTAAAACAATGCTCCAAACATCAAGATCAATTGAGATCAGATATGTTTCCATTCTAATTTTCCAAAACACATAGTCATGACCATCAAATAGAGGATCTTTAGTCATAAAATTACCTTCTTGAGCTTCTGACATCTTTAACAGACTCCAAGACTCTAGAACCAATCCTAGCTGGTTTAGATCTATATGAGGACCCCATGCTCTGATACCAATTGTTGGAGTGAAAATAACACTGAGAGGGGAGGGTGAATCATTGTCTTGAAAAAAAATTATCTTTTTCCAGAAAAAGAAACAAAATTAAATTATGCTCTCAATATTTCAATGATTAATACATTCATGAATTGAATGCAACCATTAAAAACTGAAATGAGAAGTATCACAGTAAAGTAATGAACATTACAATATTATCACAATGAAGTAAAGGTACCACAAATGAGACTAGACTCAAAAAAAATATTTTCTAAGTGGAAAACCCTCATGGGGTAGAAAAACCACTCTTAAACTACCGCAATACTGGCTTACATTTTCAAATCACTGCATACAATGCCTTACAGTCTAATTTTAGAGCACCCACTCAAGGAGCACTAGCCCCTCATTTAGAAACACCCATTTCAAGGATCACCAACCCCTCATAAAGTTCCAATACAATCATGTATCAAAGGATTTATCTATTTTCTTATCAACTCACAAGAACCTCAATCAAATACCCCTAATATCCTAAACATGTTCTCAATCAAACCTTCAAAATACTAGACATATTCAAATGAAAAGACTATCACTCTGCATTATTTTTGCAAATTTACAATTATAGAAGTTCTCACTTATGTTTTTCAAGCATAATCAACTCTAAAAATAGTCAATAATCATTGTATGTCTCTTCTTACAAGATGCACACATTCCTCTTTTTGGAACCTTCATTGAAAGTTTAGATAAGACAGAATCTCTTTTGGTTATTTACCAGATTTCAAAAACATAATGATATATGCACTATAAAATGATTTCATCTGGCAATACCCTTATAGATCTAATTTTAAATACCCATAATAAGTAATAGGTGAAAACAATATTTTAACACTTGAGGCATTTTTTTCTTCACGACCCATTTTACCATGCTGATAGGAACAAAACAATGTCACTGGTAGGGCCTATAATAGATTTGTAACCAAATTCAAATCATCTATCTTGGTAGGGATACTCAAGTAACCACTTATCCTCTTTCAGATTCAAGCAAAAACTAGTAACTACCTTTTGTAAATCAAACAGAAAATGATGGAAGAGATACCTGATCAAGCACAAAATTGAAGAAAGAAAAATGCACAAGAACTTGTCACAAATTTTCTACCAACCCAACAAAGGAAAACCATCGAATTTCCTTCCAAATTCGAGCACCCAACCAATAAAAAATAGAAAACTTATCAACCATACCCCTCATCGCTTATACAAAGAGTATTGCAAATTGTATTTATCATTTCAATAGGCAGAATCATAGAAGAACAATAGTTACATTCTCTCCATGGCTCCAGGAAATACAAAACACCAATTTTGAATGTGTCAACTAAGTGTAGACACCAACAACTGCAAGTAATCATGCTAATCATGGTGGAAAATAGGTCTGCAAAGATTTCAATGGTGGAAAGGGTTTCATACATAGCCCTGATGAAAGAATGAAAGAAACCACAAAGAATATTTTCCCTAACCTTTATTTCACCAAGTCATTCAATGACTTTCCCAAAATGAATAAAGCATTGCAGTCCAATGAAGGCCAACAAAATAATTAAAAAAAACTCATAGAGTTGATAAATCTTTGGACACAACATTTTCAATAGAAGCCGACATCATAATCACCTTAATAATTGCTTCTTAAATGTCGATTCAACTTATCACATAATGGACTTTATTCCATGTCCAATGATTTTCAAAGAAAGCTGATAAGGATAATTAGAAATGAAGACTGTCGAAAGCACACATAAATTTTCGAAGGTTTATTACCAAATACTTTACACAAAGTCGATTTCACTATCGCCACAAATGAAAGCTTCGGGAAACCCGATAGGGTTTATACCTTTTTAGATGCCAACTCCATAATGCCACCGAAAATAAAAGACCAATATCACATTTAGTGCCCAACATGATTTATGGTGTAAAGTATGAATAATTTAATATCCTCACTTAAGGTAATATCAACCATGAGAAACTTCAAGGAGATTTACCAATGAAGAAGTATGATGAAATACTAGTTGAACCTGAACCATGAGAACATGAACAACCTGAAGCATAAAGATCTTGCGACATGTCAAGATTGTAATGACATATATATCTGAAGAAAATACATTCCATGAAATGAATGCATGCCCTATCACAATGAACACCATATTAAATATCAATACCAACATGTAAAAAATTGAAACTTGAAAGTGCAAGCCATGAACCATGTGAATCACCTTATTAACCAACTGTAATCATCAATATCTGTGAAGTATACATCATGTGAAGACAAATAAAAAATTAAATATGGAGAGCATAAAGATCCTGAATGAGACCATATCTAAAGCAGTCAAACAATGAGACTCAAACCAAGTGGATTTGTAATCAAGGAAAAACCATGATCACAAATGAGAATCAACAGAACTTCACTTCACCACTGATAGCTTGTAGCACTTCTTATTACAATTTTCTCAATATCCTTGACATATAAAAATTCTAATGCATTAATGTTAATAGTGTTGACATCAATGAAAACCACATATCAGCAACACAACCACAACATACAACAATCTCCCCCTTTGATATTGATGGCAACACATGATGTGAAAAACACCATCAACACAACTACAGTTACTCCACCTTAGGTTTTGACTCTTCTCTCATGAACTCTTCTCCGCACAAATATGTTTCAAATGACTATTCTCCCCCTTTGACATCAACGGAAAAGATATACAGTACAAGCTCTAAACCACATATTTGAACACCTAAACATCTGAACATTTGATTACTCCCCCTAAGTAGCATCCACCACAACATCAATTTGGATCAAAATATGATAATTAAATGCATGGATTGATGCAAATCAATGCATCTTAGTTCTGATTAGGAGGCTTAACCACCCCTAACTTACCTCTAAGATACTCAAAAGTATCCTTAGGAAATGACTTGATAAATATGTCTGTGATCTACTCCTTAGTAGGAACATACTCCAATTTGACTTCCATTTCACTTACTTTCTCTCTCAAAAATTGAAACTTGATAGATATATGCTTGGTCTTGGAATGCAGCATCAGATTCTTAGAAATGTTAATAGCACTTGAGTTATCACATAATATAACAATAGGCTCATCATACACAACTCTAATATCCTTCAACATATGCTTCATCCATAGTACTTGAGTACAATTATTAGTAGCAATAATGTATTCTTCCTCTGTAGTAGATAAAGAAATCTAGCATTCTACTTTTTGCTTAACCATGAAATCAACTTCTTTCCCAAGAAAAATGCTCCACCACTAGTACTTTTACTATCATTCACATCTCCTACCCAATCAACATTAGTAAAGGCACTCAAAGTAAGATCATCATCTTTAGGATACCATAGAAAAAAATAAATTGTCCCCTTCAAGTATCTAAAAATGCTCTTCGCAGTAGTCACATAAGATTCTTTAGGATTAGCTTGAAATCTTGCAACAATACATACAAAATTCATGATATCAGGCCTAGATTGAGTCAAATAAAGCAATCCACCAATCATTGATCTGTATTTAGTCTGATTTTCCTTCAGAGAATCATCATAAGTTATCAACTTGTATCTGGTTACCATGGGTGTACCAACTGGCTTTGAATCTTCCATACGGTCAAATTTCTTCAACAATTCTTTCACATACTTGGACTGAGATACAAAATTTCCTTTATCTAACTTAGTAATTTACAATCCCAAGAATAATTTCATCTCACCAATCATTGACATCTCAAACCCATTATGCATCTCATCAACAAACTTCATGCACAAACTATCATCTCCTCTAAATATGATATCATCAACAAAAACTTCCACAATCAAATCTCTATTATGATTTATCTTGAAATACAAATTACTATAAACATTACCTTTGTTAAGTCCAAGCTTCACCAAGTACTTATCCAATATGGCATACCAAGCTCTAGGGGCTTGCTTCAGTCCATACAATGCTTTCTTCAACTAAAAAACCATATATCCTTGATCATTCAACTAAAATCCATCTAGTTGTTCAACATACACCTCTTCTTCCAACTTGCCATTTAGAAAAACTGAATTGACATCCATCTGATAAACCTTGTAGTCTTTGTAAGCAACATAAGTAAGAAACAATCTCACAACTTCAATTCCAACAACAAGGGCAAAGGTTTCTTCAAAATCATTACCTTCCATCTATGAATATCCCTTACATACCATTCTTGCTTTGTTTCTAACCACTTCACCTTGCTCATTCAATTTGTTTCTAAAGACCCATTTAGTTCCAATTACATTTGTATCCTTAGGTTTGATAAAAAGAATTTGTGTATCATTATTTTCAATTTGTTGTAGTTCCTCTTTCATTGCTTCAACCCAATGCTCATCTTTGCATGCTTTATTCACATTGTTAGGCTCAGTCTTTGAAATCAAAAAGTATTCTTCTACAATCTTTCTCCTAGTTTGAACACCTATATTCTTATCACCTATGATTTGATTCTCTGAATGATTCAACCTTACATACCTCAAAGTCTTCTTAGAGTGTTCTTCAACTTCAAGCTCTTCTAATCTCTCTTTTTCTCTTTCACCAGTTTCTTGATCTTCTTGTTTCACCAAAATCATTTGGACTTGACTTGAAGTATGACCTTTATTTTTACTATCATTATGATCATCAGAATCATATCCATAGGTTCTAGATGGTGCACCTATGTCTTCATCAACCTTAACATTTGTACTTTCAACCATTTTATTCAATCTCTTATTGTAACACTGATAGGCCTTGCTTTTAGTAGAATAACCAAAAAAATTTCCCTCATCACTCCTAGCATCAAAATTTCCTATATCTTCATCTCTTTTGATATAACACTTGCTTCCAAAAAAATTGAAATATCTAATAGTAGGATTTTGACTAGTCCATAGCTCAAAAGGAGTCTTACCAGTATCACCTTTGATTTGTACCTGGTTAAGTGTGTACATAATAGTACTCACAACTTCTCTCTAGTAGATACAAGCTACATTTCCTTCCAACATCATAGTTTTGGTAGCATCTAGAACTATTTTGTTCTTCCTTTCCACAACTCCATTTTGTTGAGGGGTCCACATTGCAGATAATTGTCTCTTTATTCCATGTTCTTCAAAAATAGAATTAAACTCACCATACGTGAATTCACCACCTCTATTTGATCTCATACACTTAATCTTCACACCTATCTCTATCTCAACCATAGCCCTAGAGATCTTGAAATTTTCTAGAGCTTCATATTTCTCCCTTAAGAAAGTATCCCACATCATTCTTGAATGGTCATCAATAAGCATCATGAAGTACTTGTATCCTTGTAAACTTCTAATTCTAGCAGGACAACACAAATTGATCAGTATGCACAAGATCCAACATTCCATTTGAATTTTATTGTTTACTTCGAAATGAAATTATAGTTTTCTTTCCTAATTGACATTCTTTGCATATGACAAATGTAGTAGGTTTCATCAAATTAGAAATATCTCTCATAGCCTTAGTAGAACTTATCTTAACAATATTATCAAAGTTAACATGACACATTCTCCTATGCCACAACCAACTTTCATCAATTCGAGCAATCACGCAACTTTTACTACAAGCACTTAGGTGAACAATATTACCTTATTGTTTTTGTACCTGATGCAATCACATTTCTAGAATTTCCCAATATTTTGCACTTACCATCCATGAACTAAAGATTGTATCCCTTATCAAACATTTTTCCAACACTTAAAATATTATGCTTCAAACCTTCAACATTTAGTGCATCATCAATATTATGCTTATCATAAAGAGAACTACATCCCCTGCCATAGATCACACCAACTTTGTGATCACCAAATCTCACAACACCACCATCATACTTTTCCAGAATCACAAACTTACTTTTATCTCCTATCATATGATGAGAGAAACCATTGTCAATTACCCATTCATATTTCTCTTCAACTCGAGTAGCTAGGGATTTCTCCACATTTGTACAATTAGAAGATTCAGTAGACACAAAATTATTTTCCTTGATAGAAATATAAAAAAATTCATCTTCACTTGCACTTCCTTTATCAAATTCATCACCTGTCACACCTTCATCAGCAACATAGAAACACTTATTTTAAAATTTAGGCGTGTTAAATCTTGGCTTGGAAACTCTCTCAGGACACCTTGATGCAAAATGACCTATCTTATTGCAAGAGAAACATTTAATAGGAAACTTCCCCTTATACTTACCTTGTCCTCTGGCTTCTCTTTTCACAATCAATGCTTCAAGTTCTTCTATCTCTCTTTCTTCTTCATCAAGTTGTTTCATTTCATCCTCACACTTTAATGTCTTTCTTGATAAACTTTCACCTGGATCATATCTCTGTTTATCTCTTCCAAAATTAGTGGCCTTGAATGTAGATTCAACCTTAGGAAAGGAATCACCAAATTCACTCAAATCAAAAGAATGAAGCTTACCAATCAACATATCTCTAGTAACATTTATCACAGTATGGAGCTCTTCAATAGTAATAGCTTTAACTTTGTAAGAATTAGGCAAGGATCTAAGTACTTTAGCAACGATTTCTAATTCGTCTATTTTTCCACCAACACATCTGATGCCACACACAAGTTCATTCACTATTTTCTTGAAAGTAGTAACATTTTCATCATTACCCATTCTCAAATTTTCATATTTCCCTTTCAGAATTTATAGCTTAGGAATCTTCACATTAGCACCACCTTCATACAAGGTCTCCAAATTTTTCCAGATCTCATAAGTAGTCTTTAGATCCATCTCATTTTTCATCTCATATCAGTCAAAGCACTCAAAAATGCCTCCTTAGCCATGATATTATACTCAACATCCTTGATCTCAACAGAAGTAGTAGGAACATTATGTGGAATAACATACATATTACTTGTAATGCTCCAGTAGGGTTCACCAATGCATCTCAAATGGCACTCCATTCAAGTCTTTCATGAGGAATAATTTGATCCATCAAATCTAGGAATATCCTCTTATAAGTCACCATCCTAGATCACCTCAAGCTGTTAAACTTCTTCCAAGGAACTTGCTTTGATACCAATTGTTGGTAACTCAAGGGCAGACAATTAAGAGGGGGGTGAATCAGTTGTCACCAAATTTCAAACTTATTTAACTTATTAAGCTTATTCTCATATATGATCATTAATCATGAAAACATAAATGTACAACACATCAAAAGCACACATAACACCAATATTTTTACATGGAAACCCTATTAGGAGAAAAACCATGGTGGAGGTCAGTCCACAAGATTATACTTTGTTAAAAGTATAAGGAAATATGAATGTCGAATACACATGCATTCAGGAACACTGCCTAGAGCTCACTGCTCAATTACAAAGGAAGAAACACTATCTTATAGAAATATTCTTATTAATTCCATTAGATTTTGAATTGAGAAAATAGCATCTACTAATGCCTGGTTATAGTTCTAGTTAAGCACATGAACACTTCTTTACTTGTCTTCACTCTTCTTCTCTCTTCTTCTCACTCTTCTCTGCCTTTGAATGATCTAAACAATATCCACACACAGGACTTGGACACTTCGCAATTTCACACTCCCTTACTTTTCCAAATGATAAAATATAGCTCTTATATATACACAACAAGAAATTACATCACTATAAGTCAGCTCCAAAGAAATAATAAAATGAATAAAAATAGTCAACCCAAATCAATAAATATTTTTCATTTGAATCAACCAAGGTTGGACACAACATAGTGAAGACTGAAAACAACATTCCCAAACATAAACCACTTCAATTAATTACTCCTCGAAGATCCACAACATACGTCAACACCTTGTCAGCCAAGAACATGAAAAGTATGAACACACAAGAGAAAAACTTGGATCATGAGGACAATGATCAATGAAAATGAGCAACATAGATACAAAACAAACTAGAGACATCCAAAAGCATCATGAAACACTAGATAAGTATCCACAACAACTGAACTTACTGATATCACATTATCTTCATTCAGGAACACAAATTGAAGTAACAAAAAAACTGTCAGAATACAAATCTTCATAACTTGATCAAATATTCACCCAGATCTCTGAAACTCGGTGTGGATAAACTAGATATACTCAACAAGAAACCCTTTAGACCACAACCTTTGATAAGCAATGTACTAAGTTCACCGACAGATTGAACTTCACTTGATCACTGATAGCCTACAACATGTCTTATTACAATTTTATCAGTATTCTTGACATATACAGCTTCTAATGCATTAATACTAATAGTGTTGACATCAATGACAACCATATATCAACAACACAACCACAACATCTAATAATATTAGGATTCTTGACTCAAAATTTCTAGGTGAAACTAAATGAAATAGCATTGTATTTGTACTTTTTTATGCCAAATTTCTTGAAATTACAACACTATAAGCTGACATAAGATCTACGTGTAACATAGGGAAAATTACCAAGTTAGCATTATTAGCATAAACAAACTAATCCTAAGCAAATCAATATAGAACAATGAAGTAAAATAATTGAAAACAAAGAAAGATCTCACCAAATGTCTTAAATCTCCATGAATCACCTTCATTGCACCTTCTTTATTTGTTGTAAGTGGATAATTTCCCTCAAATTTGTGATGAGCAACCTATGGTTATGACAATGTCCTAAGCAAATATTGAAGGACTCTATCAAAAAAGCCTCAAATGCAAGTGTGCAACTATGAAGCAAGCCTAATGTATGCAAAAAATAGCCTAGGAAATCAAGAAGCCAAGAGCATGAAGTCAAGATATGCCAAGATCTAGATGTATGAAGTATGTCAAATGAGGCCAAAATTTTCATTTTATAGAAAATTCAGTTTTGATTAATGGCCAAGATGAAAGATGAGAAATTCCATAAGATCAATGGTTAAAATTGAATGTGACAACCCACAATTAAGGTTAGGGAAATATTAGGGAAAAATTTGTAATGAATGGATGAGATTTGATTTTAGAAAAATAAAATCAATGGATAGGGTTGCATGTGACAAGGAGATAAGAATGGCAAGGAAAAGGAAAAAGTTGGAAAATCAAATAATAATAGAAATTATTTGATTTATGGAGGAAAGTTGACATTTTGAATTAAAAATTAATTTAATTTAAAAGGTGGGGCCATGTGATAGAAAATAATTAATTTCTAATTATTTACTTGGAGAGAAAATTAGAAAGTGGGGAATTTTAAATAAATGTCTTTATTTAAAATTAGAAAAAGCCAAGGTGGAAAATAATTAAATAAATTAAAGAACTTAATTATAAGAGGACATTTGAAATTAATGACGTATTTAAATAAATAAATATAATTTATTTATTTAAATAATCAAGAAGACATAGGGAATAAGTAATAATTAAATAAATTTAAGAATTTCTTTAATTATAGAGAGACATTAGAAAATTAGTGACGTCTTTCAATAAAATAAATATTATTTATTTATTTAAATAGTCAGGAGGAATAAAAGATGTGAATTAAATAAATAATTGAGAATCATTTAATTAATAGTCAAATTTGGAGCATAAGACATAATTAAATATTTTAATTATGTTCAGATCAAGTATGATAAGACATCGAAAAATGTGGTTTGCAGGTCTAGGCCATTTTTATGTGTCTACACTATGATAATGAAATCCTACTAAAAAATTTATTTAAATTAGGTCCTAGTTAAAGCAAGACTCATATGCTAGTTGGGGTGTATGAGTCCCAATTTCTTAAACACAGGACACAAACTCCAAGAAGTGTCTTGTTTAATGTGAAATTTGAAATAAGGTGCCAAGACCTAGGTGGGACTCATACGCCCAGTGTGGCATATGAGTCCCAAATCACTAAATCTAGAACACATAACCTCAAACTTTAAATTATGATTTTTCATTTGTTAAATTTCAGGATTATCCATAGAAAGATTTATTTAATTAGACTTACGAATGCAAAATAGGACCAAATAAAGCATAAATAACTCCAATTAATTAATGAAGCCCTAGATTAGTGTGAAAGTATAAAGATACACTTTACAACACCCCAAATAAGTTCCAATTAGGCTCATTTAGTTTAAAGGAGCCCTAAACTTAATGTGAATGTCTAAAACACATTACAACACTAAATCAAGGCAACATTAGGCTCATTTTAATATTAATTATTCCTAAATAAAGTGTGAAAAAGGGATCCAAACTTGTACTAAATTAGATATTCAAGAGGTTTCCAAGTGTATCAATATGGATGGTATAGAATAAAAAGGATCAAGGGGGTGGTCAAGCACCTAGGATCCAAGACCATACATCAAACTGACATAGGCACAAAAGAACATGCATGAGGTGTATGATATGTAGCATCAAGATACACAAACATACAATGTCAAATTCTAAAAGAAAGAAAAACAAAAATAAAAAGGGGGTGGTTCAAGCCTCAATTGTTTGTCCAACATGATGTGGATCAAGCCTTAGCTATTTTTCCAAAATACATGCTCACTCTAAGGCAAGAGAACTTCAAGCAATACATTGGGTGAGTATCCAAAAAAGGTGGCTTAGTGAGAGGGTATGTGCAGGATCGTCATGGAAAAATTAGGCCCTTAAATGGCAAAAAATTTCAAAAAATTAGAGTTAGGAAAATTGACGTAAAAATTTCAATAAGTTATCCATATTACTTAATAGAATTTATAGCAAATTGAATGAAGTTTCTAAACTAATAGGTTTGTATTTTTCTAAAAAAAATCTATTTGGTAACAATTTGAAATTTCAATGCAATGGTACTTAAATTTCAGGGAAAAAATAAGAAGTAGGTGTCTGTCTAACCACCCTAACCACAATAAAATGATAAAAAAAATTTATAAGATTTTAGATATAATTATAGGACTCATTCTCTAATGTGATGCATATTTTTTTGTAATTTTTTCCCATGTAAATAATTAATTCTGAATTTTTTATTACAATTTTTTTTTAAATAGAAAAACTCGTATGTCTGACTACCTTAACTTGGACAAAACTTCATGAAATTCATTTTTTCTTTTTTTAATGCTATAGTATGTGAAGCATAGTATGTGACACATGTTTTGGATTCAAAAAATGTGATACCATTTGAAAGCTATAGATATTTTTCAATTAGCCTATCAATCAGGATTTTAGTCATAATTTGAATAGAAAATGAATAATAATTACTTATTAAATTCAAAGTAAAACATAATTTATATCAATGGAAAGATGAGAAACTCCTTTAAAAACCCTTTTTCGTTTCATCAATTTTGGGTAAAAAAATAGTCCTCAGCCACATACCCATCATATTGCCACTTTTTGGCCCATCATGATCCTGCACATACCCGAGAAAGGCATCCCACTATATTGTCTTCGCATCGTACAATGAGAAATCCATGCCCTCATTTAGGATTCTCATCATAGTAACCATATCAAAGCTATCCCTTTGATAACTTCAATAGGGTACCACAAAATGAAACTTTGAGCTTCACTAGGCCTAACAAGTTGTGTTAAGCACTTATGAACATTTATGAATGTAAAGGATTTTTCAAAGGGACATTTAGTAGTTCATGTTTAATGTCTCTTCTTATGGAACATCATTCCTAATATCTCCAAGAGATGAGAAGTCAAAGAAATATCATGCTCTCAAAGGAAATCAAACCCAATGACACCGGCCAGAAAAGGTTGCATTGGAAGAAGAAATAAAATCATATAATGAAACATGATTGTTGATGTATGCCCCCAGTTTAAAGTGCTTTCTAACACCATTGTTGTGATAAATTGCTTTAAAGTAAAAGAATACATGAGAGCTTTCTCAAAAATCCCCATGTCAAGCCATATGTTCCAGAATGAGACTACATCATGAATAAAGGGTTTCTCCAAAAATGTAATGCTAAACATAGAAAGAAAAGTATGTCACATGCAAGCCAACTTAAGGCATGGCATCCACATCCCAAGCTTGCTCTTATATATAAATTCAAGGAGGTCAACTAGCCAAAATAGATAATGACAAATGTCATATGGGGAAAAGGCTACCTAGACTATTTCCTCCACTTAGTGGAAGATAAGGATGAGCCGAGATGATTGATTAAAAACATGATAATCAGTATCAATTAAAGGAATTAGGTGCCTCAGCATAAGGAAGAGCACCACACTTCTTGAGATGTTGAATTTTATCACTTAACACCTTATATTCATTAATAGAATGACAATGAACTCTTGTAGTAAAATTTCTTTGTGTTCTTGGAGGGAGAGATACCAAATGATCTTGGAGGAGTCTTAACAAGATACTCTCTTGATCAATATTAGAGGATGTTCATTTATTTTACAACAAATATATCTCTTTTTTAGTACAAGATGTCATACTTACACAAGACTCTTTAGATTGTGAGATTTTCTTCTCTCCTTGAAAGGAGGGTGTAAAATCTAATGAACTCCAATAGTTAGTGTTTCCGTTGTTGACATTTATGTTTTATGTGAATATTTATTTGTTTCTTTCATTTCTTTCGAAGGACAATAACCAAGAGCACTAGTTTCTGTTAGTTTAAGATATGTTAATGTTAAAGTTGGCTTAAGAGAATATTTTGTAATAGTGTTGGTATTGAGTGAAGGCTTGTTTGTTTCTTTAAAGAGACAATAACCAAGACCATTAGCCATTTTTTGTGTATTAGGCTCTATAGGAATCAAAATGTCATGTTCTCTAGCACCACATCCTTTTCAACTATGACCAAGTTGTTTCATAAGTTCATAACCTCTTCCATAAATCTTTTTCATTTCTTTTGGATTCAGTGGTTGCTCATAATTACCTTCATTAAAGTTTGTTATATAATTTTCTTCTTCTTCTAAAGTGGTTGAAGTGGATGCTTTAAAATATTCTATTGACATTATTGCTTTTTCTTTTCCATTTTTAGATTCTTTTGTTATGATCTTGTATTCACCCATGAATGTTGTGTGAAATCCAAGGAGCCCCAATCATCTTCTAATAGTTGCTCTGTGACTTCCTCAATATGTTTTTCTTGGTTTTTTGTTGCACGAGTTCCACTTGTACAATTGGTGTCGATGTTTTTAAAAGATTTTCCTTACCTTTCTCAATGCTTAAACAACTATTTGGTTCAAGGTAGGCTTTGAATGCATATAATTTTATTTAGAAGATAGACTTCATTGTACAACAAAGATTTGAAGGAACTACTTGCGTTTCATGAATCAATGGTCTACCTAAAAGAAGGTTATATGAAAATTCATGAAACATAACATAGATAAGGAATTGTAATGTGGCCTTTCCAACTATAATAAGAAAAGTGATCACACCAAGTGGTTGTTTTCCTACATTTTCAAATCCTTCAATAGATAAAGAATCAGGTTGAATTTGGTTTTTATCCACTCCAATCTTGTCAAGAAGGTTTAAACTACACGCATTAAGAGCCAAGCCATTGTCAACAAGGGTTTGTTTTATCCCTGCCCTATTATATCTAGCTATTATTATGAAATCTTCAATTTTTTTTTGCACTTCCAAATGAGGCAACTCACTTTGTATTTGTATTCATTCCTTCAATTTGGGCTACTACATCATTTGATTGTACATTAGGAGGGGTAGGAACTTATTGTAAAGCACTTTGAATCATGATATGATAATGAGGGGATGATTGAAAAAGATCCCATAAGGATATCTTAGTACGAGTATTCTTTAGTTGTTCAACAAGATTATACTCCTTTCCATCATGTAAGGGAAAACAAGGACTAGGCAAGATAGGGTTAGGCAATGGGAGGGATGCTAAAGTTATTTTTCTTGGTTGCAGATTGTTTCTAGTATTATATGTATGAGCAATGGTATTATAATTAGATTGTTGTGAAACATTATTCTTAGGTGGTTTGAGGATAAGGACAAGTTTATTTTGAGTTTTTGGTTGGTTTAAGGGTGGGTAAAGGATAAGTTCAGGCTTAGGAGAGTACCTCAAGGGATATCTAATGTGCATAACCTCATAAGACTTATCCTTATTTTCATGATTCCTTAGTGAAGGGGAGTCTAATGTCACTCATCTTCATCTAAGGAAAATATATCACTATTTTTAATGTTGTCATTTCCTTGCACCATGATATCTTTCCTAATAGGAGAGTTTTTAGGAGAACTACGAACTAGATGTTCATGAAATTCAAAGGCTGGTTCTTCTAAAATGGCTTCATCACAAATAAGGGAGTTATCAATGGTTGTATTTTCTTATTTATCAATTATGGCTTTGTCTTGTTTAACAATTTTTTCCCTAGGGGAAGAGAGACAAACAAGAATACAATAGTAGAGATATTAAGAGAAGGTCAAATTTGATTTTTGTGATTTTCCATGATTTCATCCTTTTTCGCTAAGGTCTTACTCTCTTGTGTCATAACATCTACAATAGTAGGAAAGATTTTAGGAGAGGACCAAACAAAGGGTTCATTGCTTTCCATGGTTAGATTTTATAAAGTAGTTTCATCACAAATAGGGGAGGCATTAAGAGGAGGACAGCTATGATTTTCATGCTTACAAATGATTGGACTTTTTCATTCAAATAGATCTTTCAAAATGGTAGGATCATTAGGGAAGGGAGGAATAATATTCTCATGAATCTCAATAAGTGTATCTTCTAACACAAAACTATCTTCTTCACATCAATGAGGCATATTAGGAGGAGGAAAAATTTGAATGTATTACAACATATCCTCCTCACAAATGTGGTTTTCATGATTTTCTACAATTTTATCTTCTTTCACTAAATAATTCTCACAAGTAGGGGAGGTGTTGGGGGATGAATGAAGCCTAGATAAAGTAGTGTTAATGATAATATCTTCCCAAGGGAAAGGAGGAGAGGGAAAAATAAGAAATTCATGATTATCAATGATTATATCTTCCTTCATCCCAAATAGGAGAGGTATCAGGAGAAGAACAACTATGATTATCATGATTGTTTATGCTTACATCCTCTTTCACTAGAACCTTCTCACAAATAGGATATATATTAAGGGATGAGCGGATGAGGGGAAATACGTCAACAAGCTCAATTTATTTCACTAAGATATTCTCATGACTAACATGCTTGCTAATGCCTTGTTTTATTACAAACTTGGAAAAGAAAGACACTATCATTAGTGAAATTAATCTATACAAACTTAGTACACAAACAAAAACTGAAAAGAAGCTTAGAATGCAATGCAATGACCTAGAATGAAAAGTGTAAATTTCATATTCTAAACAAGGTAATTTGTTGACTACACTATGTATCAATCTAAAAATGAAATGTTTTAAATGTAAATTTAGAATTAAGCAATGCACAAAATGAACTGAATTAAGATAGATTTAGTGAAATGAATGAAATAGAAACTTAGCAAACTGAAGCAGATATCTAACAACAATAAATAAAAACACAAAAATGAGGCTGTTAATGTTGTAAAATTTAGTTTCAGGTCTAATACAAGACTAAATCACCTAGAGGGGTGAATGAGTCCCAATTAGGGTTTTTGAAAAGTTCAAATCATAAAAAATAGTCAATACAAAATTCCCATAAATCAGGAAAAAATACTTGTACAAGGACTAAATCATCTAGAGGGGTGAATGAGTCCCAAATTAGGGCTTTTAGACCAAATTCAAAAATATCTTAGTTGTGTTGAATTTTTCTAACTTGTATGTTGTCTTGAATGTTTGTAATTGCAGAATTTCAATAAAATTGAATGATTTAAGATGCCAAAAATGCAACCTATATGCACTTTTCACTAATGCAGTTTTTAGAAGCCCTAAATGAAAATTAACTAATGCAAGATCTAATGAAATGATAATTTAAGGGTGATCCCACAATACTAGTTTACAATTTTTGGCTAAATTGGACACTGAATTAATTTTTCTAACTAAATCTTCACTTTCGAGCACCTATAGTGGCTAAACCATGAGGAATTTTAAGATTACGTGCGAAATAATGATTTGTGACATTTTATCTATAGATTCTAGATTTTTTTTTTTTTAAATTTGGAATCAGATTGCACTTCTTTTTCCATCTCCTTTGAAAACTAGTTTTTTTTAGTAACCACCATTTTTAAGGAGTGATGCTCACTGTATACAACATAACTTTTTTTCCATGAAGGATAAAATTCTTTATTTTTTGAATTTAGATTTTTAACTATGATATAGAGCACTTTCTTTTTGTTTCATAGTGTTTTATTTAATATTTTTTCCTTAATCAAGTTTTGAAGTCAAACCAATTACAATTCATACATAGGCAGATTGTATACAATTTTTATTTTTCTTTTATGTATCGAAATTCAAATTTTTTTGTTGGATCAAGGACTTCAATATCTAGTGCACTGATATTTTTCAAAAAAAAATGATAATCTACTATCTTTCCACATGTGTAGAACAAAGAGCTTGATTTTCAGTGAAAAACCTACATTCACAAGAAATAAAAAATAAATATAACAATAAAATTAAATTTACTTACAATTATACTTTTTGGGAAGCTTATAATAAGGACTACATACTTAAAAATAAAACATTAAATGAATTCATTTGATCCCCCAAAAGGTAAATCAGATGTGGTGTTTTACCAGCATTTTGATAGGTGTAAAGGAGACTCTGTTATAGGTATGGTTTAAAAATAGCAGGTTTATGTCCAAGGGTGTTTGATCTAAGGTGGTTCGATCAAACCCTCTTCAATTGGAATCCTTTAAATGCAATGTTTCAAGGCTTAAATCATTATATTTTCTAAAAATATGTGATTTCAACAAAGATCAGGATCTCCCGAAAATTGTAAACTAGTAGTGTGGGATCACCCTTAAGCTAGATCTAGGACTAAAATGTTCTCCAAATTAGAAAGAAGGTGTCCAAAGGTTGGGCTCACCAAAATAAACCAAATAAAATTGGGTTCTACTTCTTGGGAGATGGAACTAAAGAGGACCTATTTCACTCTTAACTTTCATTAGGAAACCAAGATCCCTCAACTAAGTGACTCAATTGAGGGAAAGATGGGTAAGAGAGTGGTTTTCTTAGGTGTTATTAAATGGAGGGGTTTGCCACTATGAAAATTCTTAAAAAGAATGAAATGAAATAAATATGCAAATCTAGCTATGTAACCTATAAAATGAACTCAAAATCAAAATAATAAACTAGGGATGAACAAAGAATCACTTGAAAGATGAAGATGGCTAAGGAATACCTAAAAACTCTTCAAATTGTTACTTTTGATGTGTATTGGGACTCATACGCCACACTGTATGATTTAGTCCCAGTTTAGGGTTGAAGGGCAGGATCTACAATCTCCAAGTGATTGATCAAAATCTTTTGAAAACCAACAAAATGGCTATACTTTGGTCCTCATATGTCTAGACAGTTGCAAAGTGTCATATTTCTTCACAAAGTGTCCAAAGAGAAAAATTTTGAACTAAAACTTTGTGACCCTCTAAAGATGGATTAAATAATCACTTTCCCACTACTTTCATGTAAGTTGGATATCTTGCTCTAGATCTAAGTTTCCATGAGCCTTGACAAATTCTTATGACAACTTTGGTACTTTTGAAGTCTTCAAATCCACTTTTTCTTCAACCTATAAATCTACAATCACAGAAAGAGAGGGAAAAAATGATGCTTTGTTAAGGAATGGAGTTTTCCTAAGTAAAACCCTGTTTTGGGTAAATCAAACCTTAATGAGAAATGAAGCATGAATGAAATGAAACAATAAAATATTTTTTAAAACCTTGTAGATTTGAAAACAAGCATGAAGTGGCCT
>VDFB02271358.1:387765195-387970138 GCA_007258455.2 Sequoia sempervirens | reverse complement strand
CTCCATTCAAGTCTTTCATGAGGAATAATTTGTTTCATCAAATCTAGGAATATCCTTCTTATAAGTCACCATAATGGATCACCTCAAGCCATTAAACTCCTTCCAAGGAACTTGCTCTAATACCAATTGTTGGTAACTCAAGGGCAGACAATTGAGAGGGGGGGTGAATCAGTTGTCACCAAATTTCAAACTTATTTAACTTATTAAGCTTATTCTCATATATGATCATTAATCATGAAAACATAAATGTACAACACATCAGAAGCACACATAACACCAATATTTTTACATGGAAACCCTGTTAAGAGAAAAACCATGGTGGAGGTCAGTCCACAAGATTATACTTTGTTAAAAGTATAAGAAAATATGAATGTGGAATACACATGCATTCAGGAACACTGCCTAGAGCTCACTGCTCAATTACAAAGGAAGAAACACTATCTTACAGAAATATTCTAATTAATTCCATCAGATTTTGAACTGAGAAAATAGCATCCACTAATGCTTGGTTATAGTTCTGGTTAAGCACATGAACACTTCTTTACTCGTCTTCACTCTTCTTCTCTCTTCTCACTTTGCTCTGCCTTTTAATGATCTAAACAATATTCACACATAGGACTTGCACACTTCGCAATTTCACACTCCCTTACTTTTCCAAATGATAAAATTATAGCTCTTATATATACACAACAAGAAATTACATCACTATAAGTCAGCTCCAAAGAAATAATAAAATGAATACAAACAGTCAACCCAAATCAATAAATATTTTTCATTTGAATCAACCAAGGTCGGACACAACATAGTGAAGACTGAAAACAACATTCTCAAACATGAACCACTTCAATTAATTACTCCACGAAGATCCACAACATACTTCAACACCTTGTCAACCAAGAACATGAAAAGTATGAACACACAAGAGAAAAACTTGGATCATGAGGACAATGATCAATGAAAATGAGCAACATAGATACAAAAAAAACTAGAGACATCCAAAAGCATCATGAAACACCAGAGAAGTATCCACAACAACTAAACTTACTGATATCACATTATCTTCATTCAGGAACACAAATTGAAGTAACAAAAAAATGTCAAAATACAAATCTTCATAACTTGATCAAATATTCACCCAGATCTCTAAAACTCAGTGTGGATAAACTAAATATAATCAACAAGAAACCCTTTAGACCACAACCTTTGATAAGAAATGTACTAAGTTCACCGACAAATTGAACTTCACTTTATCACTGATAGCTTGCAACACGTCTTATTACAATTTTATCAGTATTCTTGACATATACAGCTTCTAATGCATTAATACTAATAGTGTTGACATCAATGACAACCACATATCAACAACACAACCACAACATCCAATAATATTAGGATTCTTGACTCAAAATTTCTAGGTGAAACTAAGTGAAATAGCATTGTATTTATACTTTTTTATGCCAAATTTCTTGAAATTACAACACTATAAGTTGACATAAGATCTAGGTGTAACTTAGGGAAAATTACCAGGTTAGAATTATTATCATAAACAAACTAATCCTAAGCAAATCAATATAGAACAATGAAGTAAAATCATTGAAAACGAAGAAAGATCTCACCAAATGTCTTAAATCTCCATGAATCACCTTCACTGCACCTTCTCTATTTGTTGAAAGTGGATAATTTCCCTCAAATTTTTGATGAGCAACCTATGGTTATGACAATGTCCTAAGCAAATATTGAAGGACTCTATCAAAAAAGCCTCAAATGCAAGTGTGCAACTATGAAGCAAGCCTAATGTATGCAAAAAATAGCCTATGAAATCAAGAAGCCAAGAGCATGAAGTCAAGAGATGCCAAGATCTAGATGTATGAAGTATGTCAAATGAGGCCAAATTTTCCATTTTATACAGAATTCAGTTTTGATTAATGGCCAAGATGAGAGATGAGAAATTCCATAAGATCAATGGTTAAAATTGAATGTGACAACCCACAATTAAGGTTAGGGAAATATTAGGGAAAAATTTGTAATGAATGGATGAGATTTGATTTTAGAAAAATCAAATCAATGAATAGGGTTGCATGTGACAAGGAGATAAGAATGGCAAGGAAAAGGAAAAAGTTGGAAAATCAAATAATAATAGAAATTATTTGATTTATGGAGGAAATTTGACATTTTGAATTAAAAATTAATTTAATTTAAAAGGTGGGGCCATGTGATAGAAAATAATTAATTTCTAATTATTTACTTGGAGAGAAAATTAGAAAGTGGGGAATTTTAAATAAATGTCTTTATTTAAAATTAGAAAAAGCCAAGGTGGAAAATAATTAAAGAAATTAAAGAACTTATTTAATTATAAGAGGACATTTGAAATTAATGACGTATTTAAATAAATAAATATAATTTATTTATTTAAATAATCAGGAAGACATAGGGAATAAGTAATAATTAAATAAATTTAAGAATTTCTTTAATTATAGAGAGACATTAGAAAATTAGTGACCTTTAAATAAAATAAATATAATTTATTTATTTAAATAGTCAGGAGGAATAAAAGATGTGAATTAAATAAATAATTGAGAATCATTTAATTAATAGTCAAATTTGGAGCATAAGACATAATTAAATATTTTAATTATGTTCAGATCAAGTATGATAAGACATCGAAAAATGTGGTTTGCAGGTCTAGGCCATTTTTATGTGTCTACACTATGATAATGAAATCATGCCAAATTTTTTATTTAAATTAGGTCCTGGTTAAAGCAAGACTCATATGCTAGTTGGGGTGTATGAGTCCCAATTTCTTAAACACGGGACACAAACTCTAAGAAGTGTCTTGTTTAATGCATATGAGTCCCAAATCACTAAATCTAGAACACATAACCTCAAACTTTAAATTATGATTTGTCATTTGTTAAATTTCAGGATTATTCGTAGAAAGATTTATTTAATTAGGCTTACGGATGCAAAATAGGACCAAATAAAGCATAAATAACTCCAATTAATTAATAAAGCCCTAGATTAGTGTGAAAGTATAAAGATACACTTTACAACACCCCAAATAAGTCCCAATTAGGCTCATTTAGTTTAAAGGAGCCCTAAACTTAATGTGAATGTCTAAAACACATTACAACACTAAATCAAGGCAACATTAGTCCCATTTTAATATTAATTATTCCTAAATAAAGTGTGAAAAAGGGATCCAAACTTGCACTAAATTAGACATTCAAGAGGTTTCCAAATGTATCAATATGGATGGTATAGAATAAAAAGGATCAAGGGGGTGGTCAAGCACCTAGGATCCAAGACCATACATCAAACTAACATAGGCACAAAAGAACATGCATGAGGTGTATGATATGTAGCATCAAGATACACAAACATACAATGTCAAATTCTAAAAGAAAGAAAAATAAAAAAAAAAAGGGGGTGGTTCAAGCCTCAATTGTTTGTCCAACATGATGTGGATCAAGACTTAGCTATTTTTCCAAAATACATGCTCACTTTAAGGCAAGAGAACTTCAGGCAATCCATTGGGTGAGTATCCAAAAAGGGTGGCTTAGTGAGAAAGGCATCCCACTATACTGTCTTCTCACCCTACAATGAGAAATCCATGCCCTCATTTAGGATTCTCATCATAGTAACCATATCAAAGCTATCCCTTTGATAACTTCAATAGGGTACCACAAAATGAAACTTCGAGCTTCACTAGGCCTAACAAGTTGTGTTCAGCACTTATGAACATTTATGAATGTAAAGGATTTTTCAAAGGGACATTTATTAGTTCATGTTTAATGTCTCTTCTTAGGGAACATCATTCCTAATATCTCCAAGAGAGGAGAAGTCAAAGAAATATCATTCTCTCAAAGGAAATCAAACCCAATGACACCGGCCAGAAAAGGTTGCATTGCAAGAAGAAATAAAATCATATAATGAAACATGATTGTTGATGTATGGCCCCAATTTAAAGTTCTTGCTAACACCATTTTTGTGATAAATTGCTTTAAAGCAAATAATACATGAGAGCTTACTCAAAAATCCCCATGTCAAGCCATATGTTCCAAAATGAGACTACATCATGAATAAAGGGTTTCTCCAAAAATGTAATGCTAAACATAGAAAGAAAAGTATGTCACATGCAAGCCAACTTAAGGCATGGCATCCACATCCCAAGCTTGCTCTTATATATACATGCAAGGAGTTCAACTAGCCAAAATAGATAATGACAAATGTCATATGTGGAAAAAGTTACCTAGACTATTTCCTCCACTTAGTGGAAGATAAGGATGAGCCGAGATGATTGATTAAAAACATGAAAATCAGTATCAATTAAAGGAATTAGGTGCCTCAACATAAGGAAGAGCACCACACTCCTTGAGATGTTGAATTTTATCACTTAAAGCCTTATATTCATTAATAGAATGACAATGAACTCTATAATATGCAAAAAATGAACTCTTGTAGTAAAATTTCTTTGTGTTCTTGGAGGGAGAGATACCAAATGATCTTGGAGGAGTCTTAACAAGATACTCTCTTGATCAAAATTAGAGGATGTTCATTTATTTTAAAACAAATATATCTCTTTTTTAGTACAAGATGTCATACTTACACAAGACTCTTTAGATTGTGAGATTTTCTTCTCTCCTTGAAAGGAGGGTCTAAAATCTAATGAACTCCAATAGTTAGTGTTTTAGTTGTTGAAATTTATGTTTTATGTGAATATTTATTTGTTTCTTTCATTTCTTTCAAAGGAAAATAACCAAGAGCACTAGTTTCTATTAGTTTAAGATCTATTAATGTTAAAGTTGGCTTTAGAGAATCTTTTGTAATAGTGTTGGTATTGAGTGAAGGCTTGTTTGTTTCTTTCAAGGGACAATAACCAAGACCATTAGCCATTTCTTGTGTATTAGGCTCTATAGGAATCAAAATGCCATGTTCTCTAGCACCACATCCTTTTCAACTATGACCAAGTTGTTTCATAAGTTCACAACCTCTTCCATAAATCTTTTTCATTTCTTTTGGATTCAATGGTTGCTCATAATTACCTTCATTAAAGTTTGTTATATAATTTTCTTCTTCTTCTAAAGTGGTTGAAGTGGATGCTTTAAAATATTCTATTGACATTATTGCTTTTTCTTTTCCCTTTTTAGACTCTTTTGTTATGATCTTGTATTCACCCATGAATGTTGTGTGAAATCCAAGGAGCCCCAATCATCTTCTAATAGTTGCTCTGTGACTTCCTCAATATGTTTTTCTTTGTTTTTTGTTGCATGGGTTCCACTTGTACAATTGGTGTCGATGTTTTTAAAAGATTTTCCTTACCTTTCTCAATGCTTAAACAACTATTTGGTTCAAGGTTGGCTTTGAATGCATATACTTTTCTTTAGAAGACATACTTCATTATACAATGAAGATTTGAAGGAACTGCTTTTGTTTCATGAATCAATGGTCTACCTAAAAGAAGGTTATATGAAAGTTCATGAAACATAACATAGATAAGGAATTGTAATGTGGCCTTTCCAACTATAATAAGAAAAGTGATCACACCAAGCGGTTGTTTTCCTACATTGTCAAATCCTTCAATAGATAAAGAATCAGGTTGAATTTGGTTTTTATCCACTCCAATCTTGTCAAGAAGGTTTAAACTACACACATTAAGATCCAAGCCATTGTCGACAAGGGTTTGTTTTATCCCTATCCTATTATATCTAGCTATTATTATGAAATCTTCATTTTGTTTTTGCACTTCCAAAGGAGGCAACTCACTTTGGTGGAAAACAATATTTGTATTTATTCCTTGAATTTGGGCTACTACATCATTTGATTATACATTAGGAGGGGTAGGAACTTATTGTAAAGCACTTTGAATCATGATATGATAATGAGGGGATGATTGAAAAAGATCCCATAAGGATATCTTAGTACGAGTATTCTTTAGTTGTTCAACAAGATTATACTCCTTTCCATCATGTAAGGGAAAACAAGGACAAGGCAAGATAGGGTTAGGCAATGGGAGGGATGCTAAAGTTATTTTTCTTGGTTGCAGATTGTTTCTAGTATTATATGTATGAGCAATGGTATTATAATTAGATTGTTGTGAAAAATTATTCTTAGGTGGTTCGAGGATAAGGACAAGTTTGTTTTGAGTTTTTGGTTGGTTTAAGGGTGGGTAAAGGATAAGTTCAGGCTTAGGAGAGTACCTCAAGGGATATCCAATGTGCATAACCTCAAAAGACTTATCCTTATTTTCATGATTCCTTAGTGAAGGGGAGTCTAATGTCACTCATCTTCATCTAAGGAAAATATATCACTATTTTTAATGTTGTAATTTCCTTGCACCATGATATCTTCCCTAATAGGAGAGTTTTTAGGAG
This sequence comes from Sequoia sempervirens, assembly GCA_007258455.2. NCBI lineage: Eukaryota > Viridiplantae > Streptophyta > Pinopsida > Cupressales > Cupressaceae > Sequoia > Sequoia sempervirens. The sequence goes on along the minus strand of VDFB02271358.1, from coordinate 387,963,767 downwards.
AACTATGAACTAGATGTTCATGAAATTCAAAGACTAGTTCTTCTAAAATGGCTTCATCATAAATAAGGGAGTTATCAATGGTTGTATTTTCTTATTTATCAATTATGGATTTGTCTTGTTTAACAAGTTTTTCCCTAGGGGAAGAGAGACAAACAAGATTACAATAGTAGAGATATTAAGAGAAGGTCAAATTTGATTTTTGTGATTTTCCATGATTTCATCCTTTTTCGCTAAGGTCTTACTCTCTTGTGTCATAAATCTACGATAGTAGGAGAGATTTTAGGAGAGGACCAAACAAAGGGTTCATTTCTTTCCATGGGTAGATTTTATAAAGTAATTTCATCACAAATAGGGGAGTCATTAAGAGGAGGACAGCTATGATTTTCATGCTTACAAATGATTGGACTTTTTCATTCAAATAGATCTTTCAAAATGGTAGGATCATTAGGGAAGGGAGGAATAATATTCTCATGACTCTCAATAATTGTATCTTCTAACACCAAACTATCTTCTTCACATAAATGAGGCATATTAGGAGGAGGAAAAATTTGAATGTATTACAACATATCCTCCTCACAAATGTGGTTTTCATGATTTTCTACAACTGTATCTTCTTTCTCTAAATAATTCTCACAAGTAGGGGAGGTGTTGGGAGATGAATGAAGCCTAGATAAAGTAGTGTCAATGATAATATCTTCCCAAGGGAAAGGAGGAGAGGGAAAAACAAGAAATTCATGATTATCAATGATTATATCTTCCTTCATCATGATACCTTCATCCCAAATAGGAGAGGTATCAGGAGAAGAACAACTATGATTATCATGATTGTTTATGCTTACATCCTCTTTCACTAGAACCTTCTCACAAATAGGATATATATTAAGTGATGAGGGGATGAGGGGAAATATGTCAACAAGTTCAATTTATTTCACTAAGATATTCTCATGACTAGCATGCTTGCTAATGCCTTGTTTTATTACAAACTTGGAAAAGAAAGATACTATCATTAGTGAAATTAATCTATACAAACTTAGTGCACAAACAAAAACTGAAAAGAAGCTTAGAATGTAATGCAATGACCTAGAATGAAAAGTGTAAATTTCATATTCTAAACAAGGTAATTTGTTGATTACACTATGTATCAATCTAAAAATGAAATTTTTTAAACGTAAATTTAGAATTAAGCAATGCACAAAATGAATTGAATTAAGATAGATTTAGTGAAATGAATGAAATAGAAACCTAGCAAACTAAAGCAGATATCTAACAACAACAAATAGAAACACAAAAATGAGGTTGTTAATGTTGTAAAATTTAGTTTCAGGTCTAATACAAGACTAAATCACCTAGAGGGGCGAATGAGTCCCAATTAGGGTTTTTGAAAAGTTCAAATCGTAAAAAATAGTCAATACAAAATTCCCATAAATCAGGAAAAAATACTTGTACAAGGACTAAATCATCTAGAGGGGTGAATGAGTCACAAATTAGGGCTTTTAGACCAAATTTAAAAATATCTTAGTTGTGTTGAAGTTTTCTAACTTGTATGTTGTCTTGAATGTTTGTAATTGCAGAATTTCAATAAAATTGAATGATTTAAGATGCCAAAAATGCAACCTATATGCACTTTTCACTAATGCAATGTTTAGAAGCCCTAAATAAAAATTAACTAATGCAAGATCTAATGAAATGATAATTTAAGGGTGATCCCACAATACTAGTTTACAATTTTTGGCTAAATTGGACACTGAATTAATTTTTCTAACTAAATCTTCACTTTCGGGCACCTATAGTGGCTAAACCATGAGGAATTTTAAGATTACGTGCAAAATAATGATTTGTGATATTTTATCTATAGATTCTAGATATATTTTTAAAAAAAAAATTGGAATCAGATTGCACTTCTTTTTCCATCTCCTTTGAAAACTAGTTTTTTTTAGTAACCACCATTTTTAAGGAGTGATGCTCACTGTATACAACATAACTTTTTTTCCATGAAGGATAAAATTCTTTATTTTTTGAATTTAGATTTTTAACTATGATATAGAGCACTTTCATTTGGTTTCATAGTGTTTTATTTAATATTTTTTCCTTAATCAAGTTTTGAAGTCAAACCAATTACAATTCATACATAGGCAGATTGTATACAATTTTTTTTTCTTTTATGTATCGAAATTCAATTTTTTTTGTTGGATCAAGGACTTCAATATCTAGTGCACTGATATTTTTCAAAAACAAATGATAATCTACTATCTGTCCACATGTGTATAACAAAGAGCTTGATTTTCAGTGAAAAACCTACATTCACAAGAAATAAAAAATAAATATAATAATAAAATTAAATTTATTTACAATTATACTTTTTGGGAAGCTTATAATAAGGACTACATACTTAAAAATAAAACATTAATGAATTCATTTGATCCCCCAAAAGGTAAATCAGATGTGGTGTTTTACCAGCATTTTGATAGGTGTAAAGGAGACTCTATTATAGGTATGGTTTAAAAATAGCAGGTTTATATCCAAGGGTGTTTGATCTAAGGTGGTTCAATCAAACCCTCTTCAATTGGAATCCCTTAAATGTAATGTTTCAAGGCTTAAATCATTATATTTTCTAAAAATATGTGATTTCAACAAAGATCAGGATCTCCCGAAAATTGTAAACTAGTAGTGTGGGATCACCCTTAAGCTAGATCTAGGACTAAAATGTTCTCCAAATCAGAAAGAAGGTGCCCAAAGGTTGGGCTCACCAAAATAAACCAAATAAAATTGGGTTCTACTTCTTGGGAGATGGAACTAAAGAGGACCTATTTCACTCTTAACTTTCATTAGGAAACCAAGATCCCTCAACTAAGTGACTCAATTGAGGGAAAGATGGGTAAGAGAGTGGTTTCCTTAGGTGTTATTAAATGGAGGGGTTCACCACTATGAAAATTCTTAAAAAGAATGAAATGAAATAAATATGCAAATCTAGCTATGTAACCTATAAAATGAACTCAAAATAAAAATAATAAACTAGGGATGAACAAAAAATCACTTGAAAGATGAAGATGACTAAGGAATACCTAAAAACTCTTCAAATTGTTACTTTTGATGTGCATTGGGACTCATACGCCATGCTGTACGATTTAGTCCCAGTTTAGGGTTGATGGGCAGGATCTACAATCTCCAAGTCATTGATCAAAATCTTCTGAAAACCAACAAAATGGCTATACTTGGGTCCTCATATGTTCAGATAGTTGCAAAGTGTCATATTTCTTCACAAAGTGTCCAAAGAGAAAAATTTTGAACTAAAACTTTGTGACCCTCTAAACATGGATTAAATAAGCACTTTCCCACTAGTTTCATATAAGTTGGATATCTTGCTCTAGATCTAAGTTTCCATGAGCCTTGACAAATTCTTATGACAACTTTGGTACTTTTGAAATTTTCAAATCCAATTTTTCTTCAACCTATAAATCTATAATCATAGAAAGAGAGGGAAAAAATGATGCTTTGTTAAGGAATGGGGTTTTCCTAAGTAAAACCCTGTTTTGGGTAAATCAAACCTTAATGAGAAATGAAGCATGAATGAAATGAAACAATAAAACCTTTTTTAAAACCTTGTAGATTTGAAAACAAGCACGAAGTGGCCTCAATGGATGTAGATCTTGATCATGATTCTTGATGAAATATAATGCTTTTTATACTTGAATTGATCTTGAACAATACATCACAATATTAGCTCAAAACCACATGCATGATGTACTGAATCTTTGACATGATGCTTGAATATTGAATGTTGCTCCAAATACTTGATGATTTGCTCTTAAATTCCTTCTTGTATACTCTTGAATTCTCTGCAATGCTCTTGTGAAATATTAGGATTCTTGACTCAAAATTGCTAGGTGAAATTAAGTGAAATAGCCTTGTATTTATACTTGTTTATGCCAAATTTCTTAAAATTACAACACTACAATTCAACATCAGATCTAGGATAATGAAATCCCACAAAGAATTTGGTTTAAATTAGGTCTTGGTTAAAGGAAGACTCATAAACTAGTTGGTGCATATGAGTTTTAGTGTCTTAAACATGAGACACAAACTCCAAGAATTGTCTTTTTTAATGTAAAATTTGAAATCATGTCCCAAGACCTAGGTGGGACTCATACTCCCAAGGTGGTGTATGAGTCCCAGATCACTAAATTTAGAACACACAACTTCAAACGTTAAATTATGATTTGTCATTTGTTAAATGTTAGGATTATCCATAGAAAATGCATTTAATAAGGCTTATGGATGCTAAATAGGACCAAATAAGTCATAAATAACTCCAATTAATTAATAAATCCCTAGATTAGTGTGAAATTGTAAAGATACACTTTACAACACCCTAAATAAGGCACAATTAGGTCCATTGAGTATAAAGGGGGCCTATTTACTTAATGTGAATGTGAAAAACACATTACTACACTAAATCAAGGCAACATTAGGCTTATTTTAATATTAATTATTCCTAAATTAAGTGTGAAAAAGGGATACTTTTTCATACACTACATACCCTAGCATTGGTCAAAATTTTCACAATTTTTTATCTCTGTCTACTCAGTTTGATTGTGCTTGTATATTTGTCAATTACAATTCATAATTGTATCTATTTAGGCATTATTTATATAGATCAAAAATTTTAAAAAAATCCTTTTTTTTTAATTTCAAAGTTGCATCAAAACCCTCATTTTCAGCATCTTAGAATTTTTATTGCATCTTAGAATTAAACATTTATTGCATTTAAGATCTAAAAATTACATCCAAACTTGTCCAAACATCTTCCACATTGTTGCACACTTGCATTTTACATCACATTGGCTTTAATTTGTGAAAATCTAGAAAAATATCAACTATTCAACTTGTTTGCAAGCAAACCCAAAATCCTTCAGCAGTGTCTTACATAGTCAAATGTTCTAGTTTCAAAAAACCTATCCATGACTCAAGCACCCTAGGGTGCCTTTGTCGTACTATAGGTGTCTCAAGGAAAAATTGAACATATTTTTGTCTATATAATTTCATTATGTTTCTGCTTGCAAATATCTATTTTAAAATTCTAAAATAGTGTTATTGCATGTTAAAGAAAGGTTCCATTTTGCTTGATTAGTTGAAAATTTGGGAAAACTATTACACTTCATATCTATAGGATAATTTTTTGCATCATGTTCTCATTTCAAAAATATTGTGTTATAATAATTCATGTTTTATTATCAAATCTCCTTAAGAATTTTAAATATTTTTATTACAAAATGTGGGAATGAGTTCATTTCTCCTTTTTTATTATTTTTCATTGATCCCTCTCCCAGTATCTCTCCTATGTGTGAGTTTAGCTTGGTGAAAGACAATGCAATCATTGAAAATTATGACAATCATGTTTTTTCTTCTCCCACTATCTCTCCTCTTTGTGAAGAAGATATCTTGGTATTATAAGATCCAATCATTGAGCATCATGACAATCTTGTTTGTTTCTCTCCCCCTACTTCTACTTGGGAAGAAATTGCTAGACAAGAAATTACAATTATTGATACATTTATAGATTTCATGGATGAAGATACTAAGGTGACATTAAATCCCCCCTCAGTAGAATATCATCAACAAGAAGTTAAATTTGTTAGGGTTATGAATGCACAAGTGACTATTAGGTCTCCTCTAATTATTGGATCTCCTAAAACTCCTTTTGAACCTCTTGAGAAGATTCCTCTCGTTATTGGACCTCCTAAGATTCCTTTAATTATTATACCTCTTAAACCTCCAGGTTCTATCTAAAACTTCAAAAAACAACTCACTAGTAATCATGTGTCACAACAACAAAGTTATCATACTATAGCTCACACATATAAGACTAGAAAAACTATGAAACTAAAACAAACTCCAACATCTATCCCATTGTCTTAACCATACCTCCCACTAGCACCTAATATATAGTAGTGAAGTGGTAAGGAATATGATCTTGTTGAACAACTATGTAACACTCCTGTTAATATCTCCTTGTGGGATTTAATTAAAACATCACCCACTTACCATGGCATGCTTCAAGGTGCTTTGAAAAAAGTTGTGATCCCTCCTACTATGCAACCAGATGATGTGGTAGCTTTGATTGAGAATATGAAATCACCTAACATGGACATCATCTTTCATGAAAATGAATTACCTCCTTTGGAAACACAAAAATAAAATGATTCTTTAATGATATTGTTTGTTATTAACAAGGTTGGGATTAGACATATGCTTATTAATAATGCTTCTAGGATTAACTTTTTAGTGTAAATATTTTGGATAAAATTAAAGCAAAAAAAAATTAATTCAACCCATTTATTATCAACCGAAGGTTTTGATAATGTGGAATGAAAACCACTTGGTGTGATAACATTACTTATCAAAGTTGGTAAGGTTGTGTTCCAAATTACTATCCATCTCATATCCCATGATATTCATATAATCTAGTGGAACCCCTAAAAAAATTTATGTTCCACTCATAATTATTGCTTAATACATGATTATTTTCCTGATCTGGGCATGTTCTAAGGTTTGGGGTTTTAGTCTTTCTCATGTTCTAAGGTTTATGTGTATCTTAAATGTAGAAGTTGTCAAAACCAACTTCAAAGTCCAAGAACACCTACATGCAAAGAGATACTTGTCACAGGGAAGAGAATGGAGAAAAAAGAAAGAGAGGGTTTGAAGCTTTATAATATGAAAGATGTATTAATTAACAGAACAAAAGCTTTTTAAAATATACAATGGATTAATCCTTAAAAGGAGATCATGTAAACCTAAAAGTAACCCTAATAGGTAGACATTTAATAATTAATATAATTATTAAATGTCATAATATATAAACTAAAGTAAAATCTTAAGAGAGGAATAAAGATAACTTAATTAACATAATTAAGTTAAAACCTTTACTCTAACACCCCCCCTTAAGATGAGCAAGAGTGTAGCTACAAACATGTGCAAGAAAGCAAAAGTAACTACAATGCAAGAAAGAAAACAAGGGTCCTGACAACTAGGCCTGATCAGGTACCTGAATCACAATCAAATCTCTATAAAGCGAAGTAAAGTAGAAAACCTAGTGGGAAAAAATCCTCTCCAAAAAGAGATGGAAATACAAGAGTGAAAGAAGAAGAGATATAGAAGGAGGACTCAACATGACCCCCCAAGAACTGCTTCTATCACACAAGTACAAAATATGTTCCCCCCATAGGAAAGTGAAGAGACTCCAAAGCCCCCCCAGAATGAGAGAACCCTTGTGCCAATGATCAAACCACTGTGTCTCCTCAGAGGAAGAAACAAATCCAATGATCAAGGAAGAGAAAATCCCTAGATGTGAGGTGAAAATGGAAGTACTGGATGATGCTCACTGAAGAACTAAACTATAGTATAAGTGTTTGAATAACAGGATGGTGAATCAAACAACTCAAGATGATCCTGAAATGGAATCTCCAATGAAGATAGGATAACAGGTGTGTTGAAACTCTCATTTGTGAGGAAAGGAATATCCTTTGATATGGCCTCAACAACTACACTTAATGGCTCGATGAGTGGAGCTACAATGTCAGTCACAACTGAAGAGGAATCCTATTGAACAAATGTGATCTCAATAGGAGGTAGAGATGTTGAAGTCTCAACACTAGTCTCATGAATAGATGGAAGAACACATAAGTTCAAGTGACCAAACTTCACCTCAAATATTGCATGCTCTCTTGTAGAAAGAGAGGAAAACTTAGATAGTGGAGATGGTGGACCAAAGTGTGTGAATGTAGACAATCAAGAAGAATGATTAGCTATCCCTGTTGCAACAATGTTGCTAGTCTAAATGTCTCTAATGTGTACAGAATTAGGTTTGAACTCAACTATCTTCCATGTCCCACTATGATCAATCTGATAGATGGGGAGAAGGTTAGTGGAAAAAGATGGTACACATAGTGCATCATTGAATGTACCATCATCAATGTCGATAGAACCTTTCCCACATACACTCATATAAGTGTTATTTCTAATCAATATGTGTGGTGAGGACACAACTTTGAAAGATGAAAACATGTCTTGAGAAGATGCCATATGGTGTGAAGCACCTGAATCCAGTAGCCATCTAGATGATTGTGAACTAGTTCTTTCACATAATGCATGACCCTTATGTGGGGCCTATCCATCTGTCTGTGATGATGGTGAAGAAGAAGACACACTTGATGTAGATGAAGAAGAGTGATGAATATTGTTCCTCTCAAGAAGAGCTGTCAAATCTGAAACCTGTTTTGCATATCCATCTATCTTCTTCTCATAACACTTGGACTCATCATGTCCTGGCTTAGTACAATAAGCACACTTAGGTCTATCTTTCTTTGATAATTCCCCTTTAGGAGAAGGTGAATCAGAGGTGTTCTATTAACTGTTATCCTTCCAATGCTCTATGGTCTTTGGTTTCTATTTCTGCTTCTACTTCTACTTCCCCTAAGATGACTGTGCTACCAATGCTTGGTGTTGCAATCCTTTGAGAGCATCCAACAACGATATCTTGGCCTGCTCTCATTTCAAACGATCACAGAACACCTCAAAATTTTGCATGGTAAAGCAATTTCCCAATGCATTCATTATGGAATAAATGTTGAGAATATCTAAAAAGGACCTCGAAGCTTAGAAATAATCAGGTAAATACACTCCTCATTTGTTTTGTTCTTACCACAACCCTGTAGAAGAGATATTTGTTGTTTGAATTTCATCAAAAAGTCCTCAATGGAGGTAAAAGAATTAAGTACAAGTGAAGTCAACTCTGCCTCAATATGTAGTGCATGGAACTGATTGATGGTACCAAATAAATAATTGAACTTGGTCCACATTTCAAGAGGATTGTTACACCCATCAAGATGAAACAACAAGCTATCTGAAACATGTAAGGAAATCAAACCCATATCCTCATCCATCTTATTTCTATGTTGCATAACCTCAAATGGCCATGTCAAAACTGGTTGAACTGCATCTAAACAGGACCACAACCCCTTTGATCTGAGAAGACGTGTCATGAATGCCTTCCAAGTATGATAGTTATGAGGTGTGAGAAGTTCAACAGAAGAAGGTTTTTCGGCCATGTTTGGAGAGGTTTAATGAATGTTTAATGTGAAGAGTTTCTAGTTTTCTGAAGTAAATGACAGAAAGAAAGAAAAAACTCCCCAGAGAGAAAAGCAACAAAAGAAACAAAGGAAACCCATTAGTGATTTTTCAACAAAAGAAGGAAAAAGTAAAGAAACTTTAGGCTGAGATCTTGTGTACAGGTTATTTTTCTAGAAAAATACTTTTTGAGAAGATCTGAATAAATTGGGAGACTAGCTTTTCCGGTGCCTATTCATTTTTAAAATGGAGCAAAAGTGACAAAGTTCTACCTAGAGTGCAAAAACATCATCTAACGACTACAAAACCAGCAGCAAATTGAAATTTTTGAAAAACATCCTACACACCATGGCCGGGCTCATAGCTAACTTTCAAAGCCTATTTTCATTTGCGAAAATCTAAGCTAAAATGCGAGATATGCCGTTTTGAAAAAAGATCCAAAAGGCGAGAGGAGAATACTGATTTTGGCTCCACAGCGATAACTTTCGATGGTTCACTAGTGATGAGAATTGGTTAAGGTGGCGATTAGCGATGAAAACTCACGGTGGCCGATCGTGAGCTAAGCAGCGGCGGCAAGCTGGGCAGGTTAGCGGTGGCGGCAATGACTATTGTTGCTTTACGTCGTTGCCTGGTAGTATTACTTAGGCTACTTGGTGATGGCGACTTCCAAATGTAGGGAAGCTTATTTTTTATTAAAAACCTTTAAAAAATCAATTTACAATTGATTTTTTTTTAGGTTTTTTTTTTAAAAGGCCTTGTAAATCATGCCCTAAGGCTGTACAGCCTTGGGGCCAAAAATATTTTGCCTCCCTGATCAACTGTGGCCAAATTGGACAAGCTTTATATGAAAATAGGGGTTTTTAGGTGCTGCAAATCCAACAGTGAGGTTCATTTGGGTCCAAAATGAACCCAAAGAACAAAGTAAGCCAAATCCACAAAAAATCAACCTAAAAACTTGTGAAAGCCTAATCAAACCCTCATAGCTCCAAATTCTTAAAAACAAGAACAAGCTATAGTAGGTTTGCTTTGATACCATGTAGAAGTTGTCAAAACCAACTTCAAATTCCAAGAACACCTACATGTAAAGAGATACCTATCATAAGGAGGAGAATGGAGAAAAAAACAAGAGAGGGTTTGAAGCTCTGTAATATGAAAGATGTATTAACAGAACAAAATCTTTTTAAAATATAAAATGGATCAATCCTTAAAAGGAGATCATGCAAACCTAAAAGTAACCCTAATAGGTAGACATTTAATAATTAATATAATTATTAAATATCATAATATACAAACTAAAGTGAAATCTTAATTAACATAATTAAGTTAAAACCTTTACTCTAACATTAAACCCTCTTAAAAAATCCTAATCATCAATATGTTTTCCCATGTTCTAATTTTTTGTTGACTGGTTATCACCTGTTTCTAATTTCTTAAGTTGCCACTTGAGCCATTAAGCCTGTTTGGTTACTAGCCCCTTGAGCATAATATTCCTGGTTGTCACCAATTGATTCACTATAAATCATGTTTATATTAAGTGGGTTGTAAGCCTTTTAATATTTTCCAATGCCCCTATGTCTAAGTTTAATATTTTTTCATTGGTCTAAGGTCTTTCCCTTAATTTTATGCCCTCCATCACTTGATTAACCTAGCTAAGGCCTATTTTTAAGTTGCTAATGTTTGCATGTGTAGGTTTTCACTTTTAATATAGGTGGTTGGATCATTTTTCTTGAACCTAACCATTCCCCACCTCCCCATTGTGTTCTAATATCCTTTAAATTATTTTGGTGGGCTGGAGGTTGGGTGACATGTGTCCCCTTTCCTAGCAAGGCCCATTATCATGTAAAGCACATAGAGATCAAGCTCTAATAGATCGACGATTGAGATGAAGTGGTTTGGTTTAATCCTGACTGTCCCCCACTAGCCCATGGGAGACCCAAAAACATATCATGTCTCTGGAAGGGGAAGTGGGGAGGTGCCATGTGGCATAATATTGACCATCAAGGGACTATTGAAAGGCATGGATTATTCTAGAAATATTTCCACATAATTTGGTGAAGCATTAATGCCAGTGCTACTAAAGGGTTCTTTTGAGCACATTGTAAATTTTAGAACAAGATGTTTTAATCCTAGTAATTCATTAGATTAGAAGGTTATGCACACCAACTGATGGCTTGAGAGATGAAAGGCATGCGAGTTGTAGGCATCATATTCAATCTAGATGATTCCCCACCTCCCCATTGTTGAAAGATGCATGCAGTCTAAACCCAACAGACAAGAGGGGGTCTAACATGTAGACATCTTTGAAGCTTGAGGAAATTGTGGATCCTGCGAGATGAAGTGGATGTTTTTCCACATGGTGTGATTTGATTGGCCAGCAGCAAGGGTCCTTTGTGAATAAATTGTCAAAATTCTTTAACTCTTGAGCTGAGCCATTCATTGGACCATCTCATTGAGGAATCAATGCATGGAATTTGATGTTCAATTTTGAGGCCTGGAGCATGTGGAATGAATGCTATTTCTCATGGAAGGAGTATCTGCAACACCTCATTGATTCCTTTTGGAGGGAAAGATAATTTTCTTCGACAAATGTAGGTAGTTTTATCCCGCATGAATTCACTCTCCCTTACAGTAGGGAAAATATATAATTGCCTCTAATTTTTTGCAGAATTCAAATGAAAGTGTGACATGTGTACATTTCATCCCAAGGCTTTTTTCTCCTTCTTTTTCTATAAGAAGGAATTAACGACAAGATGTAGGAGGTTCTAATTTCTAGGAACAATCTTAGCTTTAGGTTTTGGCCATGAAAGAGGCTATGTATTGTAATCGTTGAATGCTAAGGGTAAAGGCCCATATGTTGTAAGTCCATATATTATAATGCTCCTATAACTTGAATGCACAGATATGAATATACACTTTTATGTAATTGTCTCCATGTTTGGAATGTGATGATTTTTGAATTGAAATAACAAGGTTATTGAGGTTTCTCAAACACATTTATTGTTTGAGTTATCTGTTTGTTTTCTTTCCATTCAAGGAGTGGTGTAGATGCTTGTAGATAGGTAATAGAGGTATCATATTTTTAGATGGATTACTAAGTATGATTTCATGGTAGGCTTACATAGACCTTTCTATCATTATGTGGTAGAATTTTTTAGATCATCAAGATTGTGTTATAGTATTATGGTATTATGTGCAAAATATGGGTATGTGCAAGATCATCATGGAAAAAAAAGGCCCTTAAGTGGCAAAAAATTCAAAAAAAATAGAGTTAGGAAACTTGACGTAAAAATTTGAATAAGTTATCTATATTATTTCAAAAATATGTAAGAAGAGAATCTGTAGTGAATTGAATGTAGTTTCTAAACTACTAGATTTTTTTAAATAATCTATTTGGTGAAAATTTGAAATTTCAATGCAGTAGTACTTAAATTTTAGGGAAAAATAAGTAGGTGTTTGTCTAACCACCCTCACCACAATAAAATGATAATATTTTTTATAATATTTTATATATAAGTAGAGAACTCATGTGATGTGATGCATATTTTTTGTAATTTTTTTCTAAGTAAATAATTAATTATGATTTTTTATTATAACTTTTTAAAAATATAAAAACTCGTATGTCTGACCACCTTAACTTGGTCAAAACTTCATGAAATTCAATTTTTTTTTTTAATCCTATAGTATGTGAAGTAGAGAATGTGGCACATGTTTTAAATTCAAAAAATGTGATACTATTTGAAAGCTATAGATGTTTTTCAATAGCCTATCAATCAGGACTTTAGTCGTAATTCAAATAGAAAATGAATAATAATTATTTATTAAATTAAAGTAAAGCATAATTTATATTGGTGGAAAGCTAAGAATCTCCTTTAAAAACCCTTTTTATTTCATCAATTTTGGGAGAAAGAAAAAATTTCAGCCACATACCCATCATATCACCAATTTTTGGTCCGTCATGATCCTGCACATACCCATATGTGACTCTGTAGCCCAAGGTAGGTAATGGTCTTGTGCAGTTGTCTTTCCCCATCCTCATAAACAATCTTGAAATACTTTCAAACTTTTAATTTTTAATTTTTATGATTATTTTGTGTCTCAACTTCATGCCTGTAATGAAATTAGAACAAGGGGTGTACCATTATTTGAGGTAGCCATACACATCCTTGTTGTATTGTATGAATTTTATCTACTTTACACTTTTTTTCACCATAGGTTGAATCTATGCATCTACTGTTTCATAGGATCACCCTCATAGGTTTTGCAGAGCTTGAAGTGTAGGGGAGAAAAGTGTAGAATCCATCTCCTATTCATTGGCCACTAATCTTGAAGTTCTTGAGCATAAGAATTGGTTATCTTTTAGAGGATTTTTAAGGTTTGGTTGGAAAAAACACCAACATATTACTGAATCTGCTAGGGAGAAACACTAACAAGTCTATGAGCAAAGAGTCAAGAATTTGGTGAATCTGAACATCTAGTTGAGATGTTGAAATTTGTTGCAGAAATTTTAAAGAAGATATATGTGACATTGTTGTTGGAGAAGACCCAAAATGAAATTAATCTTTGAAAGAACTTCATATTGTTTGAATTTTAGTCCTAGATATGAATAGAGGTCTTGACTCTATCAAAAAGAACCTGATGAAGATGTGAAGAAAGTTTCAAATCTACAAAGATTTCTAATTAGGAAGGAAAATTTACGGTAACTGCAACATATCTAGGTACTTTTATGTTTTGATTTTCATCAAGAATATAAGCCCATGTGTGAAGACCATGATTGAAAGTCCTAGAAAACTTTGGTTCCATCATTAAGTGAAAATGAGCACTACAAGAAAGGGATAAATGGATATTGAGAGTTAAATAGTTGTAAAGGGAATAAATTTTTATTTTCAAATATGTATGATTATGCTAGTTCTCCCTCTATGAGATTTAGTGTCATGCCTAAAACACAGTCATGTCCTCAAAGAAAGGTTTTCACTAGTGAAAGATATAACCCTCTAGATTTTAGTAAAATTCAAGATTATCCACACTCTGTCCCAAGAGGAATTAATAAATATTTTTCCAAGTTTAGAGGAGATCTTGAAGAATTAGTGTCACAACATTTACAAAATTCCATTAACTTAATGAAGGATTGTCAAATAGAAGAAGAGGATGCTATCATGAAGATTTTTGTGAGAACTTTAGACAATGTTGTTGAATATTGGTTTTCTAGTTTACCAATGCATTCCATATATTCATGGCATGAGCTCATAATACTTTTCATTGATCAATTTGAAGGAATATAAATAGACAATGAATTCCTATTTGAGAATAGAAACCTATATATCCAAGAAGAATTTGAAGAGCATTTTGAAAGTAAAGTTGAATCCATTTCACCTATTGATGCACTGTATGATATAAGAATATTTCAAGGTGAATCCTGCTATGATTTTCATGATAGGTTCATGAATTTTTTTTTCTATACCAGTATCAAATAGACCTAATGAATCAGTATGTAATGATGTTTTTTTGTTAAAGAATTGAGCCAAGTCTGAGTACCAAACCAGCGGATTTGAAGCCCCTAACCTTGAGTGCATATACCAAAGGCTTTCAGTGATTGAAGACATGATAGAGTAACATGGAAGTGATTTCCTGACTAGCCTATGTGATGTTATTCCAAACTTGATTAAATAGATCTAGATGGTACAATAGAAGACAATGATAATGCAACATGTAGTGGTGAAGATTTTTTTTTTGAACAACCTACAAAGAAAATCTATTTAGATGAAGATTGTAGCCATATTAGTCAAGATGTAATAAATGATGAGATGAATGAAACATGTGGAGTGACTCCTATTTTCTTTGAAAATATGGAAATAGAGAGCCAATTTTTTGTATTAGATGAAGGTTACAATGGTGTAGATGATGCTAAAAGCATTTTATCATTTATTGACAAGGAGAAAAGGTGTTATGATAAAATCCTTAAGTGGATTCTTGGATGCTTGCAGGGAGTCGTGTCCCTGAGTATTCACTAATCATCTTTGTTATAGTGGCCAAGATCCCTTTCACTTGCTAGCGCAAGAATCATCATTCTAAAGCTGCCCAACATCTTCACTAAGCATGTATAGAGGTAGAAATTCATATTTTGGGAACTCATAATTGGTGAGCTTGAGAAGTGAGTGTCATGGAGGGGAGACAGTGCCACCAAGTCTCTATTTGTCTTCCTTGTTTAAGTCATTGGAGAAATCCGAGTGGGGATCTAGCAGGTGGTATCTCTTGAGAATCCATAGGTTGTGAACTATGTTTGCAAGTGTCTTTTACACATTTAAGCATCTTATGCATTAATACCAAATAAAAGATGAGTGTTTTCATACTATTTACTATGTTTTCTAGAGTTGAACATCACAAAATCACATTAAAACTTCCTCAAATTTTGGTCAAAACTAAGAAACATACACAAAAAACCGCAATTGATTGTCCTGAACCGTAACCACTATTTTAGAAAATCACAATTGATTGTACTAAACTGAAACTAATACTTCAATCGATGCAACTATATGTCAACAAATATCTTGAGGAAAACTAAAACAAAGCCATTTTCTAGCTGATCTTGAGCATAACTTGACTCTTTGACCACAGACATGCAACACTGCCATTCATTTTTTTCCAGCCATAAATTCACCATTGGATACCTTACATCAACCATAGGCAAACCATTAAGGAATTTTCTATTTTTCATATAACTTTTTGTGAACCTTAGTTTTGGAAGCTTATCAAACTTGAGACTAGTCCATAGTGACTAAATCAAATTTCTCTTGACTTCAACCCTCCCACCATTTTATCCTCTTTTGTCATCTCGGTTGGCCCTCAGCTCACAAGGCTAGATTGAGACCACCTTTGTCAAACCTTGTCATTTAATCATCATTATTACTAAAGGAGCACCTTATTTTGTACAAACAACCTTGCTTTGGTTTTCCCATAAGGTGTTTAGTAGTAATACTTTTTGTCATGAACCCTTTGTTCATATTGCCATCCTTCCACACTTACATTCTAGATTTTGATTTCACACTTAAGCATCATCCTTAGCCACTTATATCCTAAAAATCCAAAAAATAGACAGCTTACATAGATATTTCCATAGATTGGACTTCATTGTGATATTACCCTTCATCTTGTATAACCTTGGTTATGCCTTTGCATAATCATCTTGGGAATCTCACCTCATCATCCTCACATTTACTTTCCCTCTTGCAAGTCTTACATGGTTGAAACTAGGTCGCAAAGGAAAAGAAAAGACATGGCTTTCCCACAATACAATGATTTTTTCAACCCATTTGCAAATTCCTCACAAGGGGAACCTAGACCATACAAGTCCTTATTGGAGAAATTTGTCACTAGATACCAAAATGGAAACATTGTTGTAGAAGAACTAGAGGCTACTGCCCAAGATCCTGAATTTTCTTCCTTTGTGGATGAGTTTTTGGCACATGACTCTCATTTCTATCTAGCTAAACTATTGTCAAAAGGAGCCACATTACCCCCTATTTTTTATTTCAATACACTATGAGTGTCATCCACAACCATCAACCAAACTCAAGGAAATAACATAACTAACTCTAGTGGCTTTATTCCGCAAGTTATTACATCTATTCCATTAGGAGGAACAAAAAGGGATGCAACAACAATTCAAACCTCCTTATTTGTCACACATGGAAATACACAAGACATGACACAAGGAATGACCTTTAACACAACACAACCCATGACATTTACTATAATAGCATCATCCTCAAGTCTATTTGACATCAACAAGTAGCCTAAAGTTACCATCAACACAACAATTTTCATACCAAACATAGGGGCTTCTCAACACACTATCACATCACAATTAGGACATATTCCTCAAGGACATATCCAAGGCTCCATTCCACAAAATACACAAATTGGTAACCAAGGACCTTTTCCCCAATATGACAACCAAAATCCACAAGGTCAAAATTTTACAAGTTGATGGCATATACCATCCAACTCACTTCATAACACTCATATCCTGACACCAAACCAAAACATACCAAGTTAAAATCCATCATACACATAAATATCCCAAACACAAAACCAAAACCCATCACTAGCACATATTCCTAATCAAAACTCATCCTATAACATTGGACTCCAAAACCCCAACATGAGCTTGCAAAATACACAAGAACCCTCATCATTGACTCAAGTGGATGTCTTACAAACTCATGCTTTCCTTGCAAAAACAAATGGAAAGTATGAAAATTTCCAAAAAAAGACATACTCTACACAAGACTTATGTCCTTTTCCTTTTGATAGGAAGCTATACACACCATGCTTCCCGCATGGCTATGTCATACAAAACTTACCTAAGTACAAAGGGAAGAGCAATCCACTTGAACACATAAGATAATTTTTCATGGAATGTATGCACATTGCATACGATCCTACATACCTAATGATACTTTTCCCAAGAATTCTAACTGGCATACCACTTGAGTGGTTCTCATGATTATCGACTAGCATAAAAACATGGGGAGAACTAGCAAACAAGTTTGTGTAACATTTCACATTTAACATTGAAAATGAATTACCATTGCCACTTTATGCCATACCACACAAGATGAGGGTGAAAATTTCATAAGCTTCTGGAACTATGGAAAAATGGGGGTGATGATGTGTATTAAGCGCTATCACACCCACTTTCAAGGCTTCCACTCAAGGATAATCCTAGAGATCTCAATGCAAAAGAGAAAGAGATCATGCATTAGGGTTGTCCTAGGGGCTGAAAGTAGACTAATAAGGGGTTCACCACCAGGTTTAGACTTGGAAAAGATAATGAAATGCTAGATGAAATTCAAAACCCTAATTTAATGTAAACTAACACTAAATAACCTAGAAAAATGAATGAAACAGTACAGAAAGCTACAAAATAGAATATGTGTGCCTAGAAATTTGGAAGTGGTTGGGTGGAGGTCTGGAACACTAGAAAATATACTTTTACTATTGATTGGGAATTATTCATCAAGCTGGGTGAATCAGTCTAGTTTCTGGAAAACTGCATAGGAATAGGTTTCAGACAAAAGGGTATTTGAATCTAGAAAATCCCAAAAACTGACTGGAATTGGGACTCATTTGCTAGAAGTGGTGAATCAGTCTAGTTGGGCTTTTTGGAAAATTCAAAAGTTGATCCTGCTCTTCTCTATATACTATGTCTGTCCTAATTGATTTTTGGATCTGAATCTCTAATTTGTTGCCTATAAGTCTTCTCCAATGCTCTCCAAGACTTGATGACAACTTCAACAACTTTTGAGCTCTTGACAACTTTTCTCCTATCTTTCTCCTTAGGAAATCTACAACCTAGACCTTCAAATCACACACAAATGAGAGGTAAAATGTTGTGGGGTTAGTGGATAGGGGTTTTCCTTGGTCAAATAATGTTTTAGAAATCAACCTTGAAATGAAATAAAATAAGAATAGAGAATGATGAATGAAAAAATAACAATGTTACAACTCACCAAACCCCTATAAATAAGGTGCTACAAATATGCTTGAAATGGTTGCAATGGATGTAGATCTTGAATGAAACACTTCCTTGAATCTTAAATCCTACACCATAATTGTTAGCACAATAAAAAACATGATGCATGAAATGTTTTACATGATGATTGATGCTTGAATGTTGCTCTAAAATGCTTGATAATTTTCTCTTGAAGACTCTTGAATACTCTTGTGAATGCTTGAATTCTCATGTGAAATCAACTTTGCTATAATTGTGCTCATTCAACTTGCTAGGTGTAAAATGAATGAAAGAAACTTGTATTTATACTCAATTTGCAAGAATTCCCAAAATTACAACACTACAAGCCAACATCGGATCTAGGAGAATAAAATCCTGCTAGAAATTTGAATTTATTTTTATTTTAGGCCACAAGGGACTCATTTGCCCAAGATAGAAAATGAGTCCCATTTAGCATAATGTATGGGACCAAAAATCAAAAGTGCTTAGAAATATGTGAAATCTAGTTCAGGACTAGAAGACCTATGTGGGACCCACTCACCCAAGGTGTAGAATGAGTTCTAGATAACTAAATTTGGTCCAAACAAACTAGAAACACCTAAATTATGATTGGCTAATGATTGGTGTCAGGATTATCGTCAAAAAGATGCAATAAATGAGGCTTGTGGATGCAAACTAGGGCCAATCAAAGCATAAGAAATCCAAATTATTAATGACAAGCCGAGAGAAGTGTGAAAGTGTGTTACAACACTTTATAACATTCCAAATAAGGAGAGATTAATGTTTATTTTAATTAAAAAGAGGTTTATTAGGTTGAGTTATTTGATAAAACCTTAGAAAAGTGTGAAAGTGTGGTACAACACTTCACAACACTTTAGCAAGGCACCATTAAATTCATTAGGTCACAAGGGCCCAAGACCTAATGTGAATGTGTCAACCACATTACAACACTAAATCAAGGAAACATTAAGCCTATCTCACAAGGAGGGTCCAAACAAGTAAGAAAAAGTAGAAGGGATACTTTTTCCATGACTCCATTTAGCCCCCACTTTAGTGAGAGAATTAACTTGCTTCAAACTCACACTAAATTAGACAAACACATATCAAGAGGGGCCCAAGTGTACCAATTCCAATAAGATGAGACAAAAAAAATCTAGAAGGGTGATCAAGCCCCCAAGATCAAGACCACATGGAAAACCAACACAGGCACAAAATAATGCTTATGAGAATGATAAAGAGCAACAACAAAGCACAAGCATGCACTATCAAAGACAAAAAAGAGAAAAGGAAAGATAAAAGATTCAGATTAAGCTTTGACCATTTTTCCATCATAATGTGGATCAGATCTAGGCTATTTGTCTGAAAAAAAATGTATAATCCTTCTAAGGCGACAAAACTTTAGGTTTTCCATAGGGTGAGAAGTCCAAAAAGGTGAGAAACATACACTCATGGCTGGTATACACTCACACACACATGAGTGGCTATGGGGAAATTCATGCCTTAGTTGGGCTTCTCACTCAAACCATACCAAAGTTATACCCATGATAACTTTAATAAGGCACCACACAAAAATTATTTTTGAGCTTCATGAGACAAGAAAAAATTTGTATGCTTGGAGCTCATGAACAAATAAGATGGCTCCATAGGTATGCAAGCTATATTATGCAAAGTGGCCATATAAATTCAAAATGCAACAATGAGGGATTTTCAAAGGATTTTTTCTTAGTTCATGCAAGGTCTTAACTTAGGGAACATTGTTCCTAATGTCTCCAAGAGAGGACCAATCAAAGAATAAAAGATTCACAACTTAGGGGGATGAAGTGCATCGCATAAAGCCACTATGAGGAATGTAATATGCTAAGAGAGATCATGCTCTTAAAAGACATCACACCTAATGTCATCCATGAAGCAAAAAACATATCATATAAAGTAAGAAAACTACACCATGAACCATGAACCATGAAAAAGAAAAAATGCAAGAGAATAATGCCAATGTATGCCCCCACTTTAAAGAAATTCCTAAACACCATGTTGTGAGAAATTACTTTAAGGCAGAAAATGATAAATGCTAACAATAAAAGGACATGAGAGCTAACTTGGAAAGCCCTGTGCCAAGTCATATGTTTTCAAGTAAAGCTACATCATGTGAAAGAAAAGGAAAAGAGAGGGCTTTCCCCCAAAATGAAAACAACAAACACATAAGGGATCTATGGATTTGTGGTTAGTATGTTTCTTGTTGCAATGTTTTTAGAGAGCTCGGAACTGTCATCATTCCACAAATACATAGAATTGGAAGAATGACACAAAGAGGGAAAAAATAAAGAAAAATCTTTTAGGTCAACATGGAAGAAACACAAATGTTTTGATGCCTTGTGTCATCCCCAAATGGAAAACACAAGAAAAATGTAAAAGCACAATAAAGAAAAGTAAAGGAAAATATTTTGGGTCAACATGGAAGAGACCTAAATGTCTTGACACCTTGCATCATCGTCAAAAGGAAAACACAAGACAAATGCTAAAGTGCAATAAAAAAAAGAAAAGGAAAAGCTTTTGGGTCAACATGGAAGAGACCTAAATGTATCAACGTCTTATGTCATCTCCAAAAGGAAAAAACAAGACAAATGCAAAAGTGCAATAAAGAAAATAAAAGGAAAATATTTTGGGTCAACATGGAAGAGACCTAAATGTCTCAATGCCTTGCGCCATTCCCAAAAGAAAAACACAAGACAAAGAAAAAACAAAAGTGAAAATATTTACAACATAGAGAAGAATGAAGGTACAAATAGAGGAATGCCACAAAGAGAGAGAACACCAAACACAACATCATGGGGGATCACATTACACATATGCAATCACACAAAATTAAAAAAAAGAAAGAAATAAGGAAAAAGACTAGTAAGGCACATGCGATTCAACGTATGAGCAAGTCATCCACCTCCCAGTCATGTTCATTGTATATTGAAGGTGGGAAACTAGCAAAAGGGACAAGAGAAAGTGTCAAACTAGGGGTAGCACTGGGTTCAACAATCTTTGTAGGAGATTTGTCTTCTAAGCTCATGGAAGAGGAAAAGAATGTATTCAATTCATTATACACCTCTTCATCTATTTTAGCCACCTCATCGTCATCATCAAAGTTAATCAAAATAGGAGGTCTAATGATAATTCCTATGGAAGATTTCAACTCTTGTTGTGGTTGTTGTATTGGATTGTTTTGTATTTCTTCAGTCAAGTTTGGATTTTGATTTTATTTGTTTAATTCTTCACGTAACCTACAAGAAAGGGCATGGCGTATATTCCTATGCTCTTGATCACTTCTATTTCTTTTAGTTTTGTTTTCAAGTTTCATTTCTGATTGAGTGAGTTGATCAACCATAGGTTTCTTTTCTTCCCTAAGTGGAGGAATGAAAGGAACCTCAAGTGGTTGTTCGACCACTTTCTCTTTGAATTTGTATACTTGTTTTACTCTAAGAGGTGTGACGAGGTTGTTTTCATTGTCTCTTGGTCTTTTGTAGGAGGTGGGTGAAGGTTCTATCTTAGGTTGGTCGTAGTTGTTTGGAACTTCTTTAGGTTCAATAACGATTTCATCTAGGATAGTAGGCTCAGTGGTGGGTGGGGACATGTTTTGGAGGGATAGCTCTACTATCTTCTTTGCCTTGAAATTTTGATAGGACAAGAAAAATAATTTTTCTCATGGTTTTATAGGTTCCATGGGCTCTAGCAAAAATAAATCTAAGGAAAAGTTACCTTTAGAGGATAATGGGTTAAAGCCACTATGGTGGACAATGAATACTTCATTGTTAAATGGAAACTTTACACATTTATGCACAACCCTGAAGGGACAAATTTCATGGAGTGAAGCCATGGATAACCTAGCTTCACACAAAATTGGTATTATTGCAGGATGATGGAGAATGAGACATCTAATGTTTTCAGCCCTATTTATAAAGGTTGATTGATCCCATTGTAGGGAAAGAAAAACCATTGTGTTCCTTGATCCATGCTTTCAGCTTATCGTATATATCTTGATAGAGCTCATACAAAAGTAAGAATTCCTCAGTGATCACATTCTCTCCACAGGCAGGATCTAATAGTATCCCATTAGTGGGCTTGTCATGGATACAATCGGCTATGTAAAGAGGACAATCGGGAGCATGTTTAAGTATATCCTTAGAGGAGAAAGAAATTTCAAGGGGAGTCTTATTTCAGCCCTTACGAGGAATTGTGTATATCACTCATACCATTTCATCCATAGGATCATTATCGATAGCATCATGTTGAACAAGGCCATTATTATCATCATCTGTATCAACATTCATCACATCATTCTTTGTAGTTTCACTAGTTTTGACAAATGAAATATTATGTTTAGGCATGGGGTTGGTAAAAATTTGCAATTTTTGGTTAGGAGGGGCAATGGACTTATTTCCTTGATCACTAACAACTCCAACAGAAAGATGACCGACATCAATGAGGTGTTGCAAAATATGTTTAAGGCACTTGCAATGTTCAGTGTCATTTATGTTTCTTGGTGGTAATAACAATAAGAATTTTATCTAAATCTCAAGGATAAAGGCTTATTAGGATTAGGTTTTTTAATGGGATACAAGGTAATCATTTGTTCTAAAAGTTGGGTCATTGTGTTATGAAGGGTATTGGGCAAGAGAGTTAATTGTCTTTTTGGGTCCCCATAACTAAAGGGTATTGTGGATTTAACATTATGATGTGAAAATGTGGAAGGGATCTATGACAAGCATTGATAAGTGATTATGCACAAAGGTGAAAATACATTAACCAATGGAGTAACAGGAACAATATATAGAGATAATGACAACACCGAGAAAAGAGAGAGAATAAGACATAAATTAGATTACATAGTTCATCCGAGTGGACTACGTCTCCAGGTCTAGCTCAACTGAGTGACAAATCTATTAGAATGCTTTGAATTAGCAATACAATCTCCAATGGAGCCTCTTGAAACATTGCTTTACAAAGATCCTTGTAGCCTATCCACAAAGTCATACAAAAGTCCCCCACTCAAATCACCTCACAAAAGCTCTCAAAGCTAAGGCTAATTTACAAAGAGTAAAGAAATTGACTCTACCTAAAGGATCTACTACAAGGTCACAACATCATTACATCACAACTCAAATTCTCCAAATTCCCTCTCAAATACTCTCACAAAAGGCTCTCAAAGGCCAAGAGAATGGGATGGAGAGTTAGATAAATTATGAAAGTGATGGTTTTCAAAGGCCTCCTAGCTCCCCTTCTATACATGGGAGTTTTCCACTTAGGCCACAACCACCAAAGATTACAAAATCCCCCACTTTTACACATTAAACAATATTATCCCCTTTTAAATGAAACAACCCCTTAAAAACATATTTTAAAAAGTTTTGGGAGCTCTTATATAGTTATTTAGTTAAGGAATTTGGGACATATCATACTTATATAAAACCACTTCCATACAAATTATAAATTCCATCGATGGCATGTTTGTAGACAAGTCTTTTGCCGCCCGGTCAGTGCGGAGTTCAACTCCCACCAGACATTTTTTTACCACCAATTTCCAATCATCTCCATATAAAAAAAACCGATGCCTATGTGAGGTGAAGCATGTTCTCCACTACAACAACCAGGCTGGTGATTCCCATTGGAAAGGTTAGGGGTTCAATCCCTGGTTGTTTATTTTTGGTAAACAGAACAAATAATGTCTATTTTCGGTAAACAAAACAAATTGCGTGGAGGAGGGAGGATGGAGAGGCACATGGCACATCCTCATTGTGCCACATGTCAACCATTGATTGCTTGATGCCATCTAATCAGATGCCTCATCAATTGCTAGCTATTGTATAGATTCCATATCAAAGCTAACTCAGATGCTGTCAACTATACAAATGAGACGTGTGGACACCTCGTTCACCGAGCATGCTAACGTCTTCCAATGACTATACTACCATGTTACTGTATGGTTGTCACATGTCAATACCTCATTGGTCCACATCAACATCCATATGATGACTCATCCACTCTTTCAGCTGCTGACATCAAGTTGATGGCATCATTGTACCATCTAGTCACTCTAGTCAACCTAAAACTTTGACTAACAATATCTTCCACGTATGTGCTCCATTTTCAATGAAATGAATGTCATTGGGATCATGACAATGAGACCTTCATTTTGATGCTATTTTTGAAAAATTCCACGATGATCAAGTTTTTCACCTTTTTAGATGCCCTTAATGCTTGTTTGATCCAAACTTTGACTCGTGAAAACTTTCACGTATGAGTTCAAATTTTGACAAAACAAACATCGTTGGGTTTGTGTTGTCAAGCTCTTCAAATTGAGATTGCTTCTAACCTATTCTGAATCAGTCAAAAATTTCACCTTCTGACGGGCTCCTAGTCCAGGGTTGACCAAAATTTGACCGGTCATAACTTGAGCATAAAAACTCCTTTTGAGCCCATTCAAGTTTTGCTAGAATCAACATTCTGAGCTCTACACTATGGTATCACTTCCAGGAGAAATTGGAACACATCAATTTTTAGGTTCTAGAGATCCACTTGGATCACATTAGCTACTTATTGGCATTTTGAGTTGTTTGTTGAGGTGGATTGAATTGAAGGAATCCTTTGTTCTATTTTCTAAATTTTTGGGAATTGTTTTGTTTGTAGGCTCAAATTTGTAAGTTCAACTAGAAGTGTAATTTTTATCTCGACTACTAACCAAATTTTGATAATCACACAGGGTAGTACACAAGTGCATGAAGGATGGGAATTTCATCATTGTGAGATTGTCTTGAATCTTGCTTTGAAAATTTTCTATAAAAATATTTTGGAGGTGAGGTTCAGGAACCTTGACATTGATTTGGGAATAAAGTGATTGCTAGCATGAGATAAAGTAAGTTATCTTTTCTTCTTATTTTTTCTTACATCTCATCAAATCAACCAAGGTCATCTTAGGAGTCATATGCACTTGGAAATGGTATACAAATTCCTCAACAAGTTCATTGAATGAACTAATTGAGCTATCCGGTAAAGAGGACAACCATTCCAAGGCAATATCTTTCAAGGACCTAGGAAAAATATTATCTAGGAGTTATCATCAAGCACAAAGTCACTACATAAGGCAATATAGGCATTAACATGGTTAGAAGGATCTCCCTTCCCTCCATATTTCTCAAATCTAGGCACCTCTACAACTTTTGGCATCGATGTTCACAATATCTCCAAGTACAATGGACTACTTTTGACATAATATGTAGGTGGACCATTTTGGTTTTGATTAATGGTGGAAATCTTCTTTTGGAGGGATGAAACAGTTTGGAAGAGTTGAGTTATGAGAGGGTCAATGTTTTTGTTATGAGATGGAAGTGAGAGTGGTGAAGGGGTGTATGTGTTCATAGGACAAGTGAATGGAATGCTTATAGGTGGAAAAGTGGTAGGAGATATGACGTGTGATGCCACATAGGAACTAGGGATGCTAGCGGGAATACCCATGGAAGGAATCACATTGCTAACTTTTTCCATTGTTGTTGTGACTTGAGGATTGGTATAGGTAGGTATTGCGGTAATTTTTGTGGGAGGAGGAATTCGAGTTCCTCCTTGGCTTGTGAAATTGCTTGTTTGTAAGGACAACTAGTGGTTGGGGGGAGGTATTTTCCAAAGATTTGAACCATGTTTTTCACAAGGTCAAGCCCATCTTCACTTTCAAGCATGTGGTGTATGTTATCTATAGTAGGGATGGTAGAAGTTGAAATTTTGTCATTTTGTACTTGATGTTGTAAGTTTGCTAGGTCTTCATAAATTTGAATTATCTTTTCTTGTAGGAAACAATCATTTCTTATTTCAACTTGCATACTACTTGGAGGAAAAGATTTGTGGAAGGTGTTGTCCATACCTAGTGTACTAATGTCAATACTAGGAGTGAAAGAGCTAGACAACCCAAGATCCACAATGATTATTATATCGTGGGATGACATGAGTCTCAAATTTTATCTCACTATAGTATTAGCAATAGGACACCAAATAGTCATGCAAGGGGGTACTAAATGCAAGGTGAATGCTAATGCAATCTAAGCTAAGAACAATAAAATGATTATAATAGGAACTCTATAAAATGAAATAGAAAGGCAGTATCAACAAACAAAAACTTAGAAACTAAACTTTAAATGCCAAAAAATATAGTGCAAAATATGCAAAGGGATTGATTCACCCAAGGTGGTGAATGAGTCCCAGTAATGATTTTTTTCAAAATTTTCAATTGATTTTTATGCTTTTTATGTTTTATGATTTTCAAATAAATTAAATGAAAAAATGCAAGCTATAAGATATTTCACTAATGTAAAATTTAAAACCCTAGAATGCAAATCCGAATGCAATGTTAATGCAAGAAAAATCTAGGATGAAAATGCAATCTAAATAAAAATTATGATGTTCTAAATGTAGGCTCACTAAAATGGAACCAAGGAAAAATTGGGGGTGACGATGTGGATTAAGTGCTATCACACCCACTTTCAAGGCTTCCCCTCAAGGTTAACCCTAGAGATCTCAATGCAAAAGAGAAAGAAATCTTGCAATACGTTTGTCATAGGGATTTAAAGTAGACTAATAAGGGTTTCATCACCAAGTTTAGACTTGAAAAAGATAATGAAATGATAGATGAAATACAAAACCCTAATTGAATGCAAACTAACACTAAATGACCCAGAAAAATGAATGAAATAGTACAAAAAGCTACAAAATAGAATGTGTGCACTAGGAAATCTATAAGTTGTTGGATGGAGGTCTAGAACACTGGAAAATATACTTTTACTATTGACTGGAACTCATTTTCCAAGATGGGTGAATCAATTTAGTTTCTGGAAAACTCTGCAAGAACAAGTTTCAGACAAAAGGGTATATGATCTATAAAATCCCAAAAACTAACTGGAATTGGGACTCATTCGCTAGAAGTGCATAATCAGTCTAGTTAGGATTTTTGGAAACATCAAAACCCAATCTCACTCTTCTTTCTCTTCTCTATCCTTCCTGATTAATTTCCGAATTTGAATATCTAATTTACAAACTTTAGGTCTTCTCTAATGCTCTCTAAGGCTTGATGACAACTTCGACAACTTTTGAGCTCTTGACAATTTTTCTCCTATCTTGCTCCTTAGGAAATCTACAACCTAGGCCTACAAATCACACACAAAGGAGAGAAAAATATTGTGGAGTTAGTGGATAGGGGTTTGCCTTGGTCAAACCCGCTTTTGGAAATCTATCCTTGAAATGAAATCAAATAGGAATGGAGAATGATGAATGAAAAAATAAGAATGTTGCAACTCACCAAACCCTAGCAATAAGGTGTTGCAAATATACTTGAAATGGCTACAATGGATGTAGATCCTTATCCTTGTTTGAATGATTTTGATCTTGAATGAAATACTTGCTTGAATCATAAATGCTACACCAAAATTATTAGCACAATAACAAACATGATGATTGATGCTTGAATGCTACTCTAAAATTCTTGATAATATTCTCTTCAAGACACTTGAATTATCTTGTGAATGCTTGAATTATTTTGTGATTGAAAGAAACTTGTATTTATACTTAAAATTATGCAAAAATTCCCAAAATCACAACACTACAAGCCAACATCAAATCTAGGAGAATAAAATCCCAACAAAAATTTGAATTTATTTTGATTTTGGGCCACACTAGACTTATTCACCCAAGATGGAAAATGAGTCCCATCTAGCATAATGTATGAGACCAAAAATCAAAAGTGCTTAGAAATGTGTGAAGTATGGTTCAGGACCAAAAGACATAGGTAGAACCCATTCTCCCAAGGTGGAAAATGAGTCTCAAATCACTAAATTTGGGCCAAGAAGCCAAAAATACCTAAATTATGATTGGCTAATGATTGGTGTTAGGATTATCCTCAAAAAGATGCAATAAATGAGACTTGTGGATGCAAAATAGGGTCAATTAAAGCACAAGAAATCTCAATTATTAATGAAGATCCTAGAGAAGTGTGAAAGTGTGTTACAACACTTTACAACACTCTAAAAAAGTTAAGATTAATGATTATTTTAATTAAAAAGAGGTTTATTAGGTTTAGTTATTTGATAAAACATTAGAAAAGTATGAAAATGTGTTACAACACTTTAGCAAGGTACCATTAAATTCATTAGTTCACAAGGGCCCAAGACTGAATGTGAATGTGTCAACCACATTACAACACTAAATCAAGGCAACATTAAGCCTAACTCACAAGGAAGACACAAACAAGTCAAGAAAAGTAGAACGGATACTTTTTCCATGACTCCACCTTCTTCTAGCAATGGAGAGGTCTAGGTAGTCGATGTCTTGTTGAGATACTCAAGAAATAGAAGGTTGTCATGTTCATTGAAAACTTAAACTCAAAATTGAAACATGACTTGTGTGTACATTGTTGCACTTCCTTTGTTGATTTAGTGGAAAAAGGAGTCATCCTTGAAAAGGATTTACTTGAAAAAGGAGAAATCAAGGTTCCCAAGAAAAATTCCAACACTCAAAACACTTCAAATGATAATAAAAAACATTGGGTCTAAAACAACAATGTGACTAATGATGGAGTTGTCAATGCTAAGATTGTCCATACAAGTCATGTTATTACACTACAAGGGCCTAGCACATCAAACAATACACAAAGAACTAATGATCAAACCTCCAACACTGTCCAAAATACCCAACAACAAAGGACCCAAATGAAGCTCCTGAAATGTCAATATACTCCTCTAGGGGAGCCCATTGAATCGGTCTTTAAACATCTATTGCAGCATAAAGCCATAAAAATTTTAGAACCAAAACAATATGACCATGGTCATTTTAAACCTTCTTGGTGGGATGATAATTCCTTTTGTGACTACCATTGAACTAAAGGATGTAGCCTATCATAATTCTGATAAATAAAAAACCATTATACAAGACCTTGTGGAAAATGGCACTATCAAACTTAACAAATAGCAATAAAAATATTCAAATAGCAACCATAAATTTTTCACCAATCCTTTACACAATCATGGAAAAGGAAAGGTATCCAGTTTGGTCAATAAGACCAAAATAAATTCAGCCAATTACGCTAATGTGAAATATAACTATAACCATACCATTATCATAAATCACATTCGAGCTACTGATGAACATGTCAACACCATTACCATTAAGAAACCTTTTGAATTTTCTATCAAAACTCATCGAACTAAGGTAACCACTCAAGGACCTCCATCACAGTAGTAGCAACAACCCTCAAAGCGGCAATAAAATTTTCTTGACCAATTGGGGAAGACTCCTGCACAGATTTATATATTAGAATTGTTGTGTATATCACCTGATCACTGAGCCATCCTTGATATATATTTGAAGAGAATAATCATCCCAACTAACCTTGACATCAATCATTTCTAGGAGATGGTGGGCTACTTGACCAATTCCCATCACACCACCTTTAATGAGAAAGATTATTCAACTGAAAAGACAAACCATAATGACCCTTTACACCTTGAAGTCCTTGTCCATAAAACCAAGGTTAGATGAGTCTTGGTAGATGGTGGAGTAGGGTTGAACATTTGCATGTTAAAATTGGTTAAGATGGTGGGATTCTCGTAAGCATGTGTAGATACCACTAAGAGCATTGTCATCAAAGCATATGATGATGAAGAACGATCATCTAAAGGAGTCATAACACTACCAATCCGAGTTGGTCCCAGAGTCATGGAAACCACCTTCCATACAACCTCCTCCTCAGTTGACCATGGATTCATGCCATGAAGGTTGTCCCATCCACATATCATCAATGCCTAAAACTCCCATATAACAACATTGTAATCACAATAGCTGTTGATCCTGATCCATTCCAATACTACAATAACTTATGTGGAGTGCCCCAACAACAAGTTCCTGTCAACCAAGAGGAGTCTTCATCCACCTCATCCCACTACATTGACCCTTCTACTCTATAGAAAAAATCCACCTCCCAATCATAAGGTTGAGGTCCAAGAAAAAGGTTGTGGGGAATATCATATGAAGACACCATACTTTATCAGTAAGCGTACTACTCCTAAGTCATATGGAAAACTAATTGTAGATAAAATTGTTGGATGTTGCTGATATGTGGTTTTCATTTATGTAAACACTATTAGCATTTTAGGTTATATATGTCAAGGATATTGAGAAAATTATAATAAAGTAAGTTGCAAGTTGTTAGTGCTGCAGTGAATTTTAGTTTAGCCAACATACTAAAGCAGCTCAATATGTTGATGATCAAAGTTTGTGGATTAAATGATTTTTTTTCGAGTATATCTAGTTTATCCATGTTAAGTCTTAGAGATCTACATGAAGATTTGATCGAGTTATCAGTCTGTGTTCTAACAATATTTTTGTTGCTTCAGTTGGTGTTCCTGAAAGAAAATGATTTGATTCTAGTAAGTTCAGTTGTTGTGGATGTTTCTCTGGTGATTCATGAAGCTTATAGATGTTTCTATATCATTCTCTATCTTTGTTTCACATCCACGTTGATTAGTGTGCTCGTGATTGAATATTTTCTTTTGTTTATTCATGTTTTTCATGTTCTTGGCTGACAAGGTGATTGTAGCGTGTTGTGGATCTTCGAGGAATAATTATTGAAGATGTTTCATGTTCGAGGATATTATTTTGGGTCTTTACTATGTTGTGGATAACATTGGTTGATTTGTACTAATAATTATTTATGTTTTAGGCTGACAGTTTGTATTCATTTTATATTTTATTGAAGCTGACATGTAGATGATGTTATTCTTGGTTGTGGATAAATATGAGCTATTGTTTTATCATTTGAAGGAGATGGTGAAGAAAAGTGTACGAGTCCTATGTCTAAATAATGTTTTAATAATTTGAAGGTAGAAGTTAAGTGTGAAGAAGAGTGAGAAAAGTTTATGTGCTTAACCAAAACTATAATCAGACATGAGCAGATGCTATTTTCTCAGTTCAAAATCTTGTGGATGTAATGCCAATATTTTTGTAAGATAATGTGCCTTCCTTGGGTAGTAAGCCTTTTGTATTTGAGCAGTGAGCTCTAGGCAGTGTGCCTAAATGCATGTGCATTCTCCATTTATTCTTTTATACAATTAACAAGGTATAATCTTATGGACTAACCCCCACCGTGGTTTTTTTCCTAATAGGGTTTTCACATAAAAATCTTGGTGTTATGTGTGTTTCTAATGTGGTAATGATTTAAGCTTTCATGGTTATTAATAAGATCTTAGAAAAAGTTTAATAAGTTTAAAATTTTGTGAAAACTGATTCACCCCCCCTCTCAGTTGTCTTCCCTTGTGTTGCCAATAATTGGTATCATAGCAAGTTCCTTGGAAGAAGTTTAATAGCTTGAGGTGATCTGGGATGGCAACATATAAGAAGAATAGTCTGAGATTTGATGGAACAAATTATTCTTTTTGGAAGACTCAAATGGAGTGTCATCTAAGATGCATTGGTGAACCTTATTGGAACATTACAAAGAATAGGTATATCATTCCACAAAATGGTCCTTCTACTATAGGTGAGATTAAAGATGTCGAGTACAATATCAGGGTTAAGGAAGCATTGTTGAGTGATTTGAATGATTTTGAGATGAAAAATATAATGGATCTGAAGACTACTTATGAGATTTGGAAAAATTTGGAAACTTTCTATGAAGGTGATGCCCATGTGAAGATTGTTGAGTTGTAAATTCTGAAAGGGAAATATGAAATGTTGAAAATGGGTGAAGATGAGAACATTACTACTTTTATTTAGAGAGTGAATGAACTTTTGTGTAATATCAGATGTGCTAGTGGAACATTGGAAGAATTAGAGATTGTTGCTAAAGTGCTTAGATCCTTGCCTACTACATACAAACACAAAGTTGCTACCTATTGAGGAGATCCACACTGTGACAAATGTAACTAGAGACATGTTAATTAGTAAGCTTGTTGCTTTTGAATTAAGTGAGTTTGGTGATTCTCTTCCTAAGATATAATCTAAATTCAAAGCTACTACCTCTAAAAAAGATAAGCAGAGATGTGATCCAGGAGAAAGTTCTTCTAGAAACTTGTCCAAATATGAGTAGGAAATGAGAGATATTGAAGAAGACAAGAGAAAACTAGATGAGCTTTAAGCACTTCTTGTCAAGAGAGCACCCAGGGGAGAAGGTGAGTATAAAGGGAAATTTCCTCTTAAATGATTTTCTTGCAATAAGATAGGTCATTTTTCCTCAAGGTGTCCAAAAAGAGTTCCTAAGCCAAGACCTAACAAGCCTATATTCCAAAGAAAGTGTTATTATGTTGCTGATGAAGGTGTGATAAATGATGAATCTAATAAAGGGAATGTAAGTGAAGATGAATGGGTATTTATTGCTATCAAGGAAATTGATCTAGTCCCTACTAAATCTGCTAGTTGCATGAACGTGGACAAAGTTCTAACAGCCAAAATTGAAGAAAAGGATGAATGGGTGACTGACAAGGAGATGCTCTCATCACATGAGAGGTGATAAAAGTAAATTTGTGAGTCTTGAAAAGTATGATGGTGGTGTTGTAAGATTTGGTGATGACAAAGTTGGTGTAATCCATGGAAGAGGGTCCATTTCTCTTGATGGTAAGAATAATACTGATGATGTTCTATATGTGGAAGGTTTGAAGCATAATCTTTTAAGTGTTGGATAGATGGTTGACAAGGGATACAATCTTCAATTAAAGGATGGAAAGTGTAGAATATTGGGGAGTTCCATAAATGTGATTGCATCTCGTACAAAAACAAAAGGTAATATCTTTCACCTGAATGCTACTAGTAAAAGTTGTTTGATTGCTCAAGTTGATGAAAGTTGGTTGTGGCATAGGAGATTGTGTCATGTAAACTTTGACAATATTTTCATGATAAGTTCTACTTAGGGTGTGAGAGATCTTCCTAAGTTGGTCATTCTAGAGTCAAAAGTTTACAAGGAGATAGGTATTTCATGTTACTCATTGATGATTATTGTAGATTGATGTGGGTTGCTTTCTTAAGTGAAAAATATGAAGCTCTAGAGAAATTCAAGATTTTTAAGGTTGAGGTTGAGATAGAGACAAGTCTAAAGATTAAATGTCTGAGATCATATAGAGGTGGTGAATGCATTTCTAGTGAGTTTAATTCTTTTTGTGAAGAGCATGGGATAAAGAGACAATTATCTACCCTGCGGACCCCTCAACAAAATGGAGTTGTGGAAAGGAAGAACATGATAGTTCTAGATGCTGATAGGACTATGATGTGATGCTGGAAGGAAATGTTCCTCATATCTACTGGAGAGAAGTTGAGTACTGATGTTTACACTCTCAATCGAGTACATATCAAAGGTGATATCGGTAAGACCCCTTATGAGCTATGGTTTGGTCATAAGCCTAATGTTAGATACTTCAAATTTTTTGGGAGTAAATGCTATATTAAAAGAGATGAAGATATAGGAAAGTTTCATGCTAGAAGTGATGAAGGATTCTTTCTTGATTACTCTACTAAAAGCAAAGCCTACCAATGCTCCAATAAGAGATTGAGGAAAGTAGTTGAAAGTGATAATATCAAGGTTGATGAAGACACAGTTAGACCATCTAGAATCTATGGATATGATTCAGATGATCAAAATGTTAGTTCAGTTCAGACATAGAATCAAGTACATACCATTCCAGTGAATCAAGGAGCCAAGAGGAAGGAACTAGTGAAAATGCAAAAGTGAGATCACTAGAGCTTGAAGTTCAATAACATCCTAAGACTCCAACATATGTAAGACTAAATCATTCAAAAGATTAGATTATAGGTGATAATAACAAAGGTGTTCAAACTAGGAGAAGATTTTCAGAAGAATATTGTTCGATTTCAAAGACTAGGCCTAATAGTGTCAATGAAGAATGCAAAGATGAACATTGGATGGAAGAAATGAAAGAAGAGCTACTAAAAATTGAGAAGAATGATACATGGATTCTTGTTCCTAGACCTACAAACAAAAAAGTAATTGGAACTAAATGGGTCTTTCAAAACAAGCTAAATGAGCAAGGTGAAGTTGTTAGAAACAAAGCAAGACTGGTGTGTAAAGGATATTCACAAATGGAAGGAATTGACTTTGAAGGAAATTTTTCCTTTGTTGCTAGGATTGAAGCTGTGAGATTATTTCTTGCTTATGTTGCTTGCAAAAACTTCAAGGTTTATTAGATGGATGTCAAGTCAACATTTTTTAATGGTGAACTAGAAGAAGTGTATATTGAGCAACCTAATGGATTTCAATTGATTGATTAGGGAGATATGGTTTATCGATTGAAGAAAGCATTGTATGGACTTAAGCAAGCCCCAAGAGCATGGTATGCCAGATTGGACAAATATTTGTTGAAGCTTAGATTTAATAAAAGTACTACTGATAGTAATCTATATTTCAAGATTGGTCATGATAAAGATTTGATTGTTGAAGTCTTTGTTGATGATATCATTTTTGAAGGATATGATAGTTTGTGAATGAATTTTGCTGATGAGATGCAAAGTGAGTTTAAGATGTCTATGACTGGAGAAATGAAATTCTTTTTGGGACTACAAATTACTCAACTAGATAAAGGGATCTTCATATCTCAGTCCAAGTATGTGAAAGAATTGCTAAAGAATTTTCATATCAAAAATTCAAAGCCCGTTGGCACACCTATGGTGACCAGATGTAAGTTGACACAAGATGATGATTCTCCTAAAGAAAACCAGACTAGTTATAGATCCATGATTGGTGGATTTTTCTATTTGAATCAAACTAGACCTAATATCATGAATGTTGTATGCATTGTTGCAAGATTTCAAGCTAATCCTAAGGAATCTCATGTGACTACTATGAAAAGGATTTTGACATACTTGAAGGGAACAATTAATTTTGGCCTGTGGTATCCTAAAGAAGATGACTTTACCTTGAGTGATTTTACTAATGCTGATTGGGCAAGAGATGTGAATGACAAAAAAGAGTACTAGTGGTGGTGCATTTTTATTGGGAAAGAATTTTATTTCATGGTTAAGTAAGAAGTAAAATTCCATTTATTTATCTACTACAAATGAAAAATGCATTGTTTTTGCTAGCAATTGTACTCAAGTATTGTGGATGAAGCAGATGTTGAAAGATATCAGAGTTGTGTATGATGAACCTGATGTTATATCCTGTGATAATTCAAGTGCAATTAACATTTCTAAGAATTTGGTGTTGCATTCAAAAACCAAGCATATATCTATCAAGTTTCACTTTTTGAGAGAGAAAGTGAGTGGAAAGGAAGTAAAATTGGAGTATGTGCCCACTAAGGAATAGATTGCAGATATCTTTATTAAGCCTTTGCCTAAGGATACTTTTGATTATCTCAGAGGGAAGCTAGGGGTGATTACCCCTCCTAATCAAAACTAAGATGCATTGAATTGCATCAGTCTGTGCATTTCATAGTCATATCTTGATCTGGATTGATGTTGTGGTGGTTGCTACTCAGGGGGAGTAGTCAAATGTTTAGAAATGTGGTTCAAAGCTTGTACGAAGAAAGATACACATTATCTTTGTCATTGATGTCAAAAGGGGAGAAGAGTCATGTGAAAAATTGTGAATTATCTAGGGAGAAAAGTCAAAATCTAAGAGGGAAAATATGCTAAGAGAAAGTTGTGTTGATGGTGTTTTTCTCATCATGTGTTGCCATCAATGCCAAAGGGGTAGATTGTTGGATTTTGCTGATATGTGGTTGTCATTGATGTCCACACTAATAGTATTAGAGGTTATATATGTCAAGCATATTGAGAAAATTGTAATAAAGTTGTAGGTTGTCGATGGTGCAATGAAGATTAGTTTATTCAACATACTAAACCATATCAGCATGTTGATGATCAGAGGTTGTGGATTAAAGGGTTTTTTGTCGAGTATATATAGTTTCTAGATGTTAAGTTTTAGAGATCCACATGAAGATTTGATAGAGTTATGATTATCTATGTTTTGACATTTTTCTCTATTGCTTCAGTTGGTGTTCCTAAAAGAAAATGATTTGATTCTAGTAAGTTTAGTTGTTGTGGATGCTTATCTGGTGATTCATGATGCTTGTGTATTTTTCTAGATTGTGCTCTATCTTTGTTGGATGTCTTCATTGATTGGTGTGCTTGCAATTGAAGATTTTAGTTTGTTTATTCATGTTTTTCATGTTCTTGGCTAATAGGGTGATTGTAGCTTGTTGTGGATCTTCAAGGAATAATTATTGAAGATGTTTTGTGTTTGAGGATATTATTTTGGTTCTTTACTATGTTGTGGTTGACGTTGGTTGATTCACATTGATAATTGTTTATGTTTTGGGCCAACATGTAGATGATGTTATTCTTGGTTGTGGATATATATGAGCGATTGTTTTATCATTTAAAGGAGATGGTGAAGTGAAGTGTGTGAGTCCTATGTGTGAATAATGTTATAATCATTTGAAGGAAAAAGTTAAGTGTTAAGAAGAGTGAGCAGAGTTTATTTGCTTAACCGAAACTATAATCAGGCATGAGCAAATGCTATTTTCTTAGTTCAAAATCTTGTGGATGTAATCTAAATTTTTATGTAAGACAATGTGTCTTCCTTGGGCAATAAGCCTTTTGTATTTGAGTAGTGAGATCTAGGTAGTGTGCCTGAATGTATGTGCATTCTCCATTTACTCTTTTTTACTTTTAATAGGGTATAATCTTGTGGACTAACCTCCACCGTGGTTTTTCCCATAACAAGGTTTTCACATAAAAATCTTGGTGTTATGTGTGTTTTAATCAGATTTGAGAACAAGATTAATAAGTTTAAATTTCTATGAAAACTAATTCACCCACTATCCTCTTAGTTTTCTACCCTTTTGTTGCCAACGAAAAGACAATCGAAGGTTACCATTCACTTACCTCCCTCGACTAATTTCACAAAATGGGGAAATTAAGTAAAGAAGAAATCAATGGAGAAGAATTGACCTCCTAGCTTTATAAAGAAGAAGGAAATGAAGAATCTCTTCCACCCATTCAAATACCAATAGAACAATATGGAAAAGGCTTTAAAATAATGCTAGACAAAGATGGACATAGCAGACTTGGACTAAAAAAATGGAATGATTCAACCTTTGTCTGTATCTAAATGACCAAAAGGCCTAGGGCTTGGGTTCAAGCTAGAATTAAGATTGGTGCTTCTTGTACCGCAACAAATTTATAAGAGGAAGTAACTAATTCTAAGGTTATAAAGACATTTTCCTTACCCGACACCTCTCAACCACCTGGCATGCTTGATGGCGACTACATAGAGATTGATTCTAATGAATACGAATTGGAATCGCTTACCTCTAGTGAGTATAACATAGCCAAAATGCTTTTCGAGCTTGACCTATCTGATACCATGCTTTGTGACCACGATGACACCTTTGTACTTACCTTTTCCATCTTAAAGTTTGACATTTCTGATGTTGGCATCCCATTATTTTACCCCCAAACAATCGATTGGGATCAACAAGAACCACCCATATTGGATACATTTGAGAATGATGGAGTAATTGTCGAGTTCATGAGACTACACAAAGGAATCCCTAGTGGTGACCATAAGGATAGATATTTCATTGAATTAGATCATACAACATACTTTTGGGACTTTGTCCACCCCTCTAGTAACAAAATTAAAAGCAATAAAGAAAAAAAAAATTTAAAAAAAAGATTAGTCTCTAGGTGAAAACTGAAAGGCGCCTTTAGACTAAGAAAAAGAAAAAATAAAGGACGTATCTGAGGGAGAAAACCTCTCTGAGGAACCCAAGGATGGAGGGTTGGAAATTATCCCCATTACCCAAGAGAAGTCACCAATTTTAATTGAAAATTACATGGAAATCAACATCGACAAAAAGGATACTCCTAGAAAAATATACTTTGTTGCATCATTGATATAATCAAAATTGCAAAGATTTTGGGCTTTCTTTGAAGAAAGATAGATCAAATTTTCCTATTCATACTCTGAAATGTTTGGATTGGATCCCGATTTGATACTACATCATTTTCCTTTTCATCCAGATGCTAAACCAGTCAAGTAGAAACTCTGAAAAAATGCATCCACAAATTGCTTTATTTGTCAAAGTTGAATTGAAAAAATTACTAGACATTGGATTCATCAAAACAATTGATTATGTGGAATGGATTTCCAACCTCATGCTAGTGACAAAACTAGCAGGGGTCATTTGCATTTATACATACTTTGGAGATTTAAACAAGGAATGTCCTAAGGATGACTTTCCTTTACCAAACATTGACATAATCATGGACTTGATGGTTGGATACAAGATGTTGTCTCTCATCGATGGCTTCTCAGGATATAATCAAATCAAAATTGCACCTGAAGATCAACATAAGAAAGCTTTGAGTTGTCCATGGGTTACTTATTGCAGGAATGTCATGCCTTTTGGACTTAAGAATGTAGGAGCAACATACCAACAAGCGATGACCACAATCTTTCATGACATGATGCACACTCTAATGGAAGATTATGTAGATGATTTTTTAACCAAATCATTAACCCAAGGAGACCACTTTAGGTTTTTAGACAAGATTTTCAAGAGGTTGGAAAAATACAAAGTCAAATTGAATCCTAAAAAGTGTGTCCTTGGAGTCATAGTAGGAAAATTTTTGGGTTATATAGTTTCCAGGTGAGGCATTGAAGTAGATCCAATGAAAGTCAAAGCAATAATGGACATTCCTCCACTAGCAAACATAAGTCAACTATAAACACTCCAAGGCTGACTCCAATCAATCAGATGGTTCATAGCACAATTTTCCAACAAGATTCATCATTTCGAACACTTACTCATACAGGGGGTTCCATTTATATGGATAGAAAAGTGTCAAGAAGCTTTTCAAAAAATCAAGGATTATTTACTAGCACCACTAGTATTAATGTCAGTTGTTGATGGGAGACCTCTCATCCTATACATTTCAGCCACAACATCTGTATTGGGGGTATTACTTGCACAAAATAATGGTGAAGTTCATGAACGAGCCATATACTACATCAATCGCACCTTTCTAGGGTATGAACTAAATTAGTCCAATAGAGTGTACTTGTCTTGCAGTAGTCTTTGCTACCCAATGATAAGACACTATATGTTGAATCATCAAAAAAAGTTGATCACAAAGATAGATCCCTTGAAGTACCTCCTCAGTAAAGCATCATTGACAAGACGGTTGGCTAAGTGGGTCATTATACTTGGGCATGTGCAAGATCATCATGGAAAAAACATGCCCTTAAGTGGCAAAAAATTCAAAAAAATCAGAGTTAGGTAACTTGATGTAAAAATTTGAATAAGTTATCTATATTATTTCAAAACGTTGTAAGAATAGAATTTGTAGAAAATTGGATGTAGTTTCTAAACTACTAGGTTTATTTAAAATAAAAGAAAATCTATTTGGTGAAAATTTGAAATTTCAATGCACTAGTACTTAAATTTCAAGGAAAAAATTAGAAGTAGGTGTCTGTTTGACCACCCTAACCACAATGAAATGATAATATATTTTTGTAAGATTTAGATATAGGTAGAGGATCCATGTCCTGATGTGATGCATATTTTTTTGTAATTTTTTTCCAAGTAAATAATTAATTATGATTTTTTTGTTACAAATTTTCAAAAATATTAAAACTCGTATGTCTGACCACCTTAACTTGGTCAAAAATTCATGAAATTCAATTTTTGTTTTTTTAATCCTATAGTATGCAAAGTATAGAATGCGATGCATGTTTTGGATTCAAAAAATGTGATATTGTTTGAAAGCTATAGATGCTTTTCAATCAACCTATCAATTTAGACTTTAGTCATAATTCAAATAGAAAATAAATAATAATTATTTATTAAATTCAAAATAAAGCATAATTTATATTGGTGGAAATCTAAGAATCTCCTTTAAAAACCCTTTTCATTTCATCAAATTTGCGTAAAAAATAGTCGTCAGCCACATAACCTACATATATGCATCATATTGCCACTTTTTGGCCCATCATGATCTTACACATACCCACTTGGTGAATATGATATCCAGTATGTCAAAAGAAAGGCCATAAAAGGAAAAGTAATTACTGACAAACTTGCAAATGAATCAACTAAGGCAGATCATCCACTAGTTTCAAGTTTTCCAAATGAATCCATCTTTACTTTGGACACAAAAACAACAAGGAAATTGTACGTTGATGGGTCACATACAAATCATGGTTCTAGAGAAGGCATATTATTTTTCATCCCTCAAGGTGATACTATTCCCAAGTCATTAAAAAAAAAAATTCCATGTACAAATAATATAGTATAATATGAAGCTCTCCTAATGGGATTATGTGTGGCTATCAAATGGAAGATCAAGCATTTGCAAGTATATGGTGATTCCCAATTAGTAATCTGACAAGTCAACGATGACTATGACACCAAAGAAGAAAAGCTCATGCCCTATAAACAAATGGTAGATAACTTTTGACATTATTTTGACATAATCCTCTTTCATCAAGTGCCTAATATTTAGAATAAATCATTAGATTCCATGGCCACTATTGGCTCTCTCTTGGACATACCAAATAAGGTGCGTCAATTTGAGTTTTTGGTAGAACAACTTTTGGTTCCTGCCTTCGATATTTTTGAGTCTAAGATGGTGTGTGAACTCATTGGTCCCAATTCCTCATGGTACCAAGACATATATGACTACCTTAATGACTAAATCCTACCCCTTGATCTTTCACCTAACTAGCATAAGACGTTTATTCTTAAGACCTCCAAATATGCCATCATTAGAGACACCCTTTATAGACATGCCATATAGACAATATGTTATTATCGTGTCTCAATATTGAAGAAGCACAAACAACCTTATGTGAGGTGTATGAGGGTATAAGTGGAGCCCACTCTAGTGGACCATCCTTAGTTCAAAAAATCATGAGACTGGGTTATTATTGGCCCAAAATGGAAAAGCACTCATATTTCTTTGTTAAAAAATATCAACAATGTCAGGTTCATGGAGACTTGATCCATGCGCCACACAAGAACTTCATCTGATAGCATCACCTTGGCCCTTTGCTCAATGGGGACCCAACCTCGTAGGTAAGATTCATCCCACATTGGATAATGGTCATAAATTCATCATCACTTGAGCAAGTATTTCACTAAATGAATCAAATCCATCCTGATGACATATATTAATGGTAAACATATTTCCAAGTTTATCTTTAATTATATTATTTTCTGATATGGTGTCCCTCAATCCATCATTATTAATAATGACTACCCATTCAAAAATCAAGAATTCCTCCAACTCGATGAGAAATTCCACATCCAACACAATTTTTCTACTCTATATTACCCATAAGATAATGATCAAGATGAGGCATCTAACAAAATAATCCTTAGAATCCTTAAAAATATTGCCAATGACGTTGGTCATGACTAGAACCTCCAACTTAACCTTGCTTTATGGATTTACCACACAAGAATTTTGTACCCCCACTGGTGCCACTCCATATTCCCTAGTCTTTAGTTCCAAAGTATCATTACTATTGAGGTCAAACTTCTTTCCCTATGGGTATCCATTCAAGGGCATATAGATGACGAAGAATACTGAGTCTCAAGACTACACGAGTTGGAATTCTTAGATGAGTAGAGAAAAAGAGCATTGGATCATCTTCAAGCATATCAAAATCATCTCTATCATAGTTATAATAAGAAATGATTGAATCAAAATTTTGACATTAGTGACCTGTCTTAATGGAAAATCCTAAGAATCAAGCTAAATGAGAGAAGCTAGGAAATTTTGAACCGAAATGATTGGGCCCCTATGTTATCACAACAATCTTTGGATCAAAGGCATATCAACTCTCAACTCCTGAAGGGGAACCCTTATTAGAACCAATCAACAATCTGCATCTAAAGAGGTTCTACACATAGCTTGCACAAGTCCCATCTTAACTAGAAAAAATTCAAAATAAAATAAAATCGTTACCTTGATGAAAACCTAGCAAATAGGCATCTAGGTAACACCAAAATAAAAAAATAAGAAAATAATAAAGAAAAATAATTCGTCCAATAGTTGAAACCACTTCGGGGGCACTTTGGATAAGTACCATGGTGAAAACCTTACAAATAGGGGCCATTTGTAGTTTACTTTGCTCCATTATCTACCATCATTCTAATCTAATTTTTCCTCTAATTTCATCCTTCTCATAACACCTAGAATAAAGACCGGATGTCCTTTCCATTGGCCTAGAATGATTTCCATCATGCGCCCTTTCAGGTTCCATAACACCTCTATCATTCCATCCCTAATAGACTGGTCTTATACCTGTCTAGGGGAAAATACATGACCTATGTCATCATTAGATCTTACAGAGGTTGCTATGTCAAAAAGACAAAAAAAAAATAATCTAAAAAATCCAAAAAATCAAAACATGTCAAAAACACAAAAACATCCAAATAACTTTCAAAAATCCCAAAAACATAGTCAAAGTCAGTCTTGTCAGTCCATTTAATTGTTGAACTACATTTCCTCTGTGACTTAACGTAGGAAAGGCCATCTATTGATGTGCCTCTAAGGCATTAGGTGAGTCATTCTTAGGTTTGTCAAATAAAATCAAGACTCAGTCCTTTGTAAATAAAACAAAGTTATGTTATGTCAAACTACGAGACCTATCTTTTTGCATTGTTGTGTAAACAAGGGCATTTATCGATGTGTCGTCGAATCATTAGTTGATTCATTCTTAGGTTTTTCAAATAAAAGTAGGACTCATTCCTTTGTAAATAAAACAAAGTTATGTCATGTTGAACTACGAGGTCTCTGTGTATTGTTACGTAGGCAAGGCCATCTATCAATGAGCCCCCTGAGGCCACCTGGGTTGGTCCTTTAGGGTTTGTCATGTCAATCATAATAAATCAAACATTATCAATATAGAAACAAACAATCATTGAAACATTTGAAACATT
Organism: Sequoia sempervirens; assembly: GCA_007258455.2. Taxonomy (NCBI): domain Eukaryota; kingdom Viridiplantae; phylum Streptophyta; class Pinopsida; order Cupressales; family Cupressaceae; genus Sequoia; species Sequoia sempervirens. The sequence goes on along the minus strand of VDFB02271358.1, from coordinate 387,920,156 downwards.
AGACAAGTCATGCATCAACAAGATAAATAGGTCAACAAGGTCACTAAGTCAAACCAATAAAATTATCAAAACAATCAAAAAGTAAAACCATTAAACTAGTCAAATTTATGTCTTATACATGATTTGTCCTTCCTAAAAAAAGACATTATCACTTATCACACATTTTCATTTTCCTTATATAGGTGGTTACATGATCAAAACCAAACTTGCATCTATCTTATACGACATGTTTCCCACCCAAAACTAGGTGCTATCAAACAATCCACCTATCAACCATCTAGACTTTTAATCGTCAAACAATCATATTTTGGAAAACACTCTAAATGGTTATTGACCTTGTCGTATGTTTTGTCTTATCTTTTTATTGGTTTCTCTTTGAGTCAGGATACTTGCTTCCTCGAGGATGTCCCATGAAGGATTTGGAGGATCAATGATGTCTCATGAATCTTTTCTTCGATTGTTGTTTGTGGATTGTGTTGGAAAAAATATTGGGGAAACTTTTCCCTTAGTATGAGTCGGGAGATTCCTTGTCTATGATTGTCTGTTGTGCAAGTGGATGACCTTGCACACCTTGGTCTATGTCATACCATGTTGTTTGTTGTCCATTTGTATCATTTTAATTTTCCTAATGATGATTAATGTGACGCCTATTATGTATTTGGTAAAATATTGATTTTTTTTTCATACTAACATCCATGTCTTTCATGCTAACATTTCTTCCATCCACATTGTGATAGAGTCTTGTGACACACAAAAACACATATTTTGCATGTATATTCATGTTAGAACATCATATATGCATTATCATCCATAAATAGTGCATCATATACATGTGCATCAAGAAAATATAAAAAATATCCATGACATATAGGAATATAGGCATACATATAACCATTCATTTGCATGGGTATTTGCAGGATTATCATGGAAAAAACAGGTTCTTAAGTGGTGATGAAAATTCAAAAAAATTAGAGTTAGGCAACTTGACGTAAAATATTGAATAAGATATCTATATTATTTCAAAAATATGTAAGAATACAATTTGTAGCAAATTGAATGTAGTTTCTAAACTACTAGGTTTATTTAAAAAAAAAAATCTATTTGGTGAAAATTTGAAATTTCAATGCAGTAGCACTTAAATTTCAAGGAAAAAATAAGAAGTTGCAGGTGTCTGTCTGACCACCCGAACCACAATAAAATTATAAGATTTTTTATAAGATTTTATATATAAGTAGAGGTCTGATGTTGCGATGCGATGCATTTTTTTGTAATTTTTTTCTAAGTAAATAATTAATTATGAATTTTTTATTACAACTTTAAAAAAATATAAAAACTCGTATGTTTGACCACCTTAACTTGGTCATTGAAACTTCATTAAATTCAATTCTTTTTTAATCCTATAGTACGTGAAGAATAGAATGTGATGCATGTTTCGGATTCAAAAAACTTGATACTGTTTGAAAGCTATAGATGTTTTTCAATCAGCCTATCAATTGGGACTTTAGTTGTAATTCAAATAGAAAATGAATAATAATTATTTATGAAATTCAAAATAAAGAATAATTTATATTGGTGGAAAGTTGAGAATCTCCTTTAAAAACCCTTTTTGTTTCATCAATTTTGGGTAAAAAAAAAGTCGTCGGCCACATACCCTACACATACCTATCATATCGCCATTTTGTGGCCCATCATGATCCTACACATACCCACATTCATAATCATGATACATATAATCATCCATTCCATCCCATAATCCTAATCAATATAATCATTCATAATCATTAGTCATGACCATTTATCATATACGTTTACATTTATATCACATAAACATAAAATAACATCATATCTCATCATTTATAAGCATCACATGGCATATACATGGCATAAATAATATCATAAACATAAATGCATACATCTATCATAAAGAAATCATATATAATGCATCACCACATAGGATCATTACATCATCATATTGATTACATAAACATCATAAACACAACATCTATCATATAACACATGTAAAATAAAAGACTGCACATCATACCATTGCCGCCTAAAATTTTATATATATATATATATATATATATATATCACTCAAAAATGTGTCACAGTACAATTTCATAGTGTGTCTCCAAAGTAAGAGCTTGTAGGCTTGATAGAAAAAGTAAAAGTGTCAAAATACATAAGTCAAATGGGATCTATCCTAAGCTTCCATGCTCTCTGAAGGGTGATGTTCTATCATAAGGCCCTAATACTTCACCATTTATCTCTCCCCTACTTTGAGACCGACTCTATGATCATCTGCTATGGGACCAACCACTACTTAGTGCCACTAATGCACTAGGTTCCTTGCACTCAACTGGAATTGCATCCTCATATAGGTCTCTATAGTACTTCTCTCACCTCCCTGCTTTGATGAGTGTCTGTGTCATATTGGAAGAAGATCATGTGCATGCAGCCATGAAATCAATAACTCTCTACTCTGCATCCTAAGCCCAAATCACTATAGCATCCCTCTCCAACCATAAAGTTTCCCACTCTATGTGGAGTCCATTTCTCTCTACCTGTACAGTCTAGAGCTCATCCTCTAGAAATCGTATCCTAGCTCACAGTTCTTGTATCTCCTCATCCCTATCCTCCTTCCCAATCCTGATAGGTATGTCCTTGTATCCCTCATCTCCATGAATAATCCACTCTCTAAGGATCCGCTCCTCCTTGCCCATCTCATCCTCCTCCTCTAGCTACTCCTACCCCTCATGCCTCTCCACCTCTAACTACTCCACCTCCATTGCAACTACATCTTCTAGTACATCAAGATACTCCCCAACTAATTGCTCTCCATCCTCCACATCATGGCTGACCTCCTCCTATCTCTCCTCATGCCTCTCCTTCTCTCCCTCCTCTTTGATAGGAGAGAGTGAAACCTACTCTATCGCCTTAATCTCTGTTGATGTCTCCTGCCTCCACCTCCACCACCTCTAACACCTCCTCATCCTTTGCCTCCTATCCCTCTCCATCCTCCTCTCTGGACTCATGGGCTTGTCCCTCACCACACTATAGGTGTTGGCTACTCAAGATCTATTAGTGGTTGTGGCCTATGTAGTTACCACCAACCATTATACTCATTCATCACCCTTGCATCTATCAGCCCACCCCTCCATTCCCATGGTAATGCCTACAAGCCATCTATTCCCTACTCTCTTGTCTCAACCAGAATCATTGGGCCCCATAATGCCACCTCTCTCGATGATCAAGCAAACTCTGTAGTACCTTATGGAATACCCTGCTACTCACAAAACTATCAAAGTGCCCTGCCTGGTAGATACATTCCAATGATATGTCGAGATTGGAATATCTTTCCAAACAAGTATCTAGGCTACTAACACCACTGGAAATGTTTATCCTTTTCCGACCACTATGTGCAATCCCTCCAATGTCTCCAAATGAAGCTAGTCAAAATATCCAAGCCATGCCACCAGTACCCACATCCCTGACATGGTTCTGTGTAACTACACCTCTATACATATATACATATGGTACGTTGGCCCCCAACTAGCAACCAACTAGTGGATGGAACACGACAATGTGATCCCAAGCCTAGACCATAAAAAATGTAACACCATAGCTCATCAACTATCCACCTTGGTAGGCTATATCATGTAACTGGAAATACAAAATCACCAATAAACATGGGCACCATGTATATAGAATGTCCCTGGCCATCATCCCCACCAACATCTCACCCCACCCAACTAAAAAACTATGTCCTTAGCAGTCTGGTATAACAATCTCAACAATTAATCTACACAATACATAGTCAAATCGCTTGTACCAATCTTGCAAGGTCACCCACCTGATCTCATATTGGTCCACTACCAGGTCCTGGATGCCCTCATAAACATAATGCATGGTCAACGCCTAGTATCCTCAACCTGGATCATATCTAACCTGCTCACCCCAAATCGACAATCTAAGGATCTTGTTGACATCCTCTAATGTGATTGTTGCCTCTCCCATAGGTAGATGAAATGAACATGTCTATGAATTCCATCTCTCGACAAATGTAGTCATCATCCCCTTGTTTTCCCTAATGATGGGAATAAATTTCAAATGGTGCAAGCCAAGATGCCACTACCTGCACTTTTCAATGCTAGTCTTGATTGGTTCTATAATTAGTATGTGTCTAGTGGCCGCAACTCTTGCATGTATATCAAATCAAGTCTATTCTGTGGTCAAAATAAAAAAAAAATTGTCAGTTATGTAGATTACCTAAACCTATTTGGCACATGTCATAACAAGAATTTAATCTTACACTAGGGAAAAATATTTACCAGTTAGTTGAGTTACAAAAATTATCAATCACGTCACTCCCTCACACTTGTGTTGCATGCTTTCACAGATGCATCACAAGGGCGCAATCGCATGCAATCCCAAATCATATGCATCCTAAAACTACAATTGTGTCATTTCTAAAATAGTTGCAGTAAACCCTATTCAATTGGGCACAACTACATTCACTTGTGTCACACCTTCATAGTTGTGTTTTAGATAACCACGAATGCATCGATTACTATCAACTGTGATGCATAATTTCAAAACCTAATCTACCCTAAGCGTGTTCTAGACAACTGTGTCAAATTTCAGGCAATTGCATTGATCATCATAGCACTTGCATGTCTAATGTGGAATGACGTAATTAGTTGTTAATTTTTTCCTAGTGACTAAAAATGTGTGAAATAAAAATTTGACAAAGTCGATTTCTAGATATTCACTGATTCTCCTGTGCCCTCTGATCGTCTGAAGGTCCGCACATGGTACACTCGATGCTAAGTGTGGGGAATAGGTGACAGCTTAACTCAGAGTTCCTCAATATCAAATCTCCAAATGTGCAAATGAATCCTTTTACCCTCCAATTCCTTACTTATACCTCCTAAAAATTAGGGTTTTAATAGGGTTTGTGTTGGCTTCATTTGGTCTTGATGCTTTGAAATATCATTTTTTTTAACTTGAAGGTCCCCAAACTGATTTCCTTCATCACCATGGTATTTGTTGCTATTAATTTGACTTTTCAAAACAATTTTCAATGTTTTTGAATTTATCTTTCGAAAAATTTGCAAAAAACAATTGAAGCGGCATAGGTCTACTCTATCGTCACTGGGGCATGTTTTTATTGAATTTATTTGACACAATGTGATAAAATACATTGTATCAAAGAGGGGCAAAATGTAGACACTAAAAATTGTCCTAGGCCTCCAACTCTTAGATTCTCCATCATTTCCACTTGTCATTCTTGATAATTAAATAATTTTAATTATTTAATTAATTAATTTCCATCTTTATTCCTCCTTGAATAATTAAATAAGGGTATGTACAGGATCATCATGGAAAAAATAGGCCCTTAAGTGGCAAAAAATTTAGAAAAATCAGAGTTAGGCAACTTAACATAAAAATTTGAATAAGTTATCTATATTATTTCAAAAATATGTAAGAATAAAATCTATAGAAAAGTTCATGTATTTTCAAAACTACTAGGTTTGTTTAAAAAATAAATAAATCTATTTGGTAGAGGAAAAAATAAGAAGTAGGTGTCTGTCTAACCACCCTAACCACAATAAAATGATAATTTTTTTATAATATTTTAGATATAAGTAGAGGAATGATGTCCCGATGTGATGCATATTTTTTTGTAATTTTTCCCAAGTAAATAATTAATTATTATTTTTTATTACAACTTTTAAAAATATAAAAACTCGTATGTTTGACCATCTTAACTTGGTCAAAACTTCATGAAATTCAATTTTATTTTTTAATCTTATAGTATGTGAAGCATAGAATGTGACACATGTTTTGGATTCAAAAAATGTGATACCATTTGAAAGCTATAGATGTTTTTCAATCATCCTATCAATCGGACTTTAATCATAATTTGAATAGAAAATGAATAATAATTAGTTATTAAATTCAAAGTAACGCATAATTTATATTGGTGGAAATCTGATAATATCCTTTAAAAACCTTTTCGCTTTCACAGCTTTGGGTAAAAATTCGTCAACCACATACCCATCATATTGCCAATTTTTGGCCCATCATGATCCTGCACATACCCATAAATTTTATTTATTTAATTTTTTCCACCCTCTTGAATTTTGAATTAAATAATTGTTCAATTCCAAAGGCCCTCTTTGTAATATTCCTCTATTATTAAATAATTATTTTAATTATTTAATTATTCATTAGCCACCTCAATTAAATAATTTTTATTATTTAATTTTTTCTATCACCTCTTTTCCCATGCCAATCTTATCTTCCACATCAATTATTTATATATCCATGTATCAATTAACCTCTACCCTTGATTAAATTATTTATAATTTAATCTTGATCGTCAATCCTTATGATTTATCCCTAACCCTATTCCATACCTCATCTTTCACTCTTGGCAATTGATTATTGCCATTCAATTTTATCCCTTCATTCAAAATTGGCTTTCCTATAAAAGACCTTGTCATTATCATTTCGATCATCTAGAGTTTACATGAGCTTAGGTGATCTTATGCTATCTTTCTATCAAGTCCATAAATGTTATCAAGTAAAGTGCATCCAAGTCAATTAGAATCTTCAATATGTTGTTTTTTCATTATCATAGACCTATTTTCATACTCGAGATAAATTTGAGGGAAATTATTATATTCAAACCAGATAGAGAAGTGCAATGAAGGTGAATCAATGGTGGCATGAAGATCTTTTGGTAATATTTCCATGTTTTATGTCTTTATGCTTATTTGTGCTTCATTGTTTATTGGGGTTTGATTTGTATGGTTTATTACCTAACCTTAATATTTTAACCTTGATTACAATATGTATCTTCTCCCTTATATCACCATTTCTCCCCACCTTAATTTCTCTAAAATCACAAGTATAGCTAGTCTAAATAGAATATTCTTAGCCAAAAAATATATCTATGTTTAATGTGAATTCCCCACTCAAAAATTAGATAATCCTTCATGTTAAACTTCTCATTAGTTCTTGTCTCTCTTTCTACCATCCCCCACCCATCCACAATATGTCTATTTGTAGTAAACTAGAATTAGTTGAATATGCCCTTTGGTCTTTCCTACATGCTAGAAACCTCTAGCTCTCCCTCTTCTAGGCCCTCCCTACTATTTTACCTCATACTTGGACCTAGAAATATACCCTCCTAAGATCCTCCTCATTTCACAATCTTATCTACCACATCTATAAGCATGAAATTCTTAAGTTTTTGTGAAAGTTTTGTTGCTTGGAAATTTTCTCTAGTACTTTGTACCCTAGTAAAACTAAGATTTAATTGATATGCTCTAATTTTAATCTTCATGTGACTAACATAACCTCTATAATTTGAACTAGTTGTGATATAGAATTCCAAATTAACCAATATCACTGATAATCTCCCCTACAAATCCAAAATATTGGGGCCCAAGTACATACCACACATAAGTCTATCTTGAAGAAACATGTTGACAATCCTTCATAAGGTCTTCTTGTAGATGTTTTAGATTTTGAATAGGTGTTTAGTCTATGGGTATGTGTAGGATCATCATGGAAAAAATAGTCCCTTAAGTGGCAAAAAATTCAGAAAAATTAAAGTTAGGCAACTTGACGTAAAAATTTGAATAAGTTATCTGTATTATTTCAAAAATATGTAAGAATAGAATCTGTTGAAAATTGAATGTAGTTTCTAAACTACCAAGTTTTTTTTTTTTAAAACACCTATATGGTGAAAATTTGAAATTTCAATGCAGGAGTACTTAAATTTTAGGGAAAAAATAAGAAGTAGGTGTCTGTCTGACCACCCTAACCATAATAAAATGATAATATTTTTTTATAATATTTTAGAAATAAGTAGAGGACTCATGTTCAGATGTGATGCATATTTTTGGGTAATTTTTTTCCAATTAGAAAATTAATTATGAATTTTTTATTACAATTTTTAAAAAATATAAAAACTCGTATGTCTAACCACCTTAACTTGGTCAAAACTTTATGAAATTAAAATTTTATTTTTTTAATCCTATAGAATGAAACGCATAGAATGTGATGCATGTTTTGGATTCAAAAAATGTGATACTATTTGAAATCTATAAATGTTTTTCAATCAACCTATCAATCAACACTTTAGTCATAATTCAAATAGAAAATAAATAATAATTATTTATTAAATTCAAAGTAAAGCATAATTTATATTGGTGGAAAGCTAGGAATCTCATTTAAAAACCCTTTTCATTTCATCAATTTTGGGTAGAAAAAAAATTATTAGCCACATACCCTACAAATACCCATCATATTGCCACTTTTTGGCCCATCATGATCCTGCACATACCCCTATATTATGTATATTATTCAAGCTAATTTGGCTAGTTGAAAGATTGTTGATTAGTGACACCATTACTCAAATGACTATTTTGAATGACGTATCTTCTATGCTTCCTATAAATGAAAGAAAAAATATTGTGAGATTGGCTCCTCTTTCTCGTACTTGGGGATAATGTGACCTAAAAAATATGCTTTATGGCCACAAGGGGTGGAAAAATTAGAACTACTAGTAGTAGTCACACTTTACATATTTCCTCAATCAAGGATAACTCTACTGATGTGTGACTACTATATGTTGTTGGAGTTATGGACAGACACTGAGAGGGGGGTTGAATCAGTGTCTAAACTTTTTCAACTTCAAAGAAGATTTTTAATTCTAATTTCCTTTTCTTTCAACAATAGAGTAGAGTAATCACTTTTGAAAGCACAAAGATATGACAGCATTAACTCAGTCTATTAGAAAACTTATGAAAATATGATTTGAGTGAGATATCTTGCATTTGCCAAAACAATTTTGGCTGACATTGATTAACAATCAAAGCATGATGATAGTGCGGATGCAACTCATAAGGCTGTGAAAATCATGATCAACATTATTTACTCACTTCTTAAACAATTGATTTGAATGCAGCTTTAAAGACAAGAAAGGTATTGAGACAACAAACACCTTTAGCAAATTATAACTATTCTTGAGCAATGAATCAAATGAGAACTTTTAAGCTTCCTTTTGAATTAGACTCTTCAACAATGACTTGTGCAAGATATTTGAACTAAATATTTGCATATATGAAGGAACTATCATTCAACAATGTTCAAACTGATGAAAATTATCACAATCAAGAAACATTATGACATCAAAACAAAGAGACCATAAGACAAAGGATTTTCTGAGTGGAAAACTCTCCTGGGGTAGAAAAACCACTCCTAAACAGCCTTACTGTCTTAATCTTCAAAAACCACTGTTAACAATGCCTTATAGGCTAATTTATGAGCACCAACTCAAGGAGAACCAACCCCTCATTTTGAAACACCAATTTCAAGGAGAACCAACCCCTCAAATTATTTTCAGAACAATAATAATATCAGAGGATCTCTTTGTTTTCAAGTAAGCTCAAGAAACTCAACACTCTTATCTACCTAATACCCTAAGAATCCAACTCTTTGAATCCTTAAAATATTAAATAGAAAAGAATTACAACTCTGTTTTGCATCATGTTTTCCAAATTTTGTATTACAAATTTTTTCAATACATCTCTTGATACAGTCAAAATAACTATGTCTCAGAATTACTAGCCAGAACTACCTTCGGTATTCACAACACTGTGTTTTATACATCTTTTCCAGTGTGTAGTCTTCAAAGAGATTCGAGGTCAAAGGAGAGATGAAACCTCCTTTCTATTTTTCAGGAAAAAGGATGCCAAAAAAATAAATGTCTGCAAGAGTAACGCCTGTGTAATAGGTTGTCAATAAACTGACAATCATAAATCAAAGTTCCTTTTTGAAACTGCAAAGCCTTTCACAAAAAATAGATGCTTCATTAAAACAAAATACTCATTTGAAACTATATTTAGAAAATCATTATGTTGAAACTGTGAAGTTTTGTAATTAATGTAATGGGTCAACAATGAAATTGGCAAAGAATTTAAGAACCACGACTGCCCACAAGCTGAAAATCATAAATCTGAAAACCCCCATGATGAAACAATAATCTCTTCAATGAATGAAGTGAAATCAAATTGAAACTGACCCATTATTTCAAAACCACGACTGCCCAAACTGAAACTGAAAGAATATTCTGCCATGTAACCATTCCATTTAAAGAATGAACTCAATAAACATTTATATGAGTGACTCAAAAATATCTTTTGCATAAAACTGATCATGCAAAGAAAAACATCTCTAGCCAAAGAGATTTCCAAAAAATAATGCCCACGGGCTGCCATTTGCAAAATAAAAACACCAAATAAAGATACATGTTTGTGCAGCAATAAATAAATACCAGAGATTCGATGCCAACCAATGACTTCCATTGAATAATGAAGACCAATCTATAGGTCGAGCTTCTAGCCAGAGAGGCACACCAAACATAGCAACCATACCATTCATTGCTGAAACAAAAACGAATTTCACCCTGACAATGTCGTCATAGCCAGCAACAATAGTAAAGAATAGTTATGAAACTTAATCTCTCATGATGGCGGCCAGGCTAGGGTTCCATACCCTTGCAAAGAGATATCATTAAAAAAAAATGCACTTTGCCCTATTCTCTCCTTTCCATCGATGACTTTGTTGGAATGAAAAGAGATTTGAAATCCATACAAAGTCAAAGAAAATAATGATCACCATAAAGGCGTCAACCCAATATATCCACCAAAGATGTCGACCATAATGATAATAAAAACCATCAAGTAACCTGCACTAATACTTTCAAAGTAACATTCGATTTTTTGACAAAGAAACTCATAATACCGACATAAGCTCAAGGAGAATGATGGTTGTCGATGACTTTAACCAAAGTCATTTTCAAATTCAAAAAGGTTTATAAAATGATGAAGCAATTCAAAGCCACGTCCCTTTTGAATGACCTTTAAAAATAATGCAAATAAGATGTGATTTTAAATAAAATCAACTTCCAATGGTATCGCATTAAATTGTGCCCAAAACTGATCCTTTGAAGAAATGCCATAAATATGTCTTTTTTCCAAATCATGTAAAGTAGAATGAATCTTCAAAAAATTAACCAAAACCAAGTGAAAGATGAGAATGGTGAATTCTCCATGAAGAGAATAATAAACTTATGCCAAGTTTAATGGAATAAGAAGGCATTGATGTAAATAACAATTTGTCTGAACTGAAGCAGAGTATTGAAATATTGTACTACATATGCCATGATCATCATAGCAATTTAAATGCTACAGAGAAAACCATGAAGTCTTATACCTAAACGAGTGAAGACCAAAGTCACCATCTTGAAACTCAAAAGAGGACCTAAAGCAGATGACCAATACCATGAACCAAGTACAAGTACAAATAAGATAACCTGTGTCTACGCGAAGCTCAACCAGATCAGTACCATAAGATATTAAAATTCTGAAAGTAAACTTTCCACTGAATGCCAAGACAAGTAAACCATACAGACAAAAGAAACCAAATTGAAACTGTCAACAGACAAAAGAAACCAAACTGAAACTATCAACAAGTAGAATCAACTGAAAGGGATTTTGTCATCAAGGACAAACCATATGATCACAACTGAGAACCAACAAACTCCCCCTTTGTCCTTGATGGCAAAACACAAATGACTCTCCCCCTTTTTGCCTCAATGACAAAGGATAGAAGAGAAGAAAGTGCAATGCCAGGAAACACAACTGAGAAGCCAACCAAATACCATAAGAACTGGCTGCAAATAGAGCAATAGTGTAGTAGACATATTTGCAGGAGAGGAGTAAGATTGTAACATGCTGATATCATAGCAAAAATAACAATATGTCATTTTCAAGAATCTCGGTCCATATCATCAACGCCAAAGCAAAGGTACCAAAATATTATAATGTAACAAACCAAATTGATACCTAAAGATTGAAGACATGTTACATGAACATACCACCTTCTTAAATATCATGTTTGATCAAGGCACATTTAAGATCACCTACTCCACATTCAATTTGATTAACTTCAATCTAGCAATACCATAATTTGAGCACAAACAACCAACCTCTTCTTAGCACAAGTAAACTTAGTCACTGTCCATGAAAAAGCATAGCAAAGACCAATGATATTGGTTATTCTTCTTCAAACGACATGCATCATTTTACTCTTTTCATACACAAAATATAACTTGAAAGCATGTATACTGCATAATTCATTGGCAATCTATTCTTGTACACCCATCCTCAATCCATATGAGAACTTTTATTACCACACCAAGAATGATGAAAAAATACCAAAGATAATTATTCTCAACCCTCACACAACACCGAATAATATCATCACAGAAATAACTCATAACATCAAACATGTTTTTCAATCACTTTTCTCCAAAGATAAATACATCGACATCACTTCAAAATAAAGGCTTTCTTATTTTTAATATATTGAGGAACTCATCTATATTTCTCCACACCGCTCAAAGATTTCATAAGAACATACCATTATTTCCAAAACCCAAGCATCCAAAAAGTTCATCTAAAAACAAAGTGCACTGTCATTTCAGAAACTTCTAAAACTATCAACCACTAGACCAAGCAAAAACATTCCTTAATGCAGAGATTCATTCATTACCTTTCAAATCGGATGAATACCTTTGTCAGTAATAACAAAAGGTTAAGGAATTTAAACCACAAAGCTTCAACTCCTATCAATGATTGTCAATAACAAAGTCACAAACTCAAACAAGTAGTCATGACACACTATCATATAACTCCTCAAACAAATATTACTTTTGATCCATGACATTTCTATTGTTATGTTACAATCAAAAAAAGTTGTCTCGAATAACACAGTCCATAAAAATTCATCACCAAACACACTGACCACCAATTTTGTGCAAACATTATTCATTATGGCTTTTACTTCATTGTTCATAGCAATACTTGTTATGAAAAAGACATTATGTGAGCCAAAATAAGCCATTTCTCTTCCTTAAAAACACTATCTAGTTCCCTGGCTAGACACTAGATTCATCAGCACCTTCAGAATTGAGCATCAACCTCACTAAAGAATTGTCAATGTACTTCAAACTTGAATTTCAAAAACATATGCAGACCACTGTAATTAGTTCAATAAGAATAAACATAATGAAATAGTGGCATTTACAAGCCATTTCTTTACATCTTATACCACCAAAAACAAATGCAAGAGGTCATACCTCATTCTAGACTCCATAGGGGTAAAATATATTACCATAATAGACTCCCCCTGAGTCTTTGCTTCTTCTCAAGACTTGGAAGGCAACACTTGTGCAAGGAGTGCACAAGGAGTTTTCTCATAAGCATCTTTATTGCTCTTCTTGTCATCTTGATTTCTCCTTCTTCTCCACTCCAATGAAGACTTTTTCACTTGTTTGCTTAAAGTAATTATCTTTCTATTGAATTCGCATTGTTGTACTTTATGCCCAATATTATTACATCTGAAACAAATGACTTTGTGATTGTTCTGAGAAATAGAAGACTTCCTACAGACATTTCCAACATTTTTCCCTACATTATTATCACTTGTATTTATTCTACAGTCTCTTCTCAAGTGACCAAAATTGTTACAGTTGTAACACACCACATCCTCATTTCTAGGGACATTAGAATGATTCTTATTTGACGATCTTATGCAATCAATTGCATTATGACCATAGTCATTACAAACATAACAATATCCTTGGAAAGAATGATTATACCTGAATGAATGATCATGCCAAGGATGTGAAGATTTGAAGAAAATTTTCCTTTCTCTATGAATACCTTTAGATTGTCTTCTAGTTTCAATGTTATCCTTTGATACAACAATATTGTAACCAGGATCAACCTTCATTCTTGGTGTTTGCTTGGCTATAAAATTCTTTCCATCTGAAGTAGTAAACACTATTTCATGTTTAGATTTGTCTGCAGAGCTTTGTCCAACCTCATATCCCACTCCTATAGGATCTTTAGAATGCTTTTTCCTGCCCAACATCTCATTCAATATATTAGTACTATGATCAAATTTATGAATTTTACTAGATTGAGCCTAGATACTTTCAAGCTCTTTTCTTAAAGCAACTACCTCTTCTTCAAGTTTTAGACAAACAATCCTTTTAATATCCAAATCAAAACTCACAATGTCTGCTATCCTCTTATATTCTTCAATTTCAATTTTCTGACTTATAATCATATCATCCTTAAGAGTTAGTTCTTTTAACAAGGAATCATTATCTGAACATTTCCTTAAAGAATCAATCTCATTTTCTAGTTTATTACACAATTCATCCTTGTCTTTTAACTTGACTTCCAAACTCTCTTCTTGCTGAAGTTGTCTTGTTAAAAACTGGTTTTCTTTTCTAAGTTGTTTAATAGTATCTAAGGAACATAGGAGTTCACCTTCCAAATCAACCTCACTTTCTGGTTCATCATATTCCTATTCAGAGTTAACTTCATCCAAAGATTGATCTACTTTTACACAAGTTTCTTGATCATTTAAATATTCATTAATGATCTCCTTGTACTTCTTTTCAAAACTATGAAGGTTTACACCTTCACTCTCAGATGTTTCACAACTTATTTCAATATCCAAAGATATCTCCTCTTGTAACTCACTATTCTAATTCATTTCAGTCAACTTGTCGCAAGCTTCCTTAGCAATGTTTTAATGAATGACTTTTGTAATGACTTTATTTGGCAAGTTATTAAAAATAGCATTTATAGCTCTGGTATTGAATTCAAGTCCTTTCTTCTCCTCAAGAGTGGAAGGAGATGTTGCAGATGTAGTACAACCCTTTTCAACTATTGCCCACACTTCAGACCCTAAAGAAAGTAAGTATGCTTCCATCCTATGTTTCCATATAATAAAGTTTGTACCTTCGAACTGAGGAGTTCTAGATCTAGGATACTCTACCATTTTAGAGACAATGTTTATGAATTCTTCCTCATTATTCCTTATACTAGATTCAGGTTGAACATCATAAATATCATTTTACTAAGAACATCTTTTTCCCTTATTCCTTCTGTTCTTCCCCATATTAACAAAAGTACTCCAAGAAACAAGGAGCAATTCTAGGTGGTTTAGACCTATCAGAGGACCCTACGCTCTGATACCAATTATTGGAGTTTTGGACAGACACTGAGAGGGGGGGTGAATCAATGTCTAAACTTTTTCAACTTCGACCAATATTTTTAAATATGATTTCCTTTTCTTTCAACAATAGAGTAGAGTAATCACTTTTGAAAGCACAAAGATATGACAGCATTAACTCAGTCTATTAGACAACTTATGAAAATATGATTTTAGTGAGATATCTTGCATTTTCCAAAACAATTTTGGCTGACATTGATTAACAATCAAAGCATGATGACAGTGCGGGTGCAACTCATAAGACTGTGCAAATGATGATCAACATTATTGAATCACTTCTTAAACAACTGATTTGAATGCAACTTTAAAGACAAGAAAGGTATTGAGACAACAAACACCTTTAGCAAATTATAACTATTCTTGAGCAATGAATCAAATGAGAACTTTTAAGCTTCCTTTTGAATTAGACTCTTCAACAATGACTTGTGTAAGATATTTGAACTAAATATTTGCAAATATGAAGGAACTATCATTCAACAATATTCAGACTGATGAAAATTATCACAATCAAGAAACATTATGACATCAAAACAAAGAGACCATAAGATAAAGGATTTGTTGAGTGGAAAACCCTCCTGGGGTAGAAAAACCACTCCTAAACTGCCTTACTGGCTTAATCTTCAAAAACCACTGTTAACAATGCCTTATAGGCTAATTTCTGAGCACCAACTCAAGGAGAACCAACCCCTCATTTTGAAACACCAATTTCAAGGAACAACAACCCCTTAAATTATTTTTAGAACAATAATAATATCAGAGGATCTCTCTGTTTTCAAGTAAGCTCAAGAAAATCAACACTCTTATCTACCTAATACCCTAAGAATCCAACTCTTTGAATCCTTAAAATATTAAATAGAAAAGAATTACATCTCTGTTCTGCATCATTTTTTCCAAATTTTGTATTACAGAGTTTTTCAATTCATCTCTTGATACAGTCAAAATAACTATGTCTCAGAATTACTATCCAGAACTACCTTCAATATTCACAACACAGCGTTTTATACATCTTTTCCAGTGTGTAGTCTTCAAAGAGATTTGAGGTCAAAGGAGAGCTGAAACCTCCTTTCTATTTTCAGGAAAAAGGATGCCAAAAAAATAAATGTCTGCAAGAGTAACGCCAGTGCAATAGGCTGTCAATAAACTAACAATCATAAATCAAAGTTCCTTCTTGAAATTGCAAAGCCTTTCACAAAAACCAAATGCTTCATTAAAACAAAATACTCATTTGAAACTGTTTTTAGAAAATCATTATGCTAAAACTATGAAGTTTTGTAATTAATGTAATGGGTCAATAACGAAACTGGCAGAGAATTTAAGAACCATGACTGCCCACATGCTGAAAATCATGAATCTGAAAACCCCCATGATGAAACAATAATCTCTTCAATGAATGAAGTGAAATCAAATTGAAACTGACCCATTATTTCAAAACCACGACTACCCAAATTGAAACTCAAAGAATATTCTACCATTTAACCGTTCCATTTAAAGAATGAACTCAATAAACATTTATATGAGTGAGTCAAAAATATGATTTGCATAAAACTAATCATGCAATGAAAAACGACTCCAGCCAAAGAGATTTCCAAAAAGTAATGCCCACGGACTGCCATTTGCAAAATAAAAACACCAAATAAAGATACATGTTTGTGTAGCAATAAATAAATACCAGAGATTTGATGCCAACCAATGACTTCCATCAAATAATGAAAACCAATCTGCAGGTCAAGCTTCCAGCTAGACAGGCGCACCAAACATAGCAGCCATACCATTCATTACTGAAAAAAAATGAATTTCACCCTGACAATGTTGTTATAGCCAGCAACAATAGTAAAGAACAGTTATGAAACTTAATCTCTCATGATGGCGGCCAGGCTAGGGTTCCATACCCTTGCAAAGAGATATCATAAAAAAAAATGCACTTTTCCCTATTCTCTCCTTTCCATCGATGACTTTGTTGGAATGAAAAGAGATTTGAAATCCATACAAAATCAAAGAAAATAATGATCACCATAAAGGCGTCGACCCAATATATCCACCAAAGATGTCGACCATAATGATAATAGAAACCATCAAGTAGCATGCACTAATACTTTCAAAGTAACATTCGATTTTTTGACAAAGAAATTCATAATACCGACATAAGCTCAAGGAGAATGATGGATGTCGATGACTTTAACCAAAGTCATTTTCAAATTCAAAAAGGTTGATAAAATGATGAAGCAAGTCAAAGCCACGTCCCTTTTGAATGACCTTTAAAAATAATGCAAATAAGATGTGATTTTAAATAAAATCAATTTCCAATGGTATCACATTAAATTGTTCCCAAAACTGATCCTTTCAAGAAATGCCATAAATATGACTTTTTGCCAAATCATGTAAAGTAGAACGAATATTCAGGAAATTAACCAAAACCATGTGAAAGTTGAGAATGGTGAATTCTCCATGAAGAGAATAATAAACTTATGCCAAGTTTAATGGAATAAGAAGGCATTGATGTAAATAACAAGTTGTCTAAACTGAAGCAGAGTATTGAAATATTGAACCACATATTCCATGATCATCATAGCAATTCAAATACTACAAAGCAAACCATGAATTCTTATACCTGAACGGGTGAAGACCAAAGTCACCATCCTGAAATTGAAAAGAGGACCTGAAGTAGAAGACCAATACCATGAACCAAGTACAAGTACAAATAAGATAACCTATGTCTAGACGAAGCTCAACTAGATCAGTACCATAAGATATTAAAATTCTGAAAGTAAACTTTCCACTGAATGCCAAGACAAGTAAACCATATAGAAAAAAGAAACCAAACTAAAACTGTCAACAAGTAGAATCAACTGAAAGGGATTTTGTCATCAAGGACAAACCATATGATCACAACTGAGAACCAACATATGTATCTAGTTATTATAGTTTTGTTGGCTAAAACCCTATTGAAAATGACGTGTAAACTGTTAATTCCAAGGCATATGGTCATCTCCTTATCTTGGAAATTCCAAATAATAAAACTTCTAAAATTTGTGATGAGCCTACCAATTTCACTCCTACTCATATGTTTAATACTTATGGTTTTTCCCAAAATAGTGATTCTAAAGTTCATTATCATTTGTAGGTATGTGCAAGATCATGATGGGCCAAAAAGTGGTGATATAATGGGTATGTGTAGGGTATGTGGCTGACGACTCTTTTTTACCCAAAAATGATGAAACAAAAAGGGTTTTTAAAGGAGATTCTCAATTTTCCACCAATATAAATTATGCTTTACTTTGAATTTAATAAATAATTATTATTCATTTTCTATTTGAATTACATCTAAAGTCTTGATTGATAGGTTGATTGAAAAGCATCTATAGCTTTCAAATGGTATCACATTTTTTTTTATCCAAAACATGCAAAAAAATAATATATGAATTTCATGAAGTTTT
Source organism: Sequoia sempervirens (assembly GCA_007258455.2). NCBI lineage: Eukaryota > Viridiplantae > Streptophyta > Pinopsida > Cupressales > Cupressaceae > Sequoia > Sequoia sempervirens. The sequence goes on along the minus strand of VDFB02271358.1, from coordinate 387,901,551 downwards.
GACCAAGTTAAGGTGGACATATGAGTTTTTATATTTTTAAAAAGTTGTAATAAAAAAATCATAATTAATTATTTACTTGGAAAAAAATTACAAAAAAATATGCATCACATTGAGACATGGGTCCTCTACTTATATATAAAATATTATAAATTATTTTTATCATTTTATTATGGTTAGGGTAGTCAAACATATACCTACTTCTTATTTTTTCCTTGAAATTTAAGTACTACTGCATCGAAATTTTAAATTTTCACCAAATAGATTTTTTTTAAATAAACCTAGTAGTTTAGAAACTATATTCAATTTGCTATAGATTCTATTCTTACATATTTTTGAAATAATATAGATAACTTATTTAGACTTTTACATCAAGTTGCCTATCTTTGATTTTTCTAAATTTTTCACCACTTAAGGGCCTTTTTTTCCATGATGATCCTCCACATACCCTTGTAACTAATTTGTAGCTAGATTATTTTTGTTCATTGTTAACTAGTTATGTTTGATGTATATATTATCTAGATATTGTTGTGATCATCAAAGATCTTTATATGTAGTGTCCTCAATCTATTTTTTTCTTAATGCACATGTAACATTTTTTAGTACCATCAAAACTCTTTTGTAATCTATATTAATAATTTTATCTGATATACATATTTGCTAGCCATATGAACTACACTTATAATTTTCTTATCACACTATAATAGTGTTAATACTTTCTCTCAAAGTAGGCATAAAATTTAATCACAATTGGGATGGGTTTGAAATTTTCATCATTACAACTTAATTTCTGACATTAGAAGAGTGTGTGGATTTGTTTGAAGAAAATTCAGACTATAGTTAAACTACTTTTATTTTGATATTTGATAGACATAATTGATTTTTGGGTGTATACTTTTTTATTAAAAGAAGCAAACAAAATTACAAATAATAGCTCATATCTAAAAAAGAAAACAACAAGAGCTTACAAAGATTAACCAAAAACGATCATTATAAATAAGTTCCCACCTATTTAATATCTAAAAGTTACTGATAAGATCTAGAGAAAGAAACCACTAGAAACGAAACAGAGTATGGAATAGCCACACAAATAAACCATCTACGCACTAAAATTGTAACATAACCTCTCATGCCCAATATTCAAAACCTTAGCTTTGTAGCACCTATAGACATATGCTTTGTTCCACCTCAACTAAACCTATGAGAAGTATGATTTACAAAAGGTTTCCAACAGTTGCATAGTGAGAAACTTTGTCTTTATCAATTTCCTTGTCCTTCTAAAAAATACCATATGGAGATTCACTCGTTGACCTGTCCCAATTCCACTGGGAAAAAGAGAAAGAAATCTAAGACTACCCTAAACAACATTCATGGAGTGTTTGATTTTCCTTGTTCAATGTTGGCATGCAACTAAAGTAGAAGATTAATTTTTACAATAAGAGAGATGTTGGATTGAGAAATTGGTAGGTTCTCAATTTGAAGGGACAAGTTGGCATTAATAATTTGAAATTCAATCTTAAAAAGGAGGATGGTATTGGAGAAAGTAGCAAGAGAGTGTAGCTTTCAAATTAAATTCAACATCTTATGCCTGCAAGTGTAGGAGGGAAAATTGAGGGATTGAGAGGCACCCAAATGAGTAGCTTTCCAAGTCCACACTCTAGGGAATAAGGTAGGAAGAAAGGTGAAAAAAGTTCCATAAACTACGAGCATGTATGCACAACCAAAAGGAATACTTTATAAACTCCATTTTAGCACAAAATGGGAAAGTGGGAGGGGGGAGAAACAAACTTAATGCAATTACCAATCAAAAGTTTAACATGGAGCACTTTCCAAACAAGGATTTGAGACTGAGAATTTGCTTTGGACTTTCAAATTTGAGTGTTGAGTTTGTTCCACTTGGACTTTACAAAGGCACAATTCCACTTCTCAATTAGGTGGAGTGAGATGGAGATCAAGGGGAGGAGATTTTTATATATGGTTTCAAGGGGGAAAGTGTGGATGTTGTGAGCATTAGGATATCTTTATTCATTCAAGAAGTTAGCATGATACTCCAAGGATAATAAGTTATGAAGTTTGGGAGTGACTAATTTTTGAATTTCATGAATTAGTTGCTTATCGAAATATGAGAGGTGGAACTATGATTTAAGAATCTACCATGATTTCTATTGGAAGGTAGAGCCATCCCATAAGTACCTAAAATTTTGAATTCCTTTTTTGAAAAGGTACTTTACTTTAATTCTATTGATAGTACCTAAAGGAAAACCATTTTGATGAACCAACCGATTCCACCAAATAGAAGAATAATGAAGGTTAAGGCCATGGCTAAGAGGCTGATCAAACCAAATGAGTTTTTTGGAGGTAATTTTCCAATATTTCTAGATAAAATTGAAGGGGGTGGATCTATGGGTTTTAAAAGAGGGAGCTAATAGAAGATTGTCAAGTTCTAGTTGGTAGTAGCCCAGGGATGACTAGCAGAGGTAGATTGAATTCATTATTTCACCAAGTTCTTACAAGAGGTATCTCCCTCCAAAGCTCTAATTATCCATTTAGTATTAAGTAAGATTCCTTGAGTATACGAGTCAATGATTCCAAAGCCACCTTTGTCCTTAGGTTGGATGTAATGATGCCAAGAAAAATGGAATCCCTTTTTATCTCCCCATTTTTCCCATAGAAATTTTTGATTATTTGAGTTTATTGAGTGTAGTAGTTTGTGGAAGGTGGCCAACATGATATGTAAACATGACTAGCAAGAAAAATTTTATTTACCACTTGTATCCAACTAGCCATGGAGAGGAATCTATTAGTCTAGCTTAGAAATTTGACTTTGATTTTGTTCAAAAACTAGTTCCATATGTTTTAGAGAGAAACACTAACACTAAATGAAATGCCCAAATATCTAGTGATTGTACCATGATTTATTCTCTTCCATTCAAATAGAATCCAAGATAGATGGGGGTTAGGTAGAATTATTATGAATTATGTTTTGTGTATTTCTAGATTAGACCTAAATATGACATAAAATAGGTCTAGGGTATCAATGATATTATCCACCTCATCTATAGAATTTTAGATAAAAGTCGTACTATCATTTTCAAAATGAGAGTTTAGGGAAGTGGCATTGTTAGGTAAGGAAATCACATGGATAAGATAATTGGAATTATCATGGAGAAGTAAGCAACCAAGGGAATCAACAAGGACATAAAGAAAAGGGGCAAGGGGGTAGCCTTAGCGTATAGATCTTTGTAATGTGAATTGAGGGAGACATAACCATTAATAGATAATATTTCATTAGTATCAATAAATAATATTTTGATGTGATCAAAAAATTTATGACCAAATCCAATCCATTTCATCATGTTAAGGATGAAGAGCCATCTAATATGGTCATAAGCTTCATCAAAATCTAATTTGACAATAAGAGAATCCTAGGTTATTTGTTGGGCCCATTCAACAGTCTCCCAGGCTAGCATAAGATTGTCAAGGATAAATCTTCTTCCCAAGAATCCAATTTTTTCCTGTTGCACTATCGTTTGGGTAATAGGTTTAATTCTACAAGCTACAACCTTAGCTATGATTTTATATAGGAATTTTTAAGCAAGATTATGGGCCACCAACCAGCCATAGTGCCTTAATATTTTCCTTTAGAGATGAGTTTGATAAGGCCTTGGTTAATAATGGGACCCAAAGAACTAGCCTCAATTCCTTCTAGATACACATAGTATAATTCTTCACAAATTTAACACCACAAGTCTTTATACAATTCAACTAGTAGACCATCCATTCCCAGGCTCTTCTGAGTAGCCATGTTATAAAGGGCTTCATCAAATTCTTTCATGGATAGGGGTTTTTCAATAAAGTTATTGTAATATTCAACAATCCTACTAGGAATACACTTAGCCACACTATCTTCAAAAATGGAGATTAATGGGTCATCTATTGTTTCATTAATGAACAACTATTTATAGTACTCCAAAAAAATTTCTGCGATGTTTGAGTGGTTGTTTAGAGGGGTTCCATTAGCAAATTTAATGACAAAAATCTGATCCTTTTTTTGTTTATGTTTTAAAAATTTGAAGAAGAATTTGGAGCATCAATCACCATCTTTGATTCATTACAGATAAGAAAAAAATTGTGCCCCCTTACCTTTGTAAACAACCAATTTTCTAAGAAGATGCTCAGTATGCACCACAAATTGTTGGGTTGAAAGGTCATGGTGATTGAAAGCCAATAGAGACCTGCCACAAACTAGTTTCCCATTGAGATTTTTTTTAACTTTCTACTTTTAGAAACTACTCTTCAATCATACTCATGAAGGAAAGAGGTACAAGGAGTGATATCTCTTTCCCACAAACCAAGCCACCTATCATGTTGGTGTTTTGGCTACTCATTCCAAGTGACTAAAATACCATCAATACAATATTGTTGTTGGAGGTATGAGTAACATTGAGCTTGAAGGGGAGGTCATTAGGAAGGGATGGGGAATTGGAGAAGGATAGAGTGGTAAAGATGGTGAAGTGGTTAGAAAGGGTGGTTACGATGTCAAAAATGGACTAAAGGACATGATAAAGAAGGAAAAATACAATAGTTGGGGGAGATATATAATCTATCAATATGACTAATCTTCCTCAAAAATATTCATGATAATCAAACCAAGTGTACCAATGGGTCATGTGAAGGTCCTTTTTACCCAAAAGAGGATCGTAATCACCCAAAGCATGAGGAGTAAGAGTCCAAGTATAAAACTCCAATTGATACAAGTGATATGGATTGTCCCAAATACAATCAATGGGGTGTTCCACCATGTTGAAATCCCCCTAGCATCCAATCCTAAAGTAATGTTTTTCCTAAGGGTGTGTTTGGGGCATAGACTAAGAAAAATCCATAGAAGGTACCCTAAATGATAACGGTTAACCAATACAACAATTATTTAGGTCACTCTCAGAAGCATCCACATGTTTAGCAATCCAAGGGGAAATACCAAGGACAACACCACCACAACCATCAAAATGATTGGTGTGAAAGAAGAGGGCTTCTTACAAAATGGATTCAAGAGTGGATTTTAAATGAACAACACTAACTTTAACCTCTTAAAGCATGATAATATCAAAGTGGTGGCTCTAGATAGATTTTATAACATGATATTTAAATGATAGGGGATTGTTAACTATCGAACACTTCAAGACTAGATATTGTAGTTCATTGATATTTATTGTTTTCTCTTAACTACCCTTAAGTTGTTACAAAGAGACAAATCCCTAAAAGAGGGAGAGTTGTGGGGAGAGGCAAGTGAAGAAAGAGAGGTAAGTTGATGAAGGGTAGAAGAGGGTGGTTGTGAAAAATTTGTAGGGGTTGGAGAAGAAGTCTTAAGGGTAGTCAAGGGCTTAGTTGAAGTAGTAATAGAAGGAATGTCAGGGTGGGGATCATTGGGAGTTGAAGGCATAGAACGAGGCTTACAAGAAGGGTAGTCTCAAATAATACATGACATTCCTGAAAAAAGTAGAAACATGCATTAGGCTTATTGTGGTAGGAAATATGTTGTTCAATCACAAACCCAACACCTACAAGTTATGTCCATTTCAATGCAAGCTCAAGGCTGGACACATAGGCTAGAACACTTATCAACATTTTGTTTGCATTATAGAACCTTGCCTAGTTGAGAGGCTATTTCATTCATGGAAGGGTGGAATGCTAAATTTAGGAAAGGGAACTCAATCCACATCAAATATTTCAATTTTGAGATGTAATGAAAATGAACGTCAAGTTCCTAGGCTTGGACATATCAAGTCTAACCAAAAATTATCCTTGAACCATATTGAAGGACCACCTGAGCATGTTTAGAATCCAAAAATGTGCTTGAACTACATAGCCTCTATCCAGTTCCTTAAAATATTTTATTGCCTAGCCTTTAAGCTCCCAAGTGTTATGGATCCAATTAAAAAATTATTGTTTTGAAGGGACTTCTCTAAGAACAAAAAAGAATCAATGATTTTTCTTTGCAATCAAAAATAACATTCATTATATAATCTAAAAATTTGAAAGAAATGACTTTACCTTGAGAATTTTCACCAAAAAGGGATGAGGCATTTGGGTTTTAGGGATTTTGTCTAGTGTGACTTCATTCTAACATGGCATGTTGGATGGGTCCCCACCTTGTTGGGTTGAAGTCGATTGTAGTGGAAGTTTGTTGAGATTCTTTGCCTAAATACGTGTAGTGTCAGAAAAATTATCCCTTTTCCACACTTAATTTGGGAATATAATTAATAATAAAATGAGCCTAATGTTTCCTTAATTTAGTGTTGTAATATGTCTTTCACATTCACATTAAGTTTAGGGCCATTTTAAACTAAATGGACTTAATTGTGCCCTATTTAGGGTGATGTAAGGTTTAGCTTTACTCTTTCACACTAATCTAGGGCTTTATTAATTAATTGAGGTTAATTTTCCTTAATTTTCCCTTTTAATTCAAATCCAAACCTAATTAAACGTAAATTCTAAGGGATAAACCATGACATTCATAAATTCCATTTCACAACACTTAACTTTGGAAGATGGGTGTCCTAGGTAGGTGACATAGGACCCATTTTCCACATGGTGAATGGGTCCACGCTTAGTCCTAGGACCCTGATTTTTCATAACATTTCACCTTGTCTGATTTTTGTCCTAGGTAAGTGATCTAGGACCCATTCGCCTTCTGGTGAATCGGTCCATACTTAGACTTAGGACCCCTCTTTGAAATATATTTTTGGTGGTATTTTAATTATTTCAAATCTATAATTCAATGTCAAGTTGTGATATTTGAATTTCAAGAATTAATGATAAGATGTATAAATAAGAGGCTATTTTGCTTAATTTCACCTAGCAATTTTTATTCAAGCATCCTAAGACTTTCATGAGATCAAAAATTTTCACAAGAGCATTATAGGAGCATTCAAGAGCATTTCTAAGGAATTCAAGGGAAATTTTATAGAATATTATTGCAACAATCAAGATTCCATTGTCATGTCAATATTTTATTGCATCATGCATGTTGTTTAAGCTAATATGGTGATGTAGTGTTTAAGATCAATGAAGCATATTAAAGGAATTGTTTCACATCAAGTTTCACGATCAATATCTATGTCCATGGAGACCACTTCATGCTAGTTTGCAAATTTGTTATCCAAGGTTGCAAATAATGTGTCATTGTTTCATGTTTCATTGTTTCATCCTTCATGCTTCATTGTTTCATCATAGGGTTTAATTAAAAATATTTGGTTTGACTAAGGAAAACCTCTATTCCTTAACAAACAACATATTTCTCTCTTTCATGTGTGATTGCAAGTTTTTGGGCTGAAGATCATTTGAAGAGAAAGATTGGAGAAAGTTGTAAAGTTGTCAAAGTTGCAAGAAAAATTTTCAAATCTCAAAAATTGATCTACAAGTTTTATTTTTGGCTTTTCGACAGTGAAGAACTGGAACTGGGAGTGCAGACATAGAAGAACAAAACTCATAAATTGATTTTCAAGAGCCCTAGCTAGGACCCATTTTCCATAGGGAAAATGAGTCCTCAGTGAGGTCTCAAAAAGAAACTTTGGTGATAGGTACATAGCATTTTACCGTTTGCAAATCTATATTTTAATAGTTATTTCTATTAAGTTTTAGATCTATCATCTTATAACATACATATTGAATGAAACTAGGATAAATTGGTTCATCATAGTCTTCATTTTGGTGACCCACATTTTTCTATGTTTCATTATGGTTAACCCGACCTTTTGAGCATTGTAATTATCTGATTTTGGAGTCTTCTTTAATCATATATCTAGATCTTGCATGCATTTATATATTTTTGCATTAAATTAGGTCTCATTTCTAGTTTCTAAATTTCATTCAACTTTGCATCTCATTAAAGGTTTTAGGATTACATAGTTTGCATTCTTTAAATCTGAAAATACAAAAAAAATAGTCATTGTATATCATTTACATAGCATTACATCATTTCAACTTGAATCTAAAAATTGAAACAAAATTGCAAAAAAAATTGCATATCAAATTAGGTTTTCTAGGTTGTCATTTTATCACATTTTACACTTGCATTTCACATTACATTTATAGAAAATTATATTGAAACTTCTAACAAACTAGAATCTGAAAACCACTAAAAATCACTTAAAAATCATTAAAAAAAATTCAAATTCCTCATCTAGGACCCGTCCATCCTTGGGCGAATGAGTCCCTAATCAATTCATAATCTTATTTTTTATGCATTATTCATTTTGGCATTTATCTTTGTTGCTTTCAGATTTTTGTTACTATTTACAAAACTTTTTTTTCATCAATTTCATCATATTTAGCTTAATTTGATAAATTTAATGCATTTTGTGATTTCAAAATTGCATTTACAATATTTTATTTTTAGATTTTTGCATAGCCTAATCAAAAAATAACCTTTGTTTAAGATCTAAAAATTGTATTTACACATTGCATTCTAGGTCATTGCATTCCATTTTAACCCTCTTCCATTTTGGGTTGGCATTGAGTTTTTGAAACTTGTATGAGCTTTACAACTTGGTGTCCTATTAGCAATACTATTGTGAGATGTAGTTCAAGACTCATGTCATCCAGTGATACACCATTTGTCGTGGATCTTGGGTTTTCTAATTCTCTTTCAAATTGTGTCTATAATCAACTGCATATGGATCATAGCATGCATACCTTATTTCCCATGACTTCCCTTCCTACAAACAATGTGCATTATATTATTAATATTCCAGAAGAAAACATAAGGAGGCTAGATGAAGAATTAAAGATTTTACAAAACTTTGTGAGAACCAAACCTATTGCTAGTAATGGAATTCCTCTCATCAAGAATGTAAGAACAATGATTGAAAATAAATAAGGGATAGAATTCATGTGCTCCTTGGTCCATATCATTCAACGTAATTTTCCTCCTCCTCAACCCACTTTCAATACATCTCCCATACATAAGAGAGAAGAACCAACAAATTTTGATCACTTTACTACTCCTAACACATCCTTTTCTAAAAAAGGAAAGGGTTTGTAGTTAGAAGAAGAAAGTGATGACAACGTAGTAATAAAACCAAAAACAAAGAAACCACGAGTGCATGATCATCAAAAGATACACTTACAATAGATGTATGAACCTCCTAAATCTCTTTATAACCTATTACAACAATCCAAAACTAAGATAATCTTCTATGCTCTTTTATGTTGGCAACTAATCGAATTACCACCTAAACATGCAAACTTGACCAAAAGAAAAAATAATAAGAATGAACCATATTATGCTTATCATATATTCTTTTTCCATCACACCAAAAATTTTCATCCTTTAAAGAAAGTATTGAAGAAGTTTGCACCCTCTAAGAATTAGACTTGACTAAAAAAGCATGCGTCTTTCTCCATGCCATTTAATAGTTGTAAGGTCCTATCATCCTCACAATTGCATGTTATACATTTATTGCAATTCATTCTCTTTATGGGTATGTGCAGGATCATGGTGCGCCAAAAAGTGGCAATATTTGTAGGGTATGTGGCTGACGACTTTTTTTTCACCCAAAATTAACAAAACGAAAAGGGTTTTTAGAGGAGATTCTCAGCTTTCTGAAAATATAAATTATGATTTAATTTGAATTTAATAAATAATTATTATTCATTTTCTATTAGAATTACGACTAAAGTCCTGATCGATAGGCTTATTGAAAAACATTTATAACTTTCAAACGGTATCATATTTTTTGAATCCAAAACATGTGTCACATTCTATGCTTCACATACTATAGGATTAAAAAAAAAAAATTAAATTTCATGAAGTTTTGACCAAGTTAAGGTGGTAGACATAATGAGTTTTTATATTTTCTAAAAATTGTAATAAAAATTCATAATTAATTATTTACTTGGAAAAAATTACAAAAAAATATGCATCACATCTGCACATGAGTCCTCTACTTATAAAGAAAAATCATACAAAAAATATTATCATTTTATTATGGTTAGGTGGTCAGAATGACACTTACTTCTTATTTTTCCTTGAAATTTAAGTACGCATTGAAATTTCAAATTTTCACCAAATAGATTTTATTTATTTTTAAATAAACCTAGTATTTTAGAAACTGCATTCAATTTTCTACAAATTCTATTCTTACATATTTTTCAAATAATATAGATAACTTATTCAAATATTTACGTCAAGTTGCCTAACACTGATTTTTCTGAATTTTTTGCCACTTAAGGGCCTGTTTTTTGCATGATGATCCTGCACATACCCTTATCACAAGGAGCTCATTCTCATCACCTACCCTGGCTCATCCTTGTCCTGCACTTAGTGGGGGCAAGGGGTTAGTTAGTCTTGTCCTAGTTTTGGCATTTGATGTTATCCCTATGGCTAGTTTCCCACCTTTTGTATATACTAATCGAGATTGGGATGCAAACGACTTGCTATAGGTTGACTCACATGTGCCTTACTATTCTTTTTCATTATTTTCCTTTTCATGTCTCTTGATGTGACTGCATGTGTGTAATGTGATCCCTTGTAATGTTTTGTTTGATGTCTCTCTCTTTTTGTGCATTCCTCTATATGTACCTACATGAAATTCTATATGTCGTAAACATTTTATCTTGTCTTATTTTTTTCCTTTTGGGGATGATGCAAGGTGTTGAAACATTTAGGTCTCTTCCATGTTGAACCAAAAAATATTTTACTTAATTTTCACTCTCTTTGTATCATCCTTCCAATTCTCTGAGTATTTGGGGAATGATAACATTTTCGAGCTCTATAACAATATTGTAGCAAAGATATACTAACCCCGAATCCATAGATCCCTTATGTAATTTTGGGGGAAACCCCTCCCTCCTATTTCCTGACATTGATTTATTTCAGAAACATATGATTTGGCATAGGGATTTTTGAGGAATCGCTCATGTCTTAGGATTGAAAATTGGCTTCTTTAAAGTAATTTCTCACAACAATGGTGTTAGAAACCACTTTAAACTTTGGGCATACATTGATAATCTCTTTCAACATTTTTCATGTTTCATGGTTCAATTTTCTTTTTTCTTGTGATGCATCCTTTTCTTGGTGGTGTCATTGGGTTTGATGTCCTCCAAGAGTGTGATATTTCTTAGCATACGAATTTCCTCTTAGTGGTGATGCAACAAACTGCATTCCCTAAGTTATGAAACTTTCACTCTTGACTTTTCCTTTCTTGGAGACATTAGCCATGATGATCCCTAAGAAGAAGACCTTACATGAATGAAGCAAGATCCCCTTGAACAAAACCCTATATATAATGTTTATAAGTGTTTGGAATAACACAACTTATTGATCTTGTGAAGCTCGAACTCTAAAATAAAAGGCCACCTAGCATAACACACCTTTCTTTCCTATGAAGCCTTACATTGTGGTGCCTTATTGAAGTTGTCAGTAGGATAGATTTGATATGGTATGGGAGCCTAATATGATTCTCTCATTTTTCACCCCCTTTTATGATTTTTTTATTTTGTTTTGTTGTGCCTTATTGAATTTAACAAAGGGATAGCTTTGGTATGGTTAGTATGATGAGAACCTGACAAAGAAGCATGAATTTCTCATTGTATGGTGAGAGTTGACACAAAGGAATGACTTTCTCACTAAGACACTTTATTAGAAGACTCGCCTAGGTGATAGCCTAAACTTTTGCTACCTTAGAGTGAGTGCAAATCAATAGCTTAGATGTGTTACACATCGCATTGGACAATCTAGGCTTGATCTTCTTGGTCTTTGATGTTGTATGATTATGTATATTTGTCATTGATGCATAAATAAATGTCTTGAATGTCTACTTTAGTGCGAGCTTGATGTGGGGTCATACTCTCACTAAAGTGGGGAAAAATGTAGTGTCAAAAAAAGTATCCCTTTTCACACTTAATTTGGGAAAAATTAATAATAAAATGAGCCTAATGTTGCCTTAATTTAGTGTTGTAATATGTATTTTATATTCACATTAAGTTAGGGCCCTTTTAAACTAAATGGACTTAATTGTGCCTTGTTCAGGGTGTTGTAAGGTGTACCTTTACACTTTCACACTAATCTAGGGATTTATTAATTAATTTAGGTTTATAATTTTCTTTATTTGGCCCCTTTAATTCAAATTCAAGCCTAATTAAATGTAAATTCTAAAGGATAAAACCTGACATTCATAAATGCCATTTCATAACACTTAACTTTAGAAGATGTGTGTCCTAGGTAGGTGACCTAGGACCTATTTGCCACATGGAAAATGGGTCCTCACTTAGTCCTAGGACCCTGAATTTGTATAACATTTCACCTTGTTCAATGTGTGTCCTAGGTACATGACCTAGGACCCATTCGCCCTATGGAAAATGGGTCATCACATAGACCTAGGACCCCTCTTTGAAATGTGTTTTTGATAGTATTTTAATGATTATAAATCTATAATTCAATGTTAGCTTGTGATATTTTAATTTCAAGAATTAATGATAAGATATGTATAAATAAGAAGTTATTTAACTTAGTTTCACCTAGCAATTTTGATTCAAGCATCCTAAGACTTTCATGAGATCAAGCAATTTTCACAAGAGCATTATAGGAGCATTCAAGAGAATTTCTAAGGGATTCAATGGAAGATTTATAGAAGATTAAATTACAACAATCAAGATTCCATTCTCATGTCAAAGATGTATTGCATCATGCATGTTGTTCGAGCTAATATGGTGATGTAGTGTTCAAGATCCATCAAACATATTAAGGGAATTGTTTCACATCAAGTTTCATGATCAAGATTTACATCCATGGAGGCTAATTCATGCTAGTTTATAGATTAGGTATCATTTTTTCATGTTTCATTGTTTCATCGTTCATCCTACATTGTTTCATCATAAGGTTTAATTACCAAAATGGGGTTTGATGAAGGCAAACCCCTATTCCCTAACAAAAAACACTTTTCTCTCTTTGATGTGTGATTGCAAGTTTTTAGGTTGAAGATCATTTGAAGAGAAATATTGGAGAAAGTTGCAAAGTTATCAAAGTTGTAAGAAAAGTTGTCAAATCATAGAAACTGATTTACAAGTTTATTTCCAACTTTCCAATAGTGAACAACTAGAATATGGGAGTGTAGACATAGAAGAACAGAACCTAGAAACTAATTTTTCAGGAGCCCTATCTAGGACCCATTCACCATCGGGTGAATGAGGCCTTAGTGATGTTTTAAAAAGCGACTTTGGTGATAGGTACATGGATAAAAGTACAAAGTTGTGTCACACTTTTGGCCAACTTATCAGCACAAGTGAATTTTAGTATTTATAACTAAAAATCAATTTTGGTCAAACATATGATTAGGAAGATTCATTCTAGATAAGTTAAATACTTCTGCAACTTTTCCAACTAAAATTGTTGGCTAAATACATATGTAGCACCACTTTGAGGCCAATTTACTAAAAAGTGCAATTATTTGAAAAATTTAACATTTTAACAACTCCTACTCATATAAATAATATTATTTTTAAAATAGAAAAGTACCCTTTTGTAGATCGTTAAGTTTAGTTTTAAAATATATATTTATTTTAATAGTTCAATTATTATTTATGTTTTATTTTTATATTTTACTAAAAGTAGGTTATCAACACAAAAATATTAGGTTGATTATCATGCCAAGAAAAATAAGTTAAAACTTAGTAAAAAAAATTAAAAAACATATGATGCCCTAGAGAAAAGAATCAAGATTAAGATAGCATAATTTTTTTTCTATTTTAGATAAATATTTAATATAAAAGTTGACATCAACTAGAAACAACCACATTTTAATTCACACACATTTAAATATTTATTTAAAAAGATATATTTATTAAAATTACAAAAAAAATTATCCATGCCCTAAAGTTTACAATTATAAATATACACAAAAAAATTGAAGGAAAAAAAAAGAAAACTTACTATATAAAGCTTGACATCTCATCTAACATCATTTTCCAGCATTTTATCAGCAACTAAATTATAATGTTAATTTATAAAAAAACTATATTAAAATGTATATATTTTTTTTTCAAAAAAATACAAACATAAAATATACTAAAAAATACATATTTTATTAGTTTAGATCATTTCAAAATTCAAAACATATATGCTACTTTCTAGTGGTTGAAGTTTAAAAGTTAGATCAGTGTTGGTTGTTTCCTTTATAAAAGTGTGACACAACTTTGTACTCTTATCGACATAGCATTTCACCCTTCCTAGATCTGTATTTTAATAGTTAGTTCTATTAATTTTCAGACTTGTCATCTTATAACACATATATTGAATGAAACTAGGAGAAATTGGTTCATCATACTATTCATTTTGGTGAACCACATTCTTCTATGTTTAAATATGTATAAAAAATTTCAGTATCATTGTCTTATTTAAACCCTTGGATTTATTGTTTACCATCATTCTGCCCTCCCTCACCTTTTTTTCCTTATGGACACCTTGGGATTCAACGAATGGATTTTAGTTTCAGTTGATTGCACTACTTGTGGGGACTTGGAACGGGCTTTTTTGGCACGAAGAAAAGAGAAAACAATAGAAGGGTCCTAGTCTTTAGGTTTACCATTAAATTCTAGACTGGTACGCTATGAGCCAGGAGGTTTCTACCCCCACCAATTAGAGGAATTTCTAGCAATGACTATCCAGTCATGTAAATACATTGAGCATGGATTCTTCCCATCCCATCATTCCTCATTTCTCTCACCCTCAGAACCTTTTCGTATCATTTTTTTGTTGTCACCAGTTTTATACATATTATAAAATAATAATGCAAGCATGTATTTTGTCGGAAGATAAAAAATTGTTGTGTATGAATTCAATAAAGAAGAAAATGTGATTATAATAATGTAGTTTAGAATTAAAATAATAATAAATAATTTTATATATTTTTAATTTATAATATATCACATTTGCTTCTTTATTAAATTATAATCAATTAATTATATGTTTATTTTTATAAGATTTAATTATAATATATTACACTGTATAAAATATGATATATAATTATATAATATAATGCATAATGTAAATATAAATATAATAAATAATATATTATATTATATTGTATATATAATATATATCATTACATATAATATATTTTATTAATAATATAAATACATATAATTACCATTACATTATAGAGACTAAATTATAAACTTTAGTTATTTTTTATAATTTTTATATATTTTAATTATTTATAATTACCATATATATATATAATTTAGTTAAACATTAAATATATACTAAACTATATAACATATAGTGCATTAATATATATCTTATATAATTAATTAATTATATAATGTAATATATATTAATATATATTTATATAGTGACGTGCTATAGAATGAAAAATCCTAAATTTAAGATACTCAAGCTGGTGCTTCGGATGAATATGACGAGCAACGAGGGCTTCAAGGAGTCTACAAGTGGGGCTTGATTCATGGGCCTTCTCCGACATCGTGGAGGCATCATGGTGAATAAGGGAAGGATATTTTTCCTTCGTACCCTCTTGTAATTATCCTCATTTTTTGCAATTTCCTTGTGTGTTGTTCTTCATTTGTATGTGGGTTACCGTTGCCTATAGTTTTCTTTCACGGCTTCCAGCCTAAAAGGCCAAGCATATGTGGCCAAGGCCATGGAGGGGAGTTCACCCCCCTCCATCCGCCTAGGGTCTACCCGAAGGTTGGCAAGGCAACAATTGGAAAAAACCCTCCAAAATCCTTCTGTGAGGCCATTGTTGGTGACCATGCTGCAGGTATGGAGAGTGTGAATTTTGTGCTTGAAGATGCAGATGAAAGGGGTCTACGCTGGTGAGATTGAAGAAACTCAAGGTAACAATCTTTTAGACACTACTATAATTGTCCTTAACAATGATATGCTTGATTTAATCCATAAAGAGAGCCCGAGTAGACTCTTCGAGGTCGCACTCTTCATGGTTGTAGTCGACTTGGAGAATCTACCTGCTAGGAGTTACCTTGACAATTGGTTTGACACTGTGTGGTTTAAGAAACTTAATGTGCAAATATCTTTGTGTCATATGATTCAAAAAGGATTATTTCTAATTTACTTTAAAAATCATGATTTATGCAAGTTAAAATTTTAAACAAACCATATTGGAGTGTGGGGGAGTCTATTTTTAGGGTACTTTCATGGAAACTAGAGGCAAACTGTGACAAAATCCTTGCATTGTCGAGCCCTAGGTGGTTGCTTATGAAGAACGTCCCTCAAGATTTGTGGCCATTCATCCCTAAATTATTTGAGCCATTTGGAATGGTTATTAGGGTAGATAGACCCCGAGTCACACTCCCTAATCTGAATGTGAGGGTCCTGGTGTCTCTTAACCTAGGTGTCGGTTTACCTAAAAATATTGGCATTAGAGTTGAGGGCACCCTCCATGTTTTCCTGGTGGAAGTGTTAGGTGGTATCTAAGCATGCTACCTCTATAGGAGGGAAGGGCATCTGTGGAAGAACTACTAGTTAATTCATGGTGCTCAGCCTCTTGCCAAGCCACTTGGAGTTGTGGAATTTGCTAGTGTGTCGCCTGCTACCCTCATCACCTTAGTTTTTCACTCTACATCATCTCGTTTAGCTAGTGTCACCCCCTTTTTTGATGTGTCCCCCTTCGTTGTCCCCTCCCCCTCAAGTCCTCCCTTTGCATCGCCTCGACTTTCTAGAGTCTCCCTTGAGCCTGAAGCTTCCCCCTCGTTGTCACTTCTCCCCATCCAAACGACCAGGGTATGGTCCCTATATACAATCTCTTCTCCCCCCTCGTTGTTGAGTTGGCAGCCTTGCCCCTACCTCGTCCTTGCACTATTCCTTGATCTCTTCCCTCTACTCTAGTTGAGTTTGAAAAAAAATGTCTAGTACCTTACACTAGAAAGCATTATGAATAAAGGAAAGGATATAAAGAATAGCACTAGTAAAAAGGTTGAAATCATCAAAACTTATGTTAATGGAGTCATTATTGATGAGGAGACTATTGTTTCTAACACTCAAGAAAATGAAAAATGTAATGAAAATTCCTCCAAAGTAGGAAACCTAGTTCTTTTGAGGCTAATCAAGCTTCAAAAATCCCTTTGGGGGTGGGTAGTAGTAACCATAAACATGAAAATTGTATTATTCCTCTCTCCCTGGGGGACAGCAGGAAAACTACAATAGATGTTGGTGTTAAGCTTGACGTGGCCCCAGGTGAGGACCCTCCTAAGACCCTGACCAACATGATTAGGAAATGGTCTGTCAAGATGATAGACAACCCCCAAGAGGGATGTGCCATCCCTATGGGTAGCAGTGATCTTGTGAGCTCTATTGGGTTCCCTAGTTGTGAGGAGACCCCTAGAAGGATAGCGGGCCTCTCGAGAGTTTTGATCAAAGAGGACAGTGTGAGTGTTGTGAAGAAGCACCCTCTGGCTAAGGAAGACCCTAGCAAGAACTCGCGAATTGCCTTGGAAATGGTGAATCAAACCACTGGGGACTTTGACCCCACACCCCCTAAGGAACAAAAAAGTACGTAGTACATTGGCAATTTACAAGAATGGTCCCAGACTCATCAAAGGGAAGAGGAAAAAACCAGCATAGTGTTGGTTGTTCCCTCACCTAAAAGTATGGAAAATGAAGAGAATGTTATTAGATTCTTTGAAATGTTCAAGAATTCCAAAGAGGACTCTACTATCAAGTACAATAATGATAGTTAACTGCACCTCCTAAACTGTCAAAGGGCTAGAGTCCTCTGACAGGAAATATGTGATCAAAAGGTTTCTTAATTTGGAGAAAAATAAAGATTTTGTCCTACTGCAAGAACTCAAGGAAGTGGGGTTTTTGCTAGAGACCAATTTAAAGTTCATCTGGGGAGATTCTACGATCCTAACCTCCAACCACGACAAAGAGTTGTAATCTTGGGCTAGGATTACCATCAACAATGGCATTGTGATTCATGACAAGAGCAGAGAAGGTTTCATTCTAAACACCAACTTGAGGGACAAGCACTGCATTGAGGCAATGGAAACCTTGAGGAATATTAATAAATGGATAATGGCACATTGAAAGATGGAATCAAAATGTAAACTCATGGAGGTGCATCTTTAAGACAATTGGTAAAAAGAGGGCCTTGGATAGGAGAAGGGAGGAAAACTACCTCCAAGATGAGCTACTGGCTAATGAAACTAGAATTCAGGAAGTATATTATTATTTTAATTGTAAACTGCATTATTATAATCGCATTTTCTTATTTATTGAATTCGTACACAACAATTCTTTATTTGCGACAAAGAACGTGCCTGCATTATTATTATTTTATAATCTGTATAAAACGGGCGACAGCCAAAAAGAACGACAAGGAAAGGTACTGACCACGAGAGAAACGAGAAATGATGGGATGGGAGGCATCCGTGCTCGGTGCATGTATGGGTTCGATAACCATTTCGCTAGGTTTTCCGTTCGGAGAGCTTCGATGATCATATTCAATGCCTCGTGGAATTTTGGTGTGTATACTTGTCGTTTTGGAAACGTTAAAAACCACCGAATGGACGGCCTATACAAAAAAATATTACAATAATATTTCCTTATTATTCACGAAACCTATTATCTCCCAAAATTGAATTCCAACACAACAGTAAGAAAACCATACAGAATGACGAGATGACTTAGGTTTCTTTATAAGTCCGGAAAAGTGCGCTAAACTTCGATGGTAAGCGCCAAACCATACTCAATTTCAGCCCAGCAGTAAATAAATCTAAATGGCCATTAGTAGCAGCTCTGTAATTCGAGTGGGGTATGAGCTCACGATAGATGAAGAGGATATAGCCGATGTATTCTCCTTTCGCATCTTCCGCGTACCAAAGCCACTGCGAGACTCCAACGACCAATTGTACAGTCCACATCTCGTTTCCATCGGCCCTTTCCATTATGGGAAGGAGGAGCTGAAAGGCATGGAGAAATCCAAATCTGAGGCAGTCCGAAGAATGCAAAAGAGAATCGAGAGGGAAGATAAACCCATTTCTATCGCGTCAATTGTAGAAAAACGCATGGTGCACAAGGACAGGGAGATTAGGGAGTTTTATGGTGAACATATTCCCTATACTCCCATACAATTAGCCTGGATGGTCACCAGGGATGCTTGTTTTCTTTTTGAATTTCTTGTTAATTATGCAAAATTCTTTTCCAGTGGTAAGGATCTTTATAAGGAGGAAGTGACTGCATTTTCGTGGAAGTGTGATTCAATTTTTGATGTCACTTATCAGAATCCGACAAGGGAAAGAATTATGGATGACATACTTTTATTTGAAAACCAAATACCTCTTTGGGTTTTGCAGGATATCCTTCAAATTCAATTGGGTTCTAGAGATCTGGCCAACCAGAAATTAGACGCCTTAATGGATTTGTTGCTGAAATCTGCGACTAGACATAAAGTTTTGATGTGGTATACTCCATATTCTTACAACATGTGTTGTCATGTCCTGGAAGTAGTCTACCACGGCATGGCTGGCGCGGATATTACCTCCTATACTAGTATGGAAGCGCCAGAATTGCCGGCTTCCTCTCGCACTCACATACAATTCTACTTTGAAAATGGTATTGATTCAATCATCAAAGCCATTTGTGAACGTTGGTGCAAACCCTCCTCAAAATCGAGCCATGCCAAAGAGGTGAAGCTGGACCTTCTGAAACTGCCATCAGCAATGGAACTCACACAACAAGGAGTGAAGATCCATCCAGTATTGGTAGAAGAAGCAATAAAATGGGCATCGGGTTATCCAGCCATTCAATGGATAAGATTTGATGAGGAAACATCAACGCTTTACTTACCACAACTGAGGGTGACCCAGCAATCAGATTTAGTAATGAGAAGCATTATTGCAATGGAAGTGAGCACGAAACACAGGTATCATCCAAGACCTATGACTCAATTTGTCATATTTATGGATGAACTGATTGATACCGAAGAGGACGTTGCCGTGTTAAGGAAGGCAGATGTGATTAGAAACTTCCTTGGAAGCAACCAACAAGTGGCGGATCTGTTCAACTCCACAGCTGAAGGGATTGCCCCTATTCAGGGCTGCAAATTAATTGATGACGTCAGAAGGGGGTTGCATAAGTATACGAGAAGAAAGTATAAGATCCTGTGGAGTGAGTTCGTAGGGGCTTATTTTTCCAAGCCATGGCTGGTTGCTGGGTTCTTGGCTGCCATGGCACAAGTGCTTAGGGAGTTCGTAAGTGGTTATGTTTTGCTGCAAGGGCTTGTTGCTGTTTCCATGGCTGCACTAGTGCTATTTTTCCTTACAATGGCATAAATTTCCTCTTGAAATCTTTCTATTAACTTCTCTCTAAGACAAAACATTCCAATAAATGTATCCAATATTTTTGAATTAATA
The DNA here is from genome assembly GCA_007258455.2 of Sequoia sempervirens. NCBI lineage: Eukaryota > Viridiplantae > Streptophyta > Pinopsida > Cupressales > Cupressaceae > Sequoia > Sequoia sempervirens. The sequence continues at coordinate 387,881,166 of VDFB02271358.1, read as the reverse complement.
TATTTTCATTGATGACCGTGTCATGCGGCTTGACCGTGTCTTTATTTACTGTTTTTGAAGTGAGAGATTATAATGGTGAAAATTTTGTTATGTTTGTCAGTTCATCGAAAGATCCATCAATTCACCGAAAGCCTGAAAGTCTTGATAGGGCTAGTAAGTTTGTCAATTCATCAAAAGTGTGAAAGTGTGATAAGGTTCATAGATTCGTCAGTTCATTAAAAGTGTAAAAATGTGACAAGGTTCATGAGTTTATGAGTTTATCAAAAGTTTTAAAGTGTCATAAGGTTTTTGAGTTCACTATTTTATTGAAAGATTAATAGAATTTATAAAAGGCTAAATTCTTTAATATTGAAGAAGATATTGGTGAGTTGATAAGTTCATGAATTTGTTGAAAGTTTGAAAACCATTGAAATTTGGAAAATCTATGTTTTCTATAATAAAGATAATTTTAAATTTAAAGTGCGAAAAAGAGGACCAATAGTTACACATGCACTTTGCATGATCTAAGCCACCCATTTGGATGGTATTTATTATCAGTCATATATTTCAGCTATTTAAAGAGTGAATGGGCTCATTATTGATCTAGCTTTTATTCTGCACCAAAATGCTTGTAAAAAAAATAATTATTCTAAACACTTGTGTTCAAGTAATTAGATCCAAAAATGAAAAACTTTAGGTTTGCTAGAGATCAAAGGATGAAAACCCTTGGTTTCAAGGATCGAAGGACAAAACCCCTTTGATTTTATATGACAATTTCACTTATAGGTTGTGACTGAACTGTCATGAGCTACAAGTTCTAACTATTACAAGTTTGAGCATTTTGTAGTTTTATTGTTGATTCAATTATAATAGTTTATCTAGGTTGTTTTTGTTGTAGCAATTGTGCCTACTATTGTTGTAAAATATTTAAATATATTTTAAACTTTATTATAAATAAATAAATAAATCTAGAATGTATCTTTCATTTATTGGCTTCAATTATTAATCCTAGTTATCAATGTTAATGAAAAAATTATGGATAAATATTGGTTTTTGCAGTATCTAGTTAAAATTTATAAATCTAACTTATGTTTGTCAAAATTATTCATTGGGTTTATTATAGTAGAAGTAGAGTTGTAATCTTGAGCTAGTTTATTTGAAAAATTAACATGTTATTACATATTACATTTGTTGCATGTCAACTACAGTATTTGTTTGTCAATATTTAGTGGTTGCATGTCATTTTGGTAATTCCATATTTTGAATATCAATAATAAAATATTTTATTAGAAATAGTGGTATTTTCATCATGTGAATCATTGGGCTATTACACATTGTTTCCCATTTTTATATATAGGAAATTATATCTCTATATCTTTGAAGATAAATTTATATTTTATACTTCAAAGAATTGATGAGATCATTAGTATAAGAAACTACTAGATGGTATGAAAAATACCAAAGTCTATTAGAAGATTTGATGGTAGTTTTATATTTAAAATATATGTAGTATTTTCTTTAACAAATTGTCAATAGTGAATAAGAACAAGAAGTGGGCAAGTTCCCAAAAAAGAATAAAAAACAAGTGCAAATATTGTTAGTGTAGTATTAAGTTTTAACTTGGGTTAATTATTTGGGTGGTTTTTTCTAGGAATCAGATAGTTTTTCACCCATTACATTTTTCATGCCTTTAAAAGGCTTGTATAGTATGTAATTTAGTATCTCATTTTATGAATATCATTCTTGATATTTGACATAAAAGGTATGTTTGCTTCTCTCATGTATCTGTGAGGGTGATCTTCTATTATAGGTTGAGGATCCTGAGAAGGAGCTACCGTCTCCTACATAATATCAGAGATCCTCCTCCTACTCACCTTCTTGGAGAGCTACTAAAGTTTTTTCAGCATTTTAAATTTATTAAATTTTAAAGTTGCCTTATTTTTTATTATTCTTTATTTTCCTGTTGTTGGTGAATTCATTTGAAGTCGTTGCATTTGAGACAAAATGAAGTCCAATTGAGAGTAAAACCTTCATGAGATCTACAAGGGGCGTGTTTCTTTTGTTTCCTAATTCTCCTGTTGAAGGCGCGATTTGAAGGCAGTTTGAGTTTTTTTTGTGTCAAAGCTCAGGTATTGATTTGCTTTTATGGGCGCCTGATCTGTGCCATATTTGGCACTTGCTAGGCGTTGGAAATCACACCCAAATTAGGCCGATTATTTTGTGAGGAGATCACCGATGCATGATATTGTTCTTTGCTTGCGATTGAAAGCTAGATTTATTGAATGGTGAAGGAGGCGCAATTCATTTTTCTTGCAGCCTATGTGTTTGTGTAGCCTTTAGAACCCTCTATTCTTTTCTTCTAAAACTCTTTTTAGAACCCTCTATTTCTCTCTATTTCTCCACGAATTACTACGAATAAAGCCTCAAAATCATTGTGCAAAGGGTGATTTAGAGGGCATGATTTTGCTATTTGGAGGCAAGTGATTGTAAGAGGGTTGATTTCGCTAAGCAGAGGCACCATTAGAGGCGTGATAGGAGCATAAATTGGTTATGTTGTAGAAAGGCACGATCTAGTGTTGGTCAAAACCCTATGGTTGCTAAATACTAAAAGCAAACTTTGCATTTTGGCTTTGGTGGACAAATATTTGACAAACTTTTAAATTTATAAAGTTTTCCCTTAAATATTTAGGGTTCTCATCTTATAAAAGCATTTGAAGGAAGACCCACATTGCCGGTTCCATCACGTATCAACTGTGGGCAAGCTTCACATGATAGTTGACAGCATATCTCATGTGGTTTGTGCTTGAAAACTATGTGGATTCTTGTGCCTTGAAGATCGTGGTGCTTGAATGGTACAATTTTTGGACCAAATCAAATTTTTAATCTTATAATTCTTTTTTAGAAGTTTTTATACTTGTGAAAGCACTATCTTTGAAAATATTGAAGAATTACCAGCTATAATGGTTTTTTTGGAGAAAGGGAACATTAGGCAATGGAGTGATTTTATTCTCACTCATCTTAGTGAGCATAATCTATTGCCATATTTGTATAATGAAGTTCTTGTTCCATGCACACATAGTGGGTATATGATTTGGAAAGGATATAGGGCTAGATTCTTTAGAGTTGTTTTTGAGAATATAAATGATGATGAACTTTTGGATTCACTTGTTCATTCTGAGTACCCTTATGCTCTTTGGACTTACATTCAAGAATCATATGGAGATCTTGATACCCCACCATCTCTCAATGATCCTCTTTCCAATACCAATGTGCCTCTTTATTCTTCAGAGAAGATAAACCATGCTCATGATCCTTTGGGGGTTTTTGATACTTTAGATGAGGTTGTAATTGCTTCAGAGGTTCTTGATTCTTTGTTAGAGATAGTTGATCCACATTCATTAAGTACTTCCATCATTCCTGAGCAACAAGATTATTATTGTCTTCCTAATTGGGATTCATATTTAGGAGACATTGGTTCATTGTTTGTGGAATCTCACATTTCAAACTTGGAAGACACATTTGAAGGATTAATTTTCCTATTTAATGATAGTTATGGTACAATTTTTGTCACTCCATCTCTATCTTTGGAGAATGTTCAAAATCAGTTTCCAATGGTACCTTGTTTGTCACTTTCTATTGTGGTTGGGCATGTTCCTGATTGGTTCATGGCATCATCTTCCAAGGTCTTGGTGACACATGAGCAGATTTTAGAGATATTATCATCCTACACTTGGATTTCACTTGCTAATTCTTATCCATAATGTGAAGCATTCCTACATTTCTACTTGGTTTTGTTTCTTCCAAAAGAGAGAAATGTTGTTTGTCAACATTGGATCATGTTTTATCTTTAGGAACATACCATTTTTGTAGGTGATTACTCTTTATGGGGGGGCTATGTAGTCTCCTTCTATACTTCCTATGGGAGTATCATTGATTATACATACATGATATATGTAGTCCTTTCGGGGTGTTATTGAGTCCTCCATCCATGCATCTTGTTTTTCTTTTCTCTCTTTTGGAGAGGGGTTTTTCCCACATGGTTTTTCTCCTTTTCTCTAGTTCTGAGAGATTTCTTTTTTGCAATGTAGTTGTGCATGGGTACCTAACATGGCCTTGTAGCCGGGACCCATCTTGTATTTTCATTTTGCATAATAATCTCCCTAATTTTTCACTTAAGGGGGGTGTTAGTGTAGTATTAAGTTTTAACTTAGGTTAATTATTTGGGTGGTTTTTTCCCGTATCGGGTAGATTCTCACCCATTCCATTTTTCATTCCTTTAAAAGCTTTTATAATATGTAATTTAGTATCTCCTTTTTCTGAATATCATTCTCGATATTTGGAAGAATAGTTGTGTTTGCTTCTCTCGTGTATTTGTGAGGGTGATCTGCTGTTACAGGTTGAGGATCTTGGGAAGGAGCTATTGTTTCCTACAAACACCAAGAACTAGTGGTTGATGTAGAAATTTTTTAAAATTTCAATGATGGCATAATGATGGAGGAGAATGAAAAAGAGAACTATGAGTTACAAGAAATTAAAGTCATCACTTTCAGCAAAATATACATATATCCCTTATATAAGGGTATAACAAGTAATATTTAAGAAGAAGAAATGATAAAAGACACCCACTCTTAGTGAAGAGTATATAAATCCCTTACATGAGGAAGAAGAAAATTTAAAGTTGCAAGAATGTTAAAAGAAGTAAATCTTCAAATAATATCCCATGTAAATGGAAGACATGGGATGAAATGTAGTATAAATTTGTCTATGCAAAGAATATGAGATCTGTAATATCATAAATAATATAGCCTTGTAATTTCACACTATATTTTATGTCCACTTTGGTGTCCATTCCCTTAGGGTTTGTGTAGGCCCATTTCAACTAATGCATTAGCCTTTTTCCTTCTAAAAGTGCTCAAGCTTCATTTTTAGCAATCGCCTTTTTGTGTCATTTTTATGTTAGCCTTGTATTTCTCTTATTTCCCATCATTTTTTAGTGTAAATTATCTAGACACTAGCACCTAGCACAAACATATATGCATAACACTAATGTCCCATGATAATTTTTCATTGAAAGGCTCATTATGAGTATTTTCCCACTTTTCACCTTCCTAGGTCAATGAAAAAAACTTGAAATGATTCATAACCACTCATTAACATCTTTCTCTTCTCTCCTCTTCTCATTTTTAATCTAATATTTCATTTTATAAACCATCTATTCTCTCTCTCTCTCTTGACTCTCTTGGACTCTCAAACTCACACACAACTCTCTATAACTTGTTACAACTCTACTACAACACTCTCTTGAGCCATTTTACAACATTATTATATCTCTCATTTTCTCTCTTTGGCTTTCTTAAACCTTACAAGTAATATTTTTTTTTATCTTGTATCTCTAAGCATCTTAGAGATTTATCACATTCATTATCAATATAATTTTATTTTAATCATTGTTCTTATCTATAGATGCACTTAGAATAAGAACTCACAAAAAATCCTTCTTTTATCAATCTATCTTGGTTGTTGTGGAGGTGGAAACACCAAATTAGGTTTTTGATTAAGAAAAATCCCCCAAACATTTTTCTCATATTTTTGTGTTTGTTGATTAGGTAAATTCTAGAGTTCAAACAGTGCATTCTAAAACTTCTTGCTAATGTCTATGAAAATAGTGTGACGTGACAACTTTTACACTATGTGCTAGCATCCATGGTTAATACTCTTGCTTCTCAATTGTATGTTCCCTATCATCTATAATTTTTATTTTTATAGTTTTATCACATATTATTTTCTTTTTTTCATATATTTTCACCAACTCATTTATTATAATCAATTTATCTAGTTGAACATATTTGAATGTATGTAGTGGAATTTACTCTCAAAGAAAACTATCTTTCCTTTTTTCAAAGTCAAATTTCCTATATAATCCAAGTAACATTTTGAAATGCCTAATATTGAAATTTTGGGTAAACATGGCATTAGGTCCTTCCCTAATGCCTCATTTTATTGTTTTTCTTATAATTCATGGTGCTAGTTAAGGAAATTGTAAAGTAACTCTTAGGCTTGTGGAGGATGATAATTTGGAGGAGTCATTGATGGTTGGGAAGCAATATTATAGTTTACTATGTGAAATTTCAAAATTTGATGATTTAAAACCATCCTTGAGAGGTTAACTCAAGGGGAGCAGAGCATACAAGAAATTATAATCATCAGAATCACATCAACCCACATATGCAAATCATTCTTAGAAAGGGAAAGGTAACTAGTCAGTATAGAAGGTCGTGTGACATTTGTAAATAATTATCCTTCCATTTATGAAAATACTTCCAAGGCCTTCCTATGTGGAGATGCTAGATTTTTTAATCAAAAGCAAGACAAGAAATGTCATTTTGCTAAATTTTTGTAGAGGCCTAAAGAGATAATTGAGTGAAAGTATCAACTGCTCATAACAAAAAATAATTAGGTGCAAAATTCCTAACTAATTTGGATAGCACAAAAGGATCATTGAACAACTAGTTATAATTTTTTAAAAGGCACAAAAGATAAAGGAAATAAATTATGTAAACACTAAACATATAATAAATCTTCCAAATTTGTAAGTAGTGAAGAATACATTAGAATGGATGAAATTAGAATACCTAAATTTGATTAAGGATATAGTAAAGGTCATCAAATTTGTATAGATGGCCCTAAATGTATCTAAGAGATAGAAGGAAAAGGTTGATGAAATCACCTTTGAGCTTAAATAAATGTGGATACCTTTTTTCTGCATTTGTTCAAAAACAAACAGCCATTAGCATTGTTAGCAAACTTAAGCAAACCAAATAGAGTATGCTTATGAAATATTCAATTATATTAAAATTTGCAAACTAAATAGAACAAAGACAACTAAATGCAATCACATGAAAAAATGACCAAACCCTATCCCATAGTGGATTGGTGCTTCTATGGAAAGAAGCCCTTTCCCAATCCTTGATAAGCCAAATGATGAAAATGATATGAAGATGTAAGATGATGATCCAGATGAAAATGCTAACTTGGATGAGTTGTGTAGGAGTAATACAATAGAGGAGGCCTCTATTTAAAGCCAAGAAGGATAAAAGAATGCCGAACATGGAGGATGTGGGACTAAAGATCCACCAATGACAAGATGTCACTTGTCAACATGTGAGAGGTTTAGGAATGAGCACATTTTGGTCAATCTACCAAAGAGGGGGAGATTTGAAATTTGAATTTGATGACAAGATGAGTTAAATGCTAAGTTTGACCTTTGCAAGAGACATGTAAGAGCTCTTAAATGCTTTGTTGGATGTACATGTCAATTTGAGGGGAGATTCAAATTTGGAAGAATATTCACTTTTTATGCCATGTTGATGGAAATTGATGAATTAATAAATCAATTAAATTGATGAATTAATAAATCAATTAAATTGATTTATGAGCACAAGTTGCAAAATCTAGAGAAAAGAGGATTAGGATTAGCATTAATCATGGATTTGATTAATTAAGATGATGTTAGGTGATTTTGACTTTTGACTTAGATGCTTGGATTTATTTAAATCAAAACGGAGGAAATTGATGCACTATCCATTTAATTAAATACATTTGATTTAATTAAATGAAGAGACTTTAGGAGATAATTAAATAAAGTGATTTATTTAATTAGAAGATAACCTTAGGAGATCAATCAAATAACCTTGATTTATTTAATTGATGGGCAAATATGATTTAATTAAATATGCATGATGTCAATTTCATGTGTCTACATTTTTCCCCTCTTTGAAGCAATGTACTTTTTGCATTGGTTCAAAGATTAAACTTAGTACCATGATCAAAATTCAAAACATTTCTAATTTTTTCAAATGCCCCAATGGAAAGAAGTACACTGGTACATTGCCCCCTCAAGAGATCGAGTGAAAATATTTGATTTGAGGGTCGATCTCACAATAAAGAGGTTCAAGATGGAAATATGGATGGTTACGATGATGATGCAAATGAGCTGGTTTTAAGATGCTTAGAATAACCAATCTATATTATCGTAAACAACTTAAAATGATGATGTAATGCATGTGAGATGGATGATGTGATAATGCCTATATGATTATGTAATAGATGTTTTATGCAGATGCTTAAACTAACAAATCTGATGATGCAAATGCAATGCATGTGAAATGATCATAAGGAATGGGAACGGTTGAAGAGCCTTAAGTGGCCAAGCGGGTGAGTGTTGGTTCTGGTGTTCACGGTTTGTTATCATTAAGAACCTTGTTTGGAGTAACCAACCAATCCATCCAACGATTTTATCAAAGTGGTGCATTGGAACTTAGATTCCAAGAAGATACTTGCCATGTCCGATTTTGGTTAAAATATAGGGGTTAAGACTTCATTCTTAACATACCTTTATATTTTTTCCTTGGTTGCATGTAAAATCATCTCTTCTACTACAAAGGGCATGAGGCAAACCCACCAAGAAAAATGTACCAATTGAGCTAGGATGTTATATTGCTTGTGAGTCAATTTGAAAACACAGTGCTTGGATCCAAAACATTGAGACAAACATTAAACAAATCATTAAAATTTCAAACTCTTTGAGAGGAAAAAATACCTTTGAAAAGTCCTCATGTTATTGCTTGTCCCTAAGGGTTCTTATCCCTAGAATGCTTCTAAACACTGAGACCTACATCTCAATTTATTCATTTCAAAGTCAACAATAGGAAACTATGCTCTTGAAACCTTGATTTTCACATAATGGACCTTGTGGAATGAAAATGGAATTAAGACATAGACATTCAATTTGAAAACTAAGCAAGAAGTGTGTTTGTGGTAAAAGCAAGTCATTAAAATTTTGGTCTTTTGGTTTGAAGTACTCTTCGAGAAAAGCGTGTTCTTCAATATCTTGGTCTAGTAAACAAAGTCTCTCTAAGTCTCTTAGGATCAAAATCAAACCTTCATCCATCTTCCAAACATCAAAACCATTTCATCTCATCATCAACTCTTAAAAATCTCTGAAAAATCCTTCATGTTAAACTTTGGGAAAATCATTTATCATTTCATTTGATTAGATGTGTGTAGATAAATCATTCTCCACATATTTAGTCAAATTATCGATCCTTGTGAACAAGTCTATCACTTGATAACATCCAACATCTTGTGGTTTATGAGTTCACTATCCAAAGTCAGATCAAATCAAAATCATCTTGTTTGGTTAAGATGAATCCTTCTTTACACATTTAATCAAATTAGCATCTTGTGGAAAACTTTACTCTAGGACAACATCAAACCTCTTATTTAGTTTATGAGTTCACTATCCAAATGAAATCAAACCAATCCCAAAATCAAATCAAAACATCAATCCAAGTCCTGAAGTTTAGTATCCTCTTCAAGGTTTCCTAAGAGTTCCAATCATTCACCAATCATTCATATTTCATATCTCATCACCATCCTTTTGATCCTTAAAATCTTAGACTTTCTTTTTTTGTACCTAGAATTTAGATCAATCCAAAGAATTAGAGGTTCACATCCCACATTCTTGAAAATTGATCTTTATTTTACGGTCCAAACTAGGCCTCAACACAAGAAGAACATGGAATATAAACTTGATCCATACATCATGAGCGGTCTAAACCAACAAAAATTTCAAAGCCTTACAATGTCGATTGATTATCAAAACTCACATTTATACAATCCGTACATGGGTTCATTATCTCCTACAAACCTCAATGGTACAACAAATGTGAGTATGCCCATTCAAAAGCTTGGAACACTCTTCCCGATGGTAGATTTATATCCAATTCCAAACCTACATGTCTATCAACCGAACAATCAAGGCATGAGCCTTCAAATAAACAACATCATCCCATCAAATCCCAACATGCCAAATGTGAATGTACCAAGGACAACTTTACAAAACATGAACATTTTGAATCCAAACTTGGTAAACTTTGGGATGGATATGTTTGCAAATCGTACAAATATTTTTCAAAGTCCAAACAAGATGTTAATGACTCTGTGTATTAATCCAAGTCAAGGTAACACCATGCAAAATCAAAGTTACCTAAATCAAGGTAATGTGATTCCCAACATCAACAATGTTCAATTTCAACCTATCATGCCAAATCTAAACATCATCCCAAATTAGAACATTGTCCAAAATTAATCAATCCAAGGAAATCCTTCAAGCACCAATCAAATCATTGCATCGAATCCTCCAAATATACCATTGATATCGCAACAACAGATGGTATCCAATCAAACAACAATGTCGATCCTAAAAAATCAAAACACGGTCTCCCAAGGACCTATCACCTCAGTCATTCCAACCATCACTATCACTTCAATCATTCCAACCACCACTCTCACACCCATCACATCTCAACCCCTCATACCATGATCACTCTAAGCGTATCTCAACCACTTGTCACTTCATCCAACACAATTTTGAATCTACCACCACTACCACCTAAAACAAACACAACAAGCCAATATAGTAATGTGCTAAAAGCTTACCAAACCTACCAAAAAGCACTCCAACAGTACCAAGCTGCTCAAGCTACCCAGGCCTCCCAAGCTGCTCAAGCTGCCCATCAATTACATGCACAAACACAAAAAATGATAACTATTGGGGACAATGGTCAGGATTTGACCAATGACCATGTTGAAAATTTCTCTACATCACCTAACGAGTTAGAGGGCATATCTTAAGAATTCATTCCAAATCATGATCAACATATTTCACCAAAGTCTAGCAATGGTCCTTTCCAAGACATATTGATATCCTTTGACCTCGTGGCTGCAGATATTGAAGGAATCTTCAACTCAACATTTAATCCAATTCCACTAAAAAATGAAGAGGATATTGAGCCAATTCCCATGCCTAATGACGACATCCAAGAACCTTTTATAAACAATTCATCCTTTGAAACTGACCCATGTCAAGAATTTGATCCAAAGAATGTCGAAAGTAATTCTAAAATTATTCAAGATCAAGAATTCGTATCTCCAAGATACTATAATGACTTAATGGACACTCTCCTATCTATACAAGATGTCATAGATAATGATCATATCCATATAGCACATACTCCTCCATCTACCATGAAATACTTTATGTGGATGGACACATAGATGATCTTCATTCAAAACAGGATTCCTTTACTCCTGACATTATTACACAAAAAGAGTAGGTTATTGATTCCTACAGTCAAACTGAGTTGTCAACATCAGGATCAGGTATATCCCAAATTTGAACTAAGGAGATCAGTATGAAGATATCCAACATTATCCACTCAAGGAAACCAGTCAAATAGAACAAGAAATTCTAAAGTCAGTAGAGCATCCAATCAAAATAACATCATCTGTAGTGGACATCTATCAGAGAATGCATTTTAAACAAGAGCTCTCAAAATAGGCAGAATCAAAGCATGAAGGCAATACTTTCACAATACTAGGGGCAACTATGTCTCAAGCAAACGTCAACATAGGAAGCATGAAGAATCCTTATGACGAGACTGATGCTAATACTATAACCAGCCACGTCATGAATCTTCATCCACCCATAACCCCATCCACGAATTGGAACCAATGTCAAAATAAAGATTTGAATCAAAGCACAAACAACGTTATCAAAGAAAAAGAAGTAGAGAAGCATCAAGGAAAAATCAAATACAAGTGGATACCAAAGAATAAAAAGAAATATTATCCTTATCAAACTCCATTAGTCAAAGAAACTATGGGGAAAAATAAAAGAGGGAAAAGTATCCATCAAAGATGTCCACAAAGGAAAAAGCAGGCTTTGCAAGCAACATGTACAAAGTGTATCAAACAGTTGGTCCTAATTCCACACACACTTTCATATCCACCCATCATTACTCATCTTCCCAAGTTTAGAGAGTCAATAGTTCCAAACTATCAACCAATCCATCCTTTATTCCTAAACACACTTCATCCACACCTCCACACATGATATCCAATTCTCACATTGACCAGGTATTGACAGCAACCTTTCATCATAAGGATTCAGAAGGCACTCTATCGCGATGTGTGCACAAAGACAAAGTTAACTCCGGTATCAGCAAAGCAGATCAGGAATCTCAAAAGTTGCATTCAAGTGCACGTATCTTAGCAAAGCAACTTCTTCAGGTAGGATATCAATGGCACATCATGACAAAAGCATATACATTGACACCACCAAGTGATTTAGCAGGAGCTTAAAATCTCTCATAGAAAAATACAAAAAAATTAAAAAATATGAAAATCCAAAAAAGATCATAAAAAGGATAAAAAATAGTAAAGATAAAAAGCATCCTCTAGTGAAAACCACTACAATGGCACTTTGGGAAAGACCATGATGAAAACCTGGAAAACATATGTCATGTGTGGAATCGAGCATCGCCAGTTCAGGTGAAAGCATCTTATTCCATCCATAATAAATCTAGCATTCCATCCATCTCAACCATAATAAATCCAATCATCCATGAACCATTTATCCAATCCATTTTCATCCATTTGCATCCATCATCCAAGTTATCTTGATCTTGATGAAATTTTGGGGCACACTTCACATTTGCTTATGGTAACATCTTGACATGGGTCATTTTCATTTATCATATCCTACCCAGTGTTATCTGAGCCATGAAGCATTATCCAATGAGCATTCTTTATCTGAACACCTTATCTTATCGCAAGATAATCCTTGGCATCCTTTGCATGCTTACCATATCCATCCATCCATACACCTATGTAGGCACCTATCCATAATATTCCATACATTGCTAGACACTAGAGGTAGATATTTAGATCTCGCTTCAGGAATAAATCTTGATATATATCCTCCAACTTATGTGGTGATCTAAACATTGGAAAATGTGAAATAAAATTGTTCAAAGCATTTGTGATCCAAAATCTAAATCACTAGCCAATGGCATATTTTGACGAAAACATGTTCTTCATCAAAGCTTTATCTTTCATCAAACATCAATCCAAACAATCAATATTAGTTGCATCTAACGCACACTTCAACGTCACATCAAATCATCAAAAACATCTTTTATTTCAAACCAAGCTTCAAAATCCTAATCGATCAAATCCAATTAATCCATCATCATTTCGGGATATCCTTCCCAGTCCTTGTGTTGCTTAACACTATCCTTGCATTGTTGTGCATCCTCAACAATGTTATCATCATCAATCCATCGATCTGATCAATCAACCTTAGCTTGGTTTTCAACGAAATCATAAACATAGCACTGATATCATCACACATATCCATATCCAAATCGTCAAAATCATGCAAAAATCCAAAAACATTCAAAACATCACAAAATAATAAAATCCAAAAACATTAAAAAATCCAAAAATCCAAAAACACTCAAAAAATCAGAAAAATATCAAAAACATGGGATTCGAACTACGTCGTCTCTAAGCTTAAACGTAGGCAAGGATAATCTTTGATGAGCCCCTGAGACACAAAATCCAAAAACATTCATAAAAACTGACAAAACCCAAAAACATTTGAAAATTTGGAAAATCAAAACATTTACAAAATCTTGAAAAATCCAAAAACAGCCTCATAACAAATTTCAAAAAAACATCAAAAACATCCAATTATTTGAAAAAAATCCATCCATCCCATTTTACTTTCACCCGCAATAATCAATCATCCATAATAAAATAATCATCACCTTCATCCTTTGGCAACATAAATAGAAACAATCACAGCAATCAGCAAAAGCAAACTTCAAACACAAAATCAAAATCGAAGCAAAAAATTATTAAACGCAAAATCAACTCTTGATCATTTTCAAACATGTCATTCAACCTTATATCAACATCCTATCAATCAACTTATCAACCCATCATCATCCTATACAATGCATGTCCTAGGATATATCATTCCAACAATGGGCATCATTTTGGATATCACTTTGGATTCTTATCCTATCAAAACACATTCATTTGGCTGAAGGTATGAAGAACATTGACTTGTTTGTGTACTTGATCTTTTATTTTGATTTATCTTATTGTGCTCATTCCAATGACCTCTCGATGATTTCTACTCAAAACGATTTAGAGAGAAAGGAATGGGGCAACGATCATTATCTTTTTTCTATTGTGCTTGTTGGGCGTTCTTGTAATATAACCTTGGCGAATACTTGCTCTGTTAGGTATGTATGGAGGGTGTTTTGGGCAGCTTGTTGACTATTTCATTGATAGGTTATACCTTTCCATGTTTTGGTTTGAGATGTTTGAAACTTCTAAAGTGCATCCTAGCAAGGTTTATGTATTTCAGGTGTGAACAAGAATACTCCTATCTATTTGTTGAGTCAAAATCCATCGCACTAGGTACAATGCCATCATGGTCCTTTATACCTTGATGCATCGTATCTATGTGTGTTATCAAACATAAGGTAAGTAGCCCTTTTAAAATCCCAATTCTTGATAAGCAAATCATCATCTATCATCTTCATCATCTTTAATAAAGTCTCGTCAGATCATGGACTTGTTGGATCCTCTTGTCATCATCTCATTTCTTCTTTCTTCTCTCTACACTAACATAACATCACCAATGCATCCATCATGCATCCATCCTGCATCCACAAACCGTCAGCATACCACATATCATTCATATCATAAATAATAGGAAACATCAATCATTTCACATGCATTGCATTTACATCATTAGATCTATTAGGTTAAGCATTTGCATAAAACATCTATTGCATAATCAAATAGGAATCATCACATCATCCATCTCACATGCATTACATCATCATTTTAAGTTGCTTAGGATAATATAGATTGGTAATTCTAAGCATCTTAAAACCAGCTCATTTGCATCATCATCGTAACCATCCATATGTCCATCTTGAACCTCTTTATCATGAGATCGACCCTCAAATCAAATATTTTCGCTTGATCTCTCGAGGGGGAAATGTACTAGTGTACTTTCTGCTGGGGCATTTGAAAAAATCAGAATTTTTTTGAATTTTGATCGCGATAAGTTTATTCTTTGAACCAACGCAACAAGTACATTGCTTCAAAGAGGGGCAAAATGTAAACACATGAAATTGACATCATGCATATTTAATTAAATCATATTCGCCCATCAATTGAATAAATAAAGTTTATTTGATTGATCTCCTAAGGTTATCTTTTTAATTAAATAAATCACTTTATTTAATTATCTCCTAAAGTCTCTTCATTTAATTAAATCAAATGTATTTAATTAAATGGATAGTACATCAATTTCCTCCCTTTTGATTTAAATAAATCCAAGCATCTAAGTTAAAATTCAAAATCACCTAACATCATCTTAATTAATCAAATCCATGATTAATGCTAATCCTAATCCTCTTTTCTCTAGATTTTGCAACTTTTACTCATAAATCAATTTAATTGATTTATTAATTCATCATTTTCTTTCAACTTGGCATAAAAGGGGAATATTCTCCAAGTTTGAAATCTCCCCCCAAATTGACATGTACATCTAGCAAAGCATTTTAAGAGCTCTTACATGTCTCTTGCAAAGGTCAAACTTAGCATTTAACTCATCTTGTCATCAAATTCAAATTTCAAATCTCTCCCTCTTTGGCACACTAACCAAAATGTGCTCATTCCTCAACCTCTCACATGTGTACAAGTGGCATATTTTCATTGGTGGATCTTTAGTCCCACATCCTTCATGTTTGGAATTCTTTTATCCTTCTTGGCTTTAAATAGAGACCTCCTCTATTGTATTACTCCTACACAACTCATCCAAGTTAGCATTTTCATCTAGATCATCATCCTACATCTTCATATCATTTTCATCATTTGGCTTATCAAGGATTGGGAAAGGGCTTCTTTCCATAGAAGCACCAATCCACTATGGGATAAGGTTTGGTCATGTTTTTATGTGCTTGCATTTAGTTGTCTTTGTTCTATTTAGTTTGCATATTTTAATATGATTGAATATTTCATAAGGATACTCTATTTGGTTTGCTTAAGTTCACTAACAATGCTAATGGCTATTTGTTTTTTAGCAAATGCAGAAAAAGGTATCCACAATAAATAAAGGATTCTTTAGTAAAGACCCAAAAGTAATTTGTAGAGATATAATAACAACTTGATACTATTATAAATTTCATGCAGAAAGAGAACAAAGGGTTGCGAAAATTAAGTAGGTAATTGAAGAGATTGATAGTCTTCAAGAGTATTTTGATTTAGAATCATTTATAAGATTACAAAAGTTTAGGTACTATAGTGTAGAAAATTATTCTCCCTTCTTGGAGATAGTAAAATTTCACACTCTTCTTGGACCTATTTCAGTACCCTTGCATTCATGTCCTCTAAATCATCACTAATAGGACCCTCAAACCCTTTATTACATATCCCAAGGCTTATTTCAACTAAAATCCTAACAAATTCAATAAATGCATTTAATATTCTAATCCCCCCAACATTCTCTCACCTCGAAAACTTAGGGTGGGACTAATACGCTAGCCTAGGAATATTAGTCCCCCTAGGTGGGACCTATATACCACCCTTGGCGTATTAGTTCCATGTGAGGCCTTTTTAAGGTTTTGAGTAGGAAATCAAGGTTTTTAATTTAAATTTTACAAATGTTAGCATTTAGGATCTAATAAATGGTAAATTAAATGGGATGCCTATAAAACCAAGGTTTCAAATAATTATTTTACCTAGAAGTTTTATCTAAGACCTAGATCCTTCAAGTATCCAAGTATCCTAGCAAGTTTATGAGACCAAGAGCATTCAAGAGCAAGTTATCAAGAATTTGAAGCAATATTCAAGATTCAAGCATCATTTAAAAGTCTTCATGCATCATTGGAACCTATGAAAATGGGGGATAGGTTGATCAAGTGCTATCACACCCACTTTCAAATATATTCCATTCAAGGATAACCCTAGAGATCACAATGCAAAAGAGAAAGAAATGTTGCAATAGGGTTGTCCTAGGGTTTGAATATGATCTAATGAGGGGTTCGCCACCAAGTGTAAACTTGGAAAAGACAATGAAATGCAAGATGTAATGCAAAACCCTAATTGAATGAAAACTAATACTAAATGACCTAGAAAGGTAAATGAAATGCAATAGAAAATTGTAAAACTGAAAGTGTAGTCCTGAGAATCCGGAGAAGACAGAATGGACGTCTGGAATTCTAGAAAATCTACTTTTACTGCTGACTGGGACACATTCGCCAAGTTGGTAAAATTGTTCCAATTTCTAGGAAAATGTACAAGAACAAAAATCTACCAAAAGGGTATCCAAATCAGTAAAATCCTAAAATGCACTAGAATTGGGACTCATCTGCCAGAAGTGGTGAATCAGTCCAGTTAGGATTTTTTGGAATTTCAAAAGTTGATTTTGTTCTTCTATTTTTGCTATATCCTTCTTGACTTAATTTTGAATCTAAATCTATGATTTGCAACCTATAGATGATATCCAATGTTCTCCAAGGCTTGACAACAACTTTGAAAACTTTGAATGATTTGCAACTTTTCTCCAATCTTTCTCCTAAGGAAATTTACAACTGAGACCTTCAAATCACACACAAAGGAGAGGGGGAAATGGTGTGGGGTTAATGGATAGGGGTTTTCCTTGGTCAAACCCCTTGTTGGTAATTAAACATTGAAATAAAAGAAAATATAAATGGAGAATGATGAATGAACAAAAGACAATGTTCCAAGTCACCAAACCCTAGCAATAAGGTGTTGCAAATATGCTTGAAATGGCTGCAATGGATGTGGTTGTTGACTCTTGCTTGAATGATGTTGATCTTGCTTGAAATACTTTCTTGAATCATTGAAATATTCTGAGCCAATTTTTTTTGAATTTTCAATTATCAGATTACAACATTACAATCAAGTACCCGTTAAGGTTAAAAGATAAACCCAAATGTACTGAAACAACTCTAACCAGAATGGCACTGATGATGGCGAGCATTGGTCAGAGGATCTAAATCAACTGCTTATGCTGTAACTCTAACCAGTATAGCGCCGATGATGGCGAGCATTGGTCAGAGGATCTTCTACTCTAAATGCTGGAAAGGGAACTCGACGTCAAGTATGTGCTACCCAATCCGATGTGGAGTGAGGGGCGACCATATGACGGAGTGATTACAATAACAATACTTGAAAGAGAAATGTTGAAGCTGAAAAACACTCAACACCCAGAATGTGCTTGCTAACCCAAGATGGGAAAGTAGCTACCATAGGGCAGAGCTGTAACTATTACAATAACCTTAATTGAAATTGAGAATTACAACCAGATTTGAACAAGAATGAATGACTGCCAGTACTACTGTCAGTTTGTACAAAATAATAAGAATTCGCCTACCAATATCTTGTGAAATTAAAGGATCAGCATTACATCACAGAGAAGCACTTATGTCTTGGATAGGAATACTAAACCAAAATGCTTTCAACGATCAAGATGTTGTTTTCTATTTTCTGTTACAAATCTGCTCATTAAAAGAAATAACAGTAGTCTATGGAACTATTCAAATGCTCATAACTCCCTAGTAACTTGCTCAAATGACATGATTTCTGTTGCACAATAATCCTAGCATGATGGCGCTCAAACTAATATCATGAAACAGACTCAAAATGCCTTTAATGATTAATGCACAATTTCCAAGGCAAGTACATGGTATGGCCCAGCTGAGAAAGTCGACTTCCTTTTAAAAATTAATGCATTCACTAAAAATTCCACAAACTTGGAAACTAAGGCACCTAGGTCTAACAAAGAGAATAGAATGATACCCAGAACTATATTTTTTGTCTTTTTTGAGATATGAGTAAAACATGAAATCTGCTATCTAGAAACAATGCAATATGCTGAAACTACTAAATGCCAATTTGAATCTAACTATGCAATGAGCTGAGAACAAAGCACAAACTAAATGCAACTCACAATTACTGAATCACCACTAGATGTTGTCTTGCAAACACGAAGCGATGCCCAAGCTAGGAGGCCTTCATTCCTCGAAGCAGTTCCAAAGCCAATCTGGCAGCATAACAGTATAGTCGATCAAAGGTGAAGAAATGATGCACAAGAATCCTTTTTATAAGTTTCGTTTGACTTCACGAAACCCCTAAATCCAACTCAATGTTCAAACCCTAGCTCTTTCTTCAATATGGCGTCCTTTTCCCTTTTAGCTCAATATTCATATTTAATTAAATCATCACCTTGATAAATGCGCCCAAATTAACTTGCTTTGACTTTGGAGAATTCATCAAATATTAAATATATCCTTAATGATGGCACCACCCTTTGAGTCCACCTTTTAAAATAACATTAAGTCATTCGACTAGGCCAAGGTGATAAAATAACATTTAAATTATAATGTTATTTTTTAAGTGAAATGAGCTCAACTTCCCAAAACTGCATTTTGAAGCCCGAAACTGAATACGCCACTTGAGTCAACTAAAGGGGAAGGTCAACTGCCTGAGACCATCCTGTTTACTGCCAAAAATAGAATTTACTAAAAATAGTAAATTCCAGAAAATGCTCTGAATGCCGAGATGAACATACCCCTGCGAAGCTCTCTGAAAACCCAAAAAGAATCCACCATTGAATCCATCATCTTTGAGCAATGACCTCCTCAAAAATAGGAAACCCTAATTTATCTTCCGACTAGCCTTCGGGTTCCCAAAGAAAGGCCAACGGTCATTGGAAATATCAGGTTTGAGAAGGGGACATTACAGTTCGCCCTCCCCAAGATTGCTTGTCCTCAAGCAATCGCAAACCAGGATGCTGCAGAATCTCATCACTTTCCCAAGTCGCATCCTCCATAGGCAGGTTCTTCCACTTTACCAGACATTCTCTGATAGTTCTATTCCTCAAAGAACGTTCCCTGAAATCAAGAATTTCCTCTGGAATCAGAACCAACTGTCCCTCTTCATCTAATGGAGGCAACTGCGATGAAGCGACCACATTATGTCTGAGTGCCTTCTTGAGGCGAGACACGTGGAAAACATTATGCACCCTGCTATCAGAAGGTAGTTCTAATTCATAAGCTACTGCCCCAACTTTTTTGATGACCCTGAATGGCCCATAGAAGCGAGGTTTGAGCTTCTCAGCTCCACTCTTCTTGAGAGTAGACTGTCTATAAGGTTGTAAACGAAGATTGACCATATCCCCAACCTTGAACGAACGCTCAACACGCCTCTGATCAGCATACAACTTCTGCTGATTTTGTGCAATCTGCAAATTATCCTTCAAGGATCTCATAATGTCTTGACTATGCTACAAAAAATCCTTGGCTAAAGGGGCTTTGTTGTCACCAAACACCAAATCTGCAAAACTGGGTGCTTCATACCCATAAAGTGCCAAGAAAGGAGACATCTTAATCGACATGTGGAAAGAAGAATTGTAGCAGTACTCGCCTAAATGCAGCCATTTAACCCATGCTCTCTGCTGTTCTGACACATAGTTTCTCAAGTAGCCCTCCAACCACTTGGTCACTACTTCTATTTGTCCATCAGTTTGGGGGTGATAACTCGTGCTTGGAGTGAGCACAGTACCACTCATTCTGAAAACTTCCTGCCAAAAGGTAGTTAGGAACTTGCTATCCCTATCACTTACAATATTCTTTGGCAACCCATGCAGCCTAAACACTTCTCGAAAGAACAAATCTACAACTTGGGCTGCAGAAAAAGTGCTGGTAATGGCAAAGAAATGAGCAAATTTGGTTAATCTATCAACTACCACGTAAATACAATCCTTCCCTTGGGCCTTGGGCAACCCAGTGATGAAATCCATCGAAATGCTTTCCCATTTTTGATTGGGAGTTGGAAGTGGTTGCAACAAACCGGCGGGTAATGTATGCTCATTCTTATTCACTTGACAAACAAGACACTCCTGAATGTAGCGTTGTACTTCTCCTTTCAAGCCTTTCCAAGAAAACCTTTCTCGAATCTGCCTATATGTTTTGAAAAAACCTTGGTGACCCGCAACTGGAATATCATGGAAAGTCAAAAGAATCTTCCTCTTGAGCTTAGAATCAGCCACCAGAAAGATTCTTCCCTTATAATGTATCAATCCCTCAACCACCTTGTACCTTTCATCATGAAAAGTACCCTCAAGAATGCTGTTTGCAAACTGATTTTTGGCATAATCAGCAAGCAACAAGTCTCTCCAATCTGCAGTAAGCTCACACAATGAGCTAAGATGAGGTCTCCTTGACAATGCATCAGCCACAATATTATTTTTCCCTTTGACATATTCAATGTCAAAGTCGTAAGCTTGAAGCTTACTCACCCATTTATGTTGCCTCTCATTTAGGTCCTTCTGGTGCATAAAATGCTTGAGGCTATTGTGGTCAGTCTTAACCACGAATTTGTTCCCCACCAAGTACTGCCTGAACTTGGCTAATGCATGCATAATGGCAAGCATTTCTTTGTCATAAATTGAATATGACCTTTCCACACCCCTTAATTTTTGGCTCTCAAACACAATAGGGTGTTTGTCTTGCATCAGGACAGCACCAACTCCTTCACCTGATGCATCACACTGCAGCTCGAATGGCTTGGAGAAATCAGGAATAGCCAGAACTGGGCATGAGCTCATGATCTTCTTAAATTTGTCAAAAACAACTTGAGCCTTTTCTGACCAAACAAAGGCTCCCTTTTTGGTGAGATCAGTAAGAGGAGCAGCATTCTGTGAATACCCCTTTACGAATCTCTGATAGAAACCACAAAGACCCAAAAAACCTTTCAACTGAGTCAAGTTCTCTGGAGGTGGCCACTCAACTACTGCCTTGATTTTTTTGGGATCCACCTTTACTCCCTCAGCACTGATGATGTGGCCAAGGTACAATAACTCCTCCATTCCAAATTCACATTTGGAAGCTTTTGCAAACAGACTCTCAGACTCCAAAATACTAAGCACTTCCTCCAAGTGCTTGAGATGATCTTCCCAAGTCTTGCTGTAAATCAGAATATCATCAAAAAAAATCAACACAAACCGTCTTAACTGATTCTGAAACACATGGTTCATGCAAGACTGAAAGGTGGCCGGTGCATTAGTCAACCCAAATGGCATGACTAAGAATTTGAAATGGCCATAGTGACACCTGAACGTTGTCTTCTCCACATCAGATCCCCTCATCTGAATCTGATGGTAACCCGATCTCAAGTCAATTTTCGAGAAGAACTTAGCCCCATGTAGCTCATCAATGAGCTCATCAATTCTGGGAATGGGGTATCTATTTTTGATGGTGCTTTGGTTCAAAGCACGATAGTCTACGCACATGCGCATGGTACCATCCTTCTTCTTCACAAGAACCACTGCAGATGCAAAAGGGCTCTTGCTTGGGCGTATGAAACCCATCTCCAGAAGTTCCTGAATATTCTTCTCGATCTCATCCTTTTGCCTTTTCGGATACCGATATGGAGTTGTGATCACCGGTTTAGCTCCTTCCTTGAGCTCTATGATGTGTTCTGAACCCCGTTCAGGTGGTGGTCCAGGAGGAAAATCTGGAAAGACTTTGCTCTTCTTTGTGAGTAGTGACTGGATATCAGGAGGTTGGTCACGTTTAGTCTCAACAGGACTAGTAGGAAGTATCATGCATTCGGCAACCCACTCAACTTGATCGTGACGGATCAGCCTTGCCATTCTTTTGAATGACACTACTCGAGGACCCCCATTGGACATTCCTCTCAGAACTATCTTCTTTCCATCTGATTGGAACTTCAACTCCATCGTCTGCAGATTCAAAGAGATCTCCCCAAGAGATCGCAGCCATTGAATGCCCAGAACGGCATCAGTATCCCCAATGTGAACTACATAGAAGTCATCCTTGACTTCATAGTTGCCCAACTGCATGGTCATGTTAGATATTTTCTTGGTGCAAGAAATATGGAATCCATTGGCAACCATGACCTTGAATCCTTCGAACTCCTCTGTTTGCAGCCCCTTCTTGGCTACCACAACTTCATCAATGAATTTATGAGTTGCTCCAGTATCGATCAAAGCAACGATTCACTGCCCTTTGATCATCCCACGAACCTTGAATGATTCATTTCTTTGAAAACTAGAAAGTTGAGCTAAAACTCCACCACTTTCCTTCTCATCTCCGGACTCTTCTGGAGCTCTATCTTCTTCATTTTCTTCAAAATCAGATTGCTGGTCGAAAAAATCAGAACTACTTTCCCCAGCAGAATAGTACTCAATCTGATTGAACTTGACCCCTTTAGGGCAAACATGGTCTTGAGACCATTTTTCCCTACATCAGAAACACAACCCTTTTCTTCTGAGTTCATTCAGGGTTTTCGGATCCAACCTGGTGACATGGGGATTGCGATTCTTGAACTCTTTGTGTTGAGGCCTCAAAGGCGGTCTATGCTGAGGTCTCTTCCATTTATCCCTTTTCTGAAAGGGGGAGTTTGACTGAAATTTTGCCTTAGGAGCAGCCCACTCCATGTTTCTTTCCTTTTTCATGGCCTCTTGTAGTGTTGGAGGATCAAAGGCTTTAATCCAACCTTTGAGGGGTTATGTCAAACCTTCACTAAAAAGAATCACCAATCTCCTTTCCGTGATTCCAGTCACCATTACTGAGAGTCTCTGAAACTCCACAATGTAGGCATCAACTGTGCCATACTGTCTCAATTGTGCAAGCTCTCTGAAATGGATCTCAAGATCTTTTTTCTCAAACCTTTTGATGAGCCTAGTGGTGAACTCATCATAAGTTGTGATAGACCGATGACCCAGAGTAACGAGGCCATGGTACCACCACTCGTGCGCCACCCCATCAAGGTGTAGCATAGTGAACTTGATTGCTTCTTCTTCTGCCATTGGTCTGAGAGCTAGATAGTTATCCAGCTTTTGAATCCAAGCTCGGGCTGAACTTGTATCACTCCCGTCAAAGTGTGGAAGCGTAACTTTGTTGACAGCTTGGTACAAGTCTCTTTGATTTGATGGTCTTCTTTGATCAAATTTTCTCCCTTGCCCTTTGTTTTTTCTCTTATGATCCATGAAATCATTGAAGGACATGTCCATCCTAATGTCGGCAGGTAAAGAGTCAAACTCGGTACAGCCAAGCCTCAACTGCTCCACGAATGAAGCATTCTCTTCGAGATCTGGTTGAGTGACTACAGGAGCCACAAAGGTGGGTTTGAATGGCCTGGAAGAGATGTAAGTGTTGTTTGACACTGTCCGAGCTGCATGCTCATCATGCTGGTTGGAAGCACTATGCTCCCCTCTGTAGCCTGAGTTGTTCTGTGGAATGGTATTCTGGCCCACTCTTCCCATCATGAGCGAAACCATATCCATTAAAGCATCCATCTTCTTCTCAAATCTCTGTCCTGGACTGATGGATCTTTCTCTGCCCTTACCACTGTCATCTCTACTGTTGGTAACCCTCTCGTTACCCCCAACTGACCTTTCACCCTCAGCCATATCTGATTCTTGAGAAGACTCCCAATGAGCCCTCAAGACTTCTGAAGCTGTCTGACCCTCTGGAGGCTGATGAAGTTGGAACTATTTTCCAACTTTCTTGTCTTCCCTTACAAAGTACCTCTTTTCTCTGTCACTCATAGACAGACTGATCACAGGCTGGCAGGATCTTGGCTCTGATACCACTGAATTATTCTGAGCCAATTTTTTTCGAATTTTTAATTATCAGATTACAACATTGCAATCAAGTACCTGTTAAGGTTAGAAGATAAACCCAAACGTACTGAAACAACTCTAACCAGAATGGCGCTGATGATGGCGAGCATTGGTCAGAGGATCTAAATCAACTGCTTATGCTGTAACTCTAACCAGTATGGCGTCGATGATGGCGAGCATTTGTCAGAGGATCTTCTACTCTAAATGCTGGAAAGGGAACTCGACGTCAAGTATGTGCTACCCAATCCGATGCGGAGTGAGGGGCAACCATATGACAAAGTGATTACAATAACAATACTTGAAAGAGAAATGCTGAAGCTGAAAAACACTCAACACCCAGAATGTGCTTGCTAACCCAAGATGGGAAAGTAGCTGCCATAGGGCGGAGCTGTAACTATTACAATAACCTTAATTAAAATTGAGAATTACAACCAGATTTGAACAAGAATGAATGACTGCCAGTACTACTGTCAGTTTGTACAAAATAATAAGAATTCGCCAGCCAATATCTTGTGAAATTAAAGGATCAGCATTACATCACAGAGAAGCACTTATGTCTTGGATAGGAATACTAAACCAATATGCTTTCAAGGATCAGGATGTCGTTTTCTGTTTTCTGTTACAAATCTGCTCATTAAAAGAAATAACAGCAGTCTATGGAACTATTCAAATGCTCATAACTCCCTAGTAACTTGCTCAAATGACATGATTTCTGTTGCACAACAATCCTAGCATGATGGCGCTCAAACTAATATCATGAAACAGACTCAAAATGCCTTTAATGATTAATGCACAATTTCCAAGGCAAGTACATGGTATGGCCCAGCTGAGAAAGTCGACTTCCTTTTAAAAATTAATGCATTCACTAAAAATTCCACAAACTTGGAAACTAAGGTGCCTAGGTCTAACAAAGAGAATAGAATGATACCTAGAACTATATTTTTTGTCTTTTTTGAGATATGAGTAAAACATGAAATCTGCTGTCTAGAAACAATGCAATATGCTGAAACTACTAAATGCCAATTCAAATCTAACTATGTAATGAGCTGAGAACAAAGCACAAACTAAATACAACTCACAATTACTGAATCACCACTAGATGTTGTCTTGCAAACACGAAGCGATGCCCAAGCTAGGAGGCCTTCATTCCTCGAAGCAGTTCCAGAGCCAATCCGGCAGCATAACAGTATAGTCGATCAAAGGTGAAAAAATGATGCACAAGACTCCTTTTTATAAGTTTCGTTTGACTTCACGAAACCCCTAAATCCAACTCAATGTTCAAACCCTAGCTCTTTCTTCAATATGGCATCCTTTTCCCTTTTAGCTCAATATTCATATTTTAATTAAATCATCACCTTGATAAATGCGCCCAAATTAACTTGCTTTGACTTTGGAGAATTCATCAAATATTAAATATATCCTTAATGATGGTGCCACCCTTTGAGTCCACCTTTTAAAATAACATTAAGTCATTCGACTAGGCCAAGGTGATAAAATAACATTTAAATTATAATGTTATTTTTTAAGTGAAATGAGCTCAACTTCCCAAAACTGCATTTTGAAGCCCGAAACTGAATACGCCACTTGAGTCAACTAAAGGGGAAGGTCAACTGCCTGAGACCATCCTGTTTACTGCCAAAAATAGAATTTACTAAAAATAGTAAATTCCAGAAAATGCTCTGAATGCCGAGATGAACATACCCCTGTGAAGCTCTCTGAAAACCTAGAAAGAATCCGCCATTGAATCCATCATCTCTGAGTAATGACCTCCTCAAAAATAGGAAACCCTAATTTATCTTCCGACTAGCCTTCGGGTTCCCAAAGAAAGGCCAACGGTCACTGGAAATATCAGGTTTGAGAAGGGGACATTACAATCATAAACCCTACATCACAATTGTTAATAAAATAACAAACATGATAGAGGAAATCTTTAACATGATGATTGACACTTGAATGGTGCTATAAAATGCTTGATAATTTTCCCTTGAATTCCCTTGAATGATCTTGTGAATGCTCAAAATCTCTTGTGAACTCTCTTGAATGGTAGGTGAGAATATGAGAGAAAGAACCTTGTATTTATACTTAATTATGCAAGAATTCCCAAAATTACAACACTACAAGCCAACATCAGATCTAGGAGAATAAAATACTATTAGAAATTTGAATTAAATTTTATTTTGGGCCACATGAGACTCATTATCCTACCCAAGGTGGTGAATGAGTCCTACTAGGCATAATGTATGGGACCAAAAACCAAAAGTGCTTAGAAATGTGTGAAATCCAATTCAGGGCCGAAATATCTAGGTGGGACCCATTCACCAAAGGTAGTGAATGAGTCCTAGATGCTAAATATAGGCCATACAAGCCAAGAACACCTAAATTATGATTGTTCAATGATTGTTGTCAGGATTGTCCTCAAAAACATGCAATAAATGAAGCTTGTGGATGCAAACTAGGTCTAATTAAAGCATAAAAAATTCCAATTATTAATGACAAGCCTAGAAAAGTCTTAAAAAGTGTTACAACACTTTACAACACTCTAAATAAGGTAAGATTAAAGTTTATTTTGATTAAAAATGGGTTTATTAAGTTTAATTATTTGATAAAACCCTAAAAAAGTGTGAAAGTGAATTACAACACTTTGTAAGGTACCATTAAAATCCATTAGTTCCCAAGGGCCCAAGACCTAATGTGAATGTGTTATCCACATTACAGCACTAAATAAAAAGCAATATTAAGCCAAAATCACACAGAGGGCCCAAGCAAGCCAAAAAAGTAGAAGGGTTATTTTTTTAGTGAATTCATCTAGCCCCCACTTTAGTGAGATGATGGACTTGCTTCAAACTCACACTAAATTAGACCAATGTGCATCAAGAGGGGTCCAAGTGTACCAATTTCAATAAGATGAGATAATGACCAAGAGGGGTGTTCAAGCCCCCAGGATCAAGATCCCATGACAAGCAAACATAGCCACAAAAGAACACACAATAGAATGATGTAAATAATAGCAACAAAGCACAAGCATGCACTATCAAAGATGAAAAAGAGAAACTTAAGGTAAAAGGATAAAAGAGATTCAGGTCAAGCTTCGACCGTTTTTCAATCACGATGTTGATTATATCTAGGCTATTTTTTTGAAAAATGTATACTCACTCTAAGGCGACAAAAATTTAGGTTCTTTGTCGAGTGAGAATTCCTAAAAGTGAGAAACATACACTCATGGTTGGTATGTACTCACACACACGTGAGTGGCTATGGGGAAAGTCATGCCTCGATTAGGCTTCCTGCTCAAACCATACCAAATTTATAACCCCTGATAACTTTAATAAGGCACCATGCAAAAAGGACTTTTGAGCTTCATGAGGCAAGAAAAACTTTGTATGCTTGGGGCTCATGAACAAACAATATGGCTCTATAGGCATGCAATTTGTATTATGCAAGGTGGCCATATAATGAAAAATACAAAATGAAAAATAGGAAATGTTCAAAGGAGTCTTGCTTAGTTTGTATGATGTCTTTAACTTAGGGAACATTGTGCCTAATGTCTTCGAGAGAGGACCAACCAAAGAATAGAAGATTCACAAATTAGGGGATATAGTGTGTCATACGAAGCCACTAAGAGGAATTTAATATGCTAAGAGAGATCACGCTCTTGAAGGAAACCATACCCAATGTCATCCACAAAGTGAAAAACACATCGTATGAAGTAAGAAAATTGCACCATGATCCATGAAAAAGAAAAATTGCAAAAGAATAATGTCAATGTATGCCACCACTTTAAAGAAATTGTTAAACACCATATTATGAGCAATTACTTTAAAGTAGCCAATGATAAATGTAAAAAAAGAAGACATGAGAGCCAACTTGGAAAGCCCCATGCCAAGTCATATGTTTCCAAGTAATGCTACATCATGTAAAGAGAAAAAAGCAAAAGAGAGGGGTTGCCCCCAAAATGAAAACACATAAAGGATCTATGGATTTGGGTTCAGTATGTTCTTGGTACAATTTTTTTAGAGAGCTTGGAACTATCATCATTCCCCAAATACACATAGAACTAGAAAAATGACACAAAGAGAGGGTATGTGCAAGATCATGATGGGCCAAAAAGTGGTGATATGATGGGTATGTGTAGGGTATGTGGCTGACGACTTTTCTTTTACCCAAAATTGATGAAACAAAAAGGGTTTTTAAAGGAGATTCTCAGCTTTCCACCAATATAAATTATGCTTTACTTTGAATTTAATAAATAATTATTATTCATTTTCTATTTGAATTGCGACTAAAGTCCTGATTGATAGGCTAATTGAAAACATCTATAGCTTTCAAATGGTATCACATTCTATGATTCGCATACTAAGGATTAAAAAAATGAATTTCATGAAGTTTTGACCAAGTTAAGGTGGTCAGACATACAAGTTTTTAATATTTTTTAAAAATTGTAATAAAAAAATCATAATTAATTATTTACTTGGAAAAAAATTACAAAAAAATATTCATCACATCGGGACATGAGTCCTCTAGTTATATCTAAAATCTTATAAAAAATATTATCATTTTAATGTGGTTAGGGTGGTCAAATAGACACCTACTTCTTATTTTTTCCGAAATTTAAGTATTGCTGCATTGAAATTTCTAATTTTCACCAAATAGATTTTTTTTTTTTTTAAACCTAGTAGTTTAGAAACTGCATTCAATTTGCTATAGATTCTATTCTTACTAATTTTGAAATAATATAGATAACTTATTCAATTTTTTATGTCAAGTTGCCTAACTCTGATTTTTCTAAAATTTTTGCCGCTTAAGGGCCTATTTTTTCCATGATGATCTTGTACATACTCGTGCAAACAAAGAAAAACCTTTTGGTTCAACATGGAAGAAACATGAATGTCTCGATGCCTTGTGTCATCTCCAAAAGGAAAAGACAAGACAAATGAAAAGAAAGATAAAAGAAAAACTTTTGGGTCAAGATGGAAGAGACATGAATGTCTCAACGCCTTGCATCATACCCAAAAGGAAAACATAAGACAAATGAAAAGGAGATAAAAAGAAAAAAGATGAGAGATTTACGACATAGAGAAGAATGAAGGTAAAAATAAAGGAATGTCACAAAGAGAAAGAGAACATCAAATAGAATGTCATGGGGGATCACATGATGCACATGCAATCACACAAAATAAAATAAATAAATAAATAAATAATGCAAAAGACTAGTAAGGAACTAATGAGTCAACCTATGAGCAAGTCATCCACCTCCTAGTCATGTTCATTGTATACTGAAGGTGGGCAACTAGCCAAAGAGATAAGATCAAGTGTCAAACTAGGGGTAGCACCAGGTTGAACACTCTTTGTAGGAGATTTGTTGTTTAAACTCATGGAAGAGGAAAACAATGTATTCAATTAATTATACACCTCTTCATCAATTTTAGCAACCTCACCATCATCATCCAAATTAATCACAACAGGAGGTCGAATGATAATGTCCATGCAAGAGTTCAAATCTTGTTGTGGTTGTTGTATTGGATTGTTTTGTTTCAAGGCAGGGGTAAAATCATCATGCATTGCTTTAGTCAAGTTTGGATCATGATTTTCTTTGTTTAATTCTTCATGCAACCTACGAGCAAGGGTATGATGTCTATGCCTATGCTCTCTAGCACCTCTATTTTTTTTAGTTTTGTTTTCAAGTTGTATTTGTGTAGGAGTGGCTTGATCAACTACTTGTTTCTTTTCTTCCCTAAGGGGGGAACGAAAAGAACCACAGGAGGTTGTTCGATCACTTTCTCTTTGACTTTATATACTCGTTTTACTCTAGGAGGTGTGGTAAGGCTATTTTCACTCTCTCTTGGTCATTTGTAGGATGTCGGTGAAGGTTTTATCTTAAGTTCCAGGTCTTGGTTGTTTGGAATTTCTTTAAGCTCAATCATGGTTTCACTTAGGATGGTAGGTTCGATGGTGGGTGGGGACATGTTTTGGAGGGATTGCTCTGTTATCTTCTTTGCCTTGAACTTTTGATAGGACAAAAAAAAGAAGTCTTCTCATGGTTTTATGGGTTCCATGGGTTCGGGCCAAAAGACATCTAAGGAAAAATTTCCTTTGGATGACAAAGGATCGAAGCCACTATCGTGGACAGTGAATATTTCATTTTCAAAGGGAAACTTTAAGCATTTATGTACTACCAAAGGGACAACTTTCATGGAGTGAAGCCATGGGTGGCCTAGCTTCACACAAAATATGTCTGACTATGATATGATGGAGAATGAGACATCTAATATTTTTGGTCCTATTTGCAATGGTAAGGTGATTGATCTTATCATAGGGCAAGCAAAAACATTATGTGTCTTGATCCATGCTTTTGGTTTATCGTATATGTCTTGATAGAGCTCATGTAAAAGTAAGAATTCCTTGGTGATCACATTCTCTCCACAGGTGGAATCTATTACTATCCCATTAGTGGGCTTGTCCTAGATACGACCAACAATTCAAAAGAGGACCATTGGATGCATGTTTGAGTATATCCTAAGAGGAGAAAGCAATATCAAGAGAATTCATAATTTGGCCCTTACAAGGGATGATGTCTATCACTCCTACCATTTCATTTATAGGATTATTATTGATAGTATCATTCTGAATAGAATCATTGTTATCATCATCTATGTCAAAATTCATAACATCATTCTTTGTAGTTTCATTGGCTTTGACAAATGAAATATTATGTTTTGGCATTGGGTTGGTGAAAATTTGCAAATTTTGGTTAGGAGGGGCAACGGACTTATTTCCTTGATCACTAACACCTCCAATGGAAAGACGGCCAAAATTAATGTGGTGTTGTACAAGATGTTTAAGATGCTTGCAATGTTTCGTGTCATGTCCATTTTTTCAGTGATAGTGGCAATAAGCATTTGTTTTTAAACCTAGGGGGTAAAGGCTTATTAGGGTCGGGTGTTTTGACGGGAGGTAAGGTAATCATTTTTTGTTCTAAAAGTTGAGTCATTGTGTTATAAAGGGTATCAGGGTATGTGCAGGATTGTCATGGAAAAAATAGGCCCTTAAGTGGCAATAAAATTAAAAAAAAATCAGAGTTAAGCAACTTGACATAAAAATTTGAATAAGTTATCTATATTATTGTAAAAATATCTAAGAATAGAATCTGTAGCAAATTGAATGTAGTTTCTAAACTACTAGGTTTTTTTTTAACTATTGGTGAAAATTTAAAATTTTAATGCAAGAGCACTTAAATTTCGGGGAAAATAAGTAGGTGTTTGTCTTACCACCCTAACCACAATAAAATAATAATATTTTTTATAAAATTTTAGATATAAGTAGAGGAATCATGTCCCGATGTGATGCATATTTTTTGTAATTTTTTCAAGTAAATAATTAATTATGAATTTTTTATTACAACTTTTAAAAAATATAAAAACTCGTATGTCTGACCACCTTAACTTGGTCAAAACTTCTTGAAATTTTTTTTTTTTTTTAATCCTATAGAATGTGAGGCATAGAGTGTGACACATGTTTCGTATTCAAAAAATGTGATACTGTATGAAAGCTGTAGATTTTTTTCAATTAGCCTATCAATCAGGACTTTAGTCGTAATTCAAATAGAAAAAGAATAATAATTATTTATTAAATTCAAAGTCAAGCATAATTTATATTGGTGGAAAGCTAAGAATCTCCTTTAAAAATCCTTTTTGTTTCATCAATTTTGGGTAGAAAAATAGTCATCAGCCACATACCCTACACATACCCATCATATCGCCAATTTTAGGCCCATCATGATCTTGCACATACCCATCAAGCAAGGGATTGAATTTTCTTTTTGGGTCTCCATAGCTAAAGGGTATGGTGACTTTAATAGAAGCTACTTGGTTATTGATATTTTGAGTTGTTGGTTGAGGGGGATTAAATTAAAGGAACCCTTTGTTTTGTTTTCTAAAAATTTTGGAGTTATTTTGGTTTTGCAGGCTCGAATTTCTTAATTTAGCTAGAAGTGGACATTGTATCTCAACTACTAACTGAGTTTTGATAATCACAAAGGGTAGTACACAAGTGCATGAAGGATGGGAATTCCATCATGGTAAGCTTGTCTTGAATCTTAGTTTGCAATTTTTTTATGAACATCTTTTGAAAGTGGGGGTTGGGGACCTTGACATCGATTTGGGAATAAAGTGATTGATAGCGTGAGATAAAATAAATTCTCTTTTATTCCTATTTTTGCTTACATCTCATCAAATCAACCAAGGTCATCTTGGTAGTCATATGCACTTGGAAATGGATTACAAATACATCAACAAGTTCATTGAATGAACAAATTGAGTTGTTTGGTAAAGAAGAGAACCATTCCAAGGTAGTATCTTTCAATGACCTAGGAAAAGGCTTAGCCAAAAGTTTATCATCAAGGAAAAATTCACTACATAAGGCAGTATAGGAATTAAGATGGTTAGAAGGATCCCCCTTCCCTCCATATTTCTCAAATCTAGGCACCTCTACACCTTGTGGCAATGGTGTTCGCAATATCTCCAAGGACAATGAATTGGTTTTGACCTAATATGTAGGTGGACCATTTTGATTTTGGTTTATGGTGGAATTTTTTTTTTGAAGGGATGAAACAGTTTGGAAGAGTTGGGCTATAAGAGGGTCATTGTTTGTGTTATGAGATGGAAGTGAAAGTGGGGAAGGAGTGTATGTGTTCGTAGGGCAAGTGAATGGGATTCTTATAAGTGGTAAAGTGGTAGGAGATATAACATGCAATGCCACATAGGAACTAGGGATGCTAGCAGGAATACCCAAGGAAGGAATCACATTACTAACTTATTGCATTGTTGTTGTGACTTGAGGGTTGGTATAGGTAGGTATGGAGGCAATTGTTGTGGGAGGAGGAATTTGAGTTCCTCCTTGACTTGTAACATTGTTTGTTGGTAAAGGACAACCAGTGGTTGGGGTGAGATGCTTTCTAAATATTTAAACTATTTTTTTCACAAGGTCAAGGCCATCTTCACTTTCAAGCATGCAGTGAATGTTATTTGTGGTAGGGATAGTGGTAGTTGAAATGTTTTCATTTTTCACTTGTTGTTACATAGGTTTGCTAGTTCCTCATGAATTGGAATTATGTTTTCTTGTGGGACACTATCATTCCTTGTTTCAACTTGCATACTACTTGAAGGAAAAGAGTTGTTAGAGGTGTTGTCCATGCCTAGTGTACTAATGTCAATACTAGGAGTGAAAGAGCTAGACAACCCAAGATCCACAACGATTGTGTTATTGTGGGATAACATGAGTCTCAAACTTTGTCTCACTACAGTATTAGCAATAGGATAACAAACACTCATACAACGGTTACTAAATGCAAAGTGAATGCAAATGCAATATAAGCTAAGAATAATGAAATGCTTATAACAAAACTTCTGGAAACTAAAACAGAAGGACAATAACATAAAATAGAAACTCAGAATTTGAATTGTAAATGCCAGAAAATGCAGTGCAGTATGTGCAGAGGGATTGATTCCCCCGGAGTGGCGAATGAGTCCCAGTGATGATTTTTTTGCAATTTTTTAGAATTTTTGAGTTGAGTTTTATGCTTTTAATGTTTTTTGATCTATGTCTAAGATGCAAATGCAAATTTTGACTGATTTTCAATGAAATTAGATGCAAAAATGTAAGCTAAATGAGCTTTCACGAGTGCAAAAATTGAAACCCTAGAATGAAAATTAACCAATGCAATGTTAATGCAAGCTAAATCTTGGATGTAATGCACTCCAAATCAGAATTATGATTTTCTAAGGGAAAGTTCACCAAAATGAAACGTATGAAAATGGGGGATAGGTTGATCAAGTGATATCATACCCACTTTCAAATATATTCCACTCAAGGATAACCCTAGAGATCTCAATGCAAAAGAGAAAGAGATCTTGCAATAGGGTTTTCCTAGGGTCTGAAAATGATCTAATGAGTGGCTCACCACCAAGTGTAAACTTGGAAAGAAAAAAAATGCAAGATGCAATGCAAAACCCTAATTAAATGCAAACTAATACTAAATGGCCTAGAAAGGTAAATGAAATGCAACAAAAAATTGTAAAACTGAAAGTGTGCACCCGAGAATTCAAAGAAGATAGAATGGAGGTCTAGAAAATTTCAAAAAAACTATTTTTACTGTTGACTAGGACTCATTCACAAACCTGGGTGAATTAGTCCAATTTTAGGGAAAATGTGCATGAACAAAAAATTTCCAAAAGGGTATCCAAATATACAAAATCCTAAAAGTACACTGGAACTGGGAATCATTCACCAGAAGTTGAAAATCAGTCTAGTTGGGCTTTTCTAGAACTTCAAAAGCTAATTATGTTCTTCTTCGTCTATTGGGATAAGGTGCCATTAACCTTGTAAATCCCAATATTTTTTTATTCCTTTTATTATTTTTTATTAGTAATTACTCATAAGGAGTTGTACAAGTTTCACCGGCAGTGGTAAAAATTATTTACTATCCATGGTAAGTTTTGGAGTTACCAGTAGTAATTATGGAGTGACTTTTATTGTTGGTAAATGTAAAAACTTATGGTAAAAGAGGTTAGGAATTTCCACTTTGAGAATCGGCTATTTTTGGCATGTATGACACACGTCATAATGTTTGGTGGGTGCATGTAAAGAATCTATGACAGCTACAAGTTGTCATAAGATTTTATGACACTATGATGCATATGATGGATATAGTTGTTTATTATTTGCTCTTTTTAGCCCCAAGCATCCATCTTTGGTTGCATGCATGTTGGAGGTATCTATGACAGTTATGATGCGTCATAAGATGTTGTAAGTTTCCATGCATGGATATGGGCACCCAACTTTGGAAGGGTCTTTTTGATACTTGTGTGTTGCATGTTGATGCACCACTTGGATGCTTGCATGTGGGAGAGAGAAAGTGGATGCCTAGGCCTTGTTGGATACTTTTTATATAAATATTTTTCATGTATTTGTTGTTGCATACCATTTTTACAGGTGCCCAAGTTCTGTCGAAGTGAACATTGAGATACAGAGAAAGTGCATGTATTTTTAATCTCCATTTTTGGAAGATAATACAACTTGGCCTCTTTTCTTGGTGGATTTTTTTACCTGAAAAGGTTTTCTCCACGTTAAATAATTGTGTTATATGCTTCATTTTGCTTCTGATATATTTATGTTTTGTGGTTTTATAGTTCATGTTACAATCTCCTTGATAATGCACACTTAAAAGGTTACACAAATTAATCTTAAATCATATTTACATTTGGGTAGTTGTGCTTTCATTTCTAACACTGTCTGCTCTGTCCTTCATGACTAATTTTTGAATCTGAATCTCTAATTTGTAACTTGTAGATGATCTCCAATATTCTCCAAGGCTTGATGACAACTTTGACAACTTTGAATGATTTGCAACTTTTCTCCAATCTTGCTCCTTAGGAAATCAACAACCTAAACCTGCAAATCACACACAAAGGAGAGGGGAAAATGTTGTGGGGTTAGTAGATAAGGTTTTCCTTGGTCAAACCCCTTGTTGGTAATTATTAAACCTTGAAATAAAAGAAAATAGGAAAGGAGAATGATGAATGAACAAAAGAAAATTTTGCAACTCACCAAACCCTCTAAGCAATAAGGTGTTGCAAATATGCTTGAAATGGCTACAATGGATGTGGTTCTTGACTCTTTCTTGAATGATTTTGATCTTGCTTGAAATACTTGCTTGAATCATAAACCCTACATAATAATTGTTAGCACAATAACAAACATGATAGAAGAAATCTTTGATATGATGATTGACACTTGAATGCTCCTCTAAAATTCTTGATAATCTGCCCTTGAATTCCCTTGAATGCTCTTTTGAATGCTCAAATTCTCTTGTGAACTCTCTTGAATGCTAGGTGAAAATATGAGAAAAAGAACCTTGTATGTATACTTAATTATGCAAGAATTCTTCAAATTACAACACTACAAGATGACATCATATCTAGGAGAATAAAATCCCTCAAGAAATTTGAATTAAATTTTATTTTGGGCCACATAGGACTCATTCGCCCAAGGTGGCAAATGAGTCCCACCAGCTATAATGTATGGGACCGAAATCCAAAAGTTCTTAGAAATGTGTGAAATCCAGTTTGAGGCCAAAAGATCCAAGTGGGACCCATGCACCCAAGGTGGTGAATGAGTCCCATACACTAAATCTGGGCCACACAAGCTAGGAACACCTAATTATGATTGGTCAATGATTGGTGTCGGGATTATCCTTAAAAAGATGCAATAAATGAGGGTTGTGGATGCAAAATAGGGCCAATTAAAGCATAAGCAAGCCCAATTATTAATGACAAGTCTATAAAAGTGTGAATGTGTGTTACAAAACTTTACAACACTCCAAATAAGGCAAGATTAAAGTTGATTTTGATTAAAAATAGGTTTATTATGTTTAATTAATTGATAAAACCCTAGAAAAGTGTGAATGTGGATTAAAACACTTTAGCAAGGTACCGTTAAAATCCATTAGTTCACAAGGGCCCAAGACCTAATGTGAATGTGTTGTCCACATTACAACACTAAATCAAGGAAATATTAAGCCAAAATCACAAGGAGGTCCCAAACAAGTCAGAAAAAGTAGAAGGGTTACTTTTTCAGTGACTCCAACCATGTGTATTTGTGAGCTAACATTTGTGATGTAGGTTTCATGATTCAGGCAAGCATTCAAGACAAAGTTTCAATCATTCAACCAAGATTCAAGATCCACATTCATGCTAGCCGTTTCACACAAGTTTGCAACCCTCATTTCAAGGTTTTGTTGAGTTGTAGCATTTCATTTGTTAATTCATCATTTTTTCATGTTGCTTCATTTCATTTCAAGGTTTAATTACCTAAATGGGGTTTTACTAAGGAAAACCCCCATCCTCTAACTAAACAAAAAATTTCTCTCTTTTGATGTGTTTTGTTGATTTAGGTGAACTAGACTCATTCACCCAACCTGGTGATTTAGTCCCTGATATAGTTGTTGCCAAGTGGGACCCTCAACCCTCATCGGTACCCCTTAAATCTCTTCAATGTTGCCCTCACTGACAACTTAGGCTTTTGGTGTAGTGACAGTTAGTTTGTGTTAACAAAATTGGCAACTCTATTGGGGAGGGTTTGACTCCCACTCTTGACACTCTTTTTGTCTCGCAGTCAACTGTGTCTATCGACCTCTCAACTAGGGGGGTAAAAAAAAACTCACGTGGGACCCTCAACCCTTACCAATACCCCTTAAACCTCTTTGATTTCACCCTCACTGATAGCTTAGGCTTTTGGTGTAGTGGCAGTCAGTCTGTGTTAACAATAGCCTTTCAACAACACTCAACAGTGTCAGATTTGGGTTTGGAGGACTCAGAAAGATACTCAAAAAAACCTATATGTGGACTAAATCACCCAACCTGGCATATTAGTCCTGAGATAGCTTTTGATCAATGTTCTGCAAATCCTGACAGTTGACAGAAGAATTCTAGATTCTACCTTGAAATCCCTAAAGCAGGACTCATACGCCCTACCTAGTGTATCAGTCTTGGTACAAACCCTAACAATAGTTTTCATATTTTACAGATCTTGTATTGGAATGTCAATTCATCCAGGTACTTTTATGATCCATTTAGTTTATCAGTTTGATTTCATGCTTTCACTTTTCTAGGTTTCACAGTGAGTTTGCATAAGTGTTTGCATTTCTCCCTTTTGAAGCTTCATTTAATGGTGAAACCCCATCCAATTATCCAATGAATTCACTAGACATTCCTCAATCAAGTCACTTGGTTGAGGGATCTAGTTTCCTAATAAACTAAAGTGTGAAATAGGTTCAATTCCATCTCCCAAAAGGTGGAACCCTATTTCCCTTTTGTTCAAGTACAAAGTTAGGCTTAAACGAGATAGTTAGGTAAGGAATTAAAGATTAACAAATAATATAGTTTTAGGATGATACAATTAGTTGGAATTTAGATAAATGACTTCATAGGGAAAATACATAGATTTAGCCGAGCACGAAGAATGGCTTGAATAAAAAAATAGGAATAATTTTGGATATTTTTATAATTTATGTTCGGTTGCTTAAAACCCACTCTTTGAGATGAATGTAAGATATCTTTAGGTTCAAGTTTTTTATCTTATGATAATAAAATAATAGTATAGAAAAATGTAACTACATCACAAGAAGGATTGAGGAGTGGGAATTACAAAATTATAAGATTAATTTAGGTAATAAAATATCAAGATGATAATTTTTGATATTGAAGGAAAATTGAATGAAACTACTAGTGCCTTTCTCAAAATTTCCATTACTTATTCTATTTTTATCATTTCTAATGACAAGATCAATATTATTAGGATAGAAAATACCAAGATTATATTTTCTAATAACATCTTATATGGAAATATGAAGCATGATGAGCATGTGAGACCAAATGGTTTCATTGAGTACAAATCTAAAATATTTTTTCTATTTGATTGTAATATGAAATAGAATATTTTGGATGTTTCCAAATATCGGCATATGGTGAGACACTTTATATTTTACAAGATTTGTAGAGAAGGAAGGCATTTGTTCTCAAGGAAGTGTTGTAGGGAGGATTCTATGAAGCATATAAATGAGTACCTGACCTACCATCAACATGAACGAAAACATGCATTTCCTCCAAGTTTGTTGTGGTAACATGCATTTCCTCCAAGTGTTTTTGTAGTAATTATTTATTCCCCATCTAGAGTAGAATGGTGAATATGTGGCTAGCAAGATTTTGAGGGAGTTTGTTATAGGAAATAAATTAAAAATGGCTTAAATGGTTTCATATGGGAGAATATCACTACACTACTTTAAAGTATTTATCCTCTAGTATGCGTTTTTCATGATATTGTGTTTTTATGATGAACTAACTTGTATTGTTTTAGTGTTTTCATTTACTAGAGTGCTACGCATATAGGTAATAGACAATTTCATTGTTATCAAGGTAAAAATTTTGAGAATGGATCCATAAAAAATATTGGGTTCATTGAAGTAACCTATCAACAAAGAATTCTATTAGGAAAGAATCATGGAACTTAAGAAAAATTTAAATTAAATTACTTGAGGACAAGCAAATTTTAGAAGGATGGACTTGTAATATTTCATTTTCAATAATTTTTGTATGTGGACCAAGAGGCCATTTTTTATTTTTGATGAATTAAGATTGTTAGAGCCCTATCTCATAGGCTTGAAAATTTTGAATGGAAAGAAGTTTAAGTGTCAAAAGGTTCTATTTTTTACTAATTTTATGAGAAAAAATCCAAAAGTGAATCAAGGCCAAGGTAAAATATTTAAACCACTCAAATATTCTATTTTTTCCTAATTTTATGATCTCACAAAATTGTTGAAGGTGCAACAAAGCTATTGGAAAAGGTTTAAGGATATCAAAAAAATATTTTTCTAAATTTTCCAATTTGTGAATTTCCTAAAGGTGCAACAAGGTTTTAATTTAAATCACTAAGTTTACTAATTTTCCAAAAGTGTGAAAGTGTAACAAGGTTGACAAGTTTGCTAGTTCACCAAAAGTGCAAAAGTGGGACAAGGCTGATAGGTTCACTAGTTCATTGAAAGTATGAAAGTTTGGAAAGGTTCACACATTCACCAATATACTAAAAGTGTGAAAGTATGACAAGGTACACAAGATGATGAATTCATTGAAAGTGAAAAAATGTAATAAGGTTTGTAGGTTCACTAGTTCACCAAAAAGATTGACATAGTTTATAAAAGCTTGAATACTCTAACGAAGAAGAAAATATTACTAATTTCCTAAGTTTGTAAACTAACTGAAAGTGCAACAAATTTAGAAAAATAGGAAATTCTTGACCTACATGTTCAAAAGACAAATCTAAACTTAAAGTGGAAAAAGGAGTACTACCAATTTAATTGATTGGTGATTCAATAGCTACCTATGAACTTTGCATGATTTAAGCCACTTGTTATAATCTGGTTCATTACCAACCATATATTTTAGCTATTTAAAGAGTGAATGGGTTCATTATGGATCTAACTTACATTCTACACCAAAATTATTATCAAAAAGGTTATGAGCACTCAGGTTTAAGAAATTAAATTTGAGGATGAAAACCCTTAGGTGTGTTATAGATTAAAGAATGAAAACACTTTTTTTTCAAGGATCACGAGATGAAACCCCTTTGTTTCTATATAAAAATCTCACTCCATAGTTGTGAATGAGATTTAATGAAATGTAATTCTATCTATTATAAGTTTGTGTATTTTATAATTTTGATGTGGATTTAATCATAGTTATTTCTATGGGTTGTTATTGTTAATGTAAAAGCTATCCCTACTTTTAATATAAAATAATTTAATATATCGTATACTTCATTATAAATAAATAAAAATTATAGAATCAATATTTCATTTATTTTCTTTAGTCGTTAATCTAGGTTATCAGTGTTGATGTAAAAATTTTGGAGACTAGGTTTTTGTAATATCTAGTTAAAATTTGCAAATCTAAATTTTATTTGTCAAAATTATTTATTGGATGTATTACGCTCAAGTATCCCTCACAATCCACAAGCTCATAATTCACATTATCAAATCACTCATCCATCAACAAATCAGGTACTCAACCATTAAGAATACATCAAATTAGCTACTCAATAATCCAAATTTAAAAAGTGTTTGCAATTCATCCATCAAATCAGGTACATGGCTATAAAATAATAAATAATACATAAAATCTAATCAACAAAAACTCAAATTTTGACCTTTGATATTCTCCTTATCTTTGTTGAGAGTGGAAATGCACCTCTAGCCTAGTTTCAAATAATTCTCCTATTTTGGATTCAATTGCACCTAAAATCTTGTAATTTAGATTAGATAAAGAGAATTATATTCTCCTCACTAGTTTGTAATTATTTTTTTTTTCTTTCCAACATTGACTATTGTGAGATATGAAAGCTACTCATTAGCATGGGCACCAACAGTTTAAGTTTGTGTACATATAGGGTTGAGAATTTAAAGACAACATCTTAGACATGAGATATTGATCAAAACTTATAAAAAAAAATGAACTCCTTTCATATGAATCGGCTCAGCTAAGAAATCAACTTGTATAAAACATCGAGAATCAACAAATCAAGAATCAACAAATTGACTTAAATTATCAACTTCAAGCAAAATTATATTACATTAACATCCTAGGAGCGTACTACATAGCTACTTGTTATCTTGGGTCCTAATTCATTGTCATTGAATCAACTTGCTTAAGGGAATGCCCAAATTATAATAAACCCTTGTCTAGAGTAGGTTTTAAAATGTTGTCTACAAACACTAATTTTCTAAATGTAAGTGCATCAAACTTAAACAATCTAAATCTTCTAAATTCATTTGTGTATAGGAAGTTCAAATATGTAAATTAGATTCACTTTTATTTATCATTATAATTTAAATTATTTACTATTCATATTTTGTCTAAAAATATTCTATTTTCATTACAACTTCAAAAATCTTCAAACTCTCCATAAAGGTCAATGTCATCCCTTCCAACTTAATGAGAGGTTTAGGCATGACAATAGTTTGTGGGGATGTGGAAGCCAGTTACATTCCTTCCAGATGCTGATGTAATGCTTCTAGATGTCGACGCAATACATTTCCATACATTTTCTAGGGTTTCTTGAAGTGCAAGCCACCGATAGGGAATTTTTTTATTATTATATTCTAAGAATTCGAGCCCGTTTTCACAAAGTAAAGCCTTCCTCAGTAAGGATAACGAGCCGCGACTTGTCCACATTTCTGTTGACTTGGAAATTGTATGGAAAGGCTGTACATCAGTGTTGCACTAGGAAAATAAAAATATATACTAGATTAAAAAACAAGATTAAAAAAACAAAAGTATTTGGCATATCACTGTATAATAACATTAAACCTTTCTCTTTAGGAATCGGCATGGTTACAGAAAATAGTACCTATATATTCAACTTGTCAGCTACTTTCATTTTTATATTCATTAAACGTCACTGCTCTGGTCGTTTGTGTTGGGAAAAGCCTGTATAAATGCATCAAATGAACAGCCTCCACTAAAAATGTTTTTCTAGGTTTCAATTAAAAATATATGTTTTTCTATTATGCCAACAACTTAGTTTACACGGTCAAAACCCTAGAGAAGAAATCTAAATGGCCATTAGTAGCAGCTCTGTAATTCGAGTGGGGTATGAGCTCATGATGAATGAAGAGGATATAGCTGATTTAAGCTCGGCTCGCATCTTCCGCGTGCCACGGCCATTGCGAGAGTCCAACGATAGTTTGTACAGTCCAAATCTTGTTTCCATCGGCCCTTTTCATAATGGGAGAGAGGAGCTGAAAGGCATGGAGAAATCCAAATCTGAGGCAGTTCGAAGGATGCAAAAGAGAATCGAGAGGGAACATCGATACGCTTCTTTCGAGTCAATTGTTGAAAACCGCATAGTGCACAAGGACAGAGAGAATAGGGAATTCTACGGTGAATGTATTCCCTATCCATACAATTAACCTGGATGGTCACCAGGGATGCTTGTTTTCTTTATGAATTTTTGGTTAATTATGCAAAATTCTTTTCCAGTGGTAAGGGTTTTTATAAGGAGGAAGTGACTGCATTTTCTTGTAAGTGTGATTCAGTTTTCAATGTTGCTTATCATAATTCGACAAAAGAAAGAATTATGGATGATATACTTCTATTTGAAAACCAAATCCCTCTTTGGGTTTTGTAGAATCTGCTTAAAATTCAGATGGGTTCTAC
Source organism: Sequoia sempervirens (assembly GCA_007258455.2). NCBI lineage: Eukaryota > Viridiplantae > Streptophyta > Pinopsida > Cupressales > Cupressaceae > Sequoia > Sequoia sempervirens. The sequence continues at coordinate 387,837,822 of VDFB02271358.1, read as the reverse complement.
AAAAGAGGCCGACCAAAAGTTGGACGTCTTAATGGAATTGTTACTGAAATCCGTGTGGCCCTTGATATGGGTGCTTGTGGGGGGCATTTCGAAGGATAGTCTTTGGTTCAAAAGTTAATCTGCGGATATTAATTGTGAAATAGTTGATCATGTTAAGAAATGTCTTAAATGTCAATAACATAACAATTTGATTCATGCTCCTACTTGCGAACTTCATATCCAAGTTATTATTTGACTATTTTCGATGTGGAGCTTTGATCTTATTGGAAAAATATCTCCTCCCTCATCTTCAAAAATGAAATGAAAGGAAAAGGGGGAAACCCTAGACCCTCGATATAGAGAACTTAGGATTTAAGACTCTCTTTCGCAAGATTTCATTAGAATCACCAACAACAAAGCTAAGAGACTTTCAACTTCAATGGTGAGTCAATCAGATCTAGGTTGGTAATTCTTTAGGGGTAGGGGATGATTAGGAATTATTTGAAACAATGAAACCAAACGAGCTATATGACCTAATATATAAAATGTAGATTCTTGAAAGTACACAGACTGTAATAACACTTTATAAGCAAATCTAGGAGATATCGTAGGGCATATACCTATCACCAAATGTTGATTTTGGAATGTGCAAAGGGACTGGTTTTCCCTTGGGCGAATGGGTCTTTGTGATCCTTTTTGAAACTTCAAAATCTGATGTTGTAGTCCTTTGTCTACTCTTTGTTCATGTACCTACAAAATTTTCCTTCGGATTTGGACCTACAATAAATCTGTAAAAGGAAATTGTTTATTTTTTTGTATGTCTAATTTTGCCTTGGTCAAACTTCAGTTTGGTAATCAAACCTTTATAAAAATACAATGATCTCATAAAACATAGTGTGTGAGCCCTAACCTTATGTGTGTCTAAGGTTGTTAAGAGCTTAGATGCAAATAAACCCTACTCAAGTGCATTAGAGTATGATTCTTATATGATAATGATGAGATCCACTTATGGAGAAGTCAAAACACCCTAAGTAAATCTGAAAATATAAGGATACCTTCCTTATGCTACAAATAGAATGAAGCTTGAAGATAAAAACAATTGGAAACAAGTCATTAGGTAGAGGGAAGTGGCCAAATGCATCTCCCAATCCTAGAGTCCATCATGTTCTTCTATAGGCATAAACATTCAACCATGTGATAAATATTGCTCAAATCTGCAAATAAACCCGAAGACCTGCAATTTCAAATAATGTTGCTCCAATAATTTAATTTTTTTTGCTTGAATGTGCTCTCTTTCTTCCTAGTTTTTCCCCTTCTCATTTCTCATCTTTCTCTAGTTTGAAATGATGAAAAAACTAGGCTTTTATAGGCATTTATCTAATTTCCCAAAAGTTAGATCTTGATATCCGATAATTACAACATGAATTTTGAATGTTAAAATGCCACCAAGAAGCTATTAAAATTTGGGTCCTAGCTAATGAAGGAGACCCTCGCTAAAATTTCCAAGACACACATGTTTTAGAGTAATTGAATGATAGGTTACATTTGTTCAATGCTTGTTTCAGTATAGTAAAATGACAAAAGTAGGCCTTGGAATGCATAATAAAGGGAATTAGGGCCTATTTAGAAAGGGTTAAAATACATAAATGAAAGGTCACTAAAATAGGTCTAAAATAAGCGTGAAATTGTACTATCACCTATAAAGGAGTATAATTTTCTATGCGATATTTAGCCCCCACTTTAGTGGCCATATGACACTATGTTCATATGTAAGAAAAAGTATTGAAAGTAAATCGTGCTTCATAAAAGGATAATCATATGGATATTATAATTCATTTGTGAATGGGGAGAATGAATCCCCCAATGTAGTTATCTACAAAATCACAATGTTAGGAACCACATCTACAAAACTAATTTGTTAGTTGTTCAAAGTCATCTTATTCTTTGAAATAGACATTCCAAACTTCTATGGAGAATCAAATTTGAGGGTGGATGTATGCCCCCTAATTCCTCTTGCTTTATGGAGGTGGAACCAGGGTAGAAATCTAACCACATCAAATTGCTAGGTTTATTTGTAGAAATGCTTACAATAGGGTCATGATATCAAAACACCATCTATCAAAAAATATTTGATAAGATCACAGATGAACTACAAATCCAACGCAATAGATGAAATGAAAAATGGAGGTCTCTAAGCCCCATTATGGTGATTTGGGTGAAATGTACTATTAAGAAAATTTATTATATGTCAGTGCAAAACCAACCTCTTGCCTATCATTTTGACATTTTACCGTTGAGAGAGATACCTTGTTGTAGAGGAGTGAAGATGTTGAGATGACAACCATACAAGCCCCCGCAACTTGAGCATCTTCAATTGGAGGTTGCAAGTTGCACCATCACCATAAAGGTGAGTCCTTTGTACCTTCTCCCTACAATTTACCTTTATATTCTGCACTAATTTTGAGCTTTTACAAAAAGCATGGCAACCCTATCCCAAAATGGTGACCGTGTCCCATTTTGGTGACTCTATCCCAAAGTGGTGACCATCTCCTAGACCCCCTATCCCAAAATGACAACCTTGTCCCATTTTGGCCACAATTTCCAAGGGAAATTTAGCTTTGCTTGTAACTATTTTGGTTAACCTATTTTGCTATGTAAATAATGATTTTCTTTACTTCTTTCAATGTCTTCCATGTGCCCGTTAGTGTTTAGGAGGATGACTATTTACCCTTCCCCATGATCAAGTTACCCAACTTACTAAGGATGAGGAGGATAATCTTTGTATTACTACATTGTTTTAGATATACCTCATGACACCCAAGAGGTATCATGATGCTATGCTAATGGCATTAGTTGAACAATTGGATGCAGATACTTGTACATTTCATCTCCCAGTAGGGGAGATGACAGTGATATTGGAAGACACCCAATGTATTCTTAGGATACCTATTTGGGGTGAGACCATTCACCTTGATGAGGATCGCACACCCTGATAGATGAGGCTATATATTCAGTATTGTATCAGTCATCGTAGAGACATGCTATATCGCACATCAAGCTCTAGTGGCTTTTGTATAGATGTGTTCCTTTGATTTGGCATATTATGTGTGTAAACTATTGCACTAGCTCTTATACCTAATGGATGAGGTGTGCATCTTGAGGGAGCCCTCATACATACTACACGTGAGATGGAGCAACATCAGATAGTTTATGCATGGGGATGGAGCTATCTTGCTCACCTTTATTATGATCTTGGTTGGTTCATCTTTTGAGAGCTTCACATGATAGTACATTGTATATTTCTTCAAGTGTATGCCTTTGAGAATATCACATGTACTACATTAATTTGATATCCCACCATAGTAGCCATCGATTATCCACAAGCCTACATTTATAATTTGAGATGAGCCTAGTAGTGTGGAGATCTATTGCGCTGGAGAGTCAAGTTTGATTATCTTGGCGATGATGACATAGTATGGAAACCATATAGCACTCTACACAATGGCAAAAACCTTACATGATAGCTGACTAGGATGCAATAGGATAGATTTTTTTTGGAGGAGATGACTACATTATGATTCCATTCTATTATGATCAAGTCATACGTTAGTTTGGATAGATTCAGATAGCACCCAGGTCATGGCCTACATTCTTGAGAGCAGCATGTAGTGGTGTAAGGCTAGGAGACATCCTCCATCTTACCATCAATGGTGTCATTTATAGTGACTCAGACGATGAGGACCAAGAGGTACCCCCACATCTAAATTAGATGATATTGTTGGAAGCTTTAGTTGTTTGTGAGTTATTTGGGTGTTGTTATTTATGTCAACCCCTTGTATGAAGAGTATGTTGGAATTATGTTGGTGTGAATGATGTCAACCCCTAGCATTGAAGTTGTTGGGAGCTTGGAGTTGGTGTTGATGTCAACACCATGTTATTGGTGTTGTCATTGATATCTTAGTTAAATATAGTTGCAGAAGTTGTTGGAAAAATTGTTGGATTGTGTAGACACTAAAAATTGTCCCTCGTTGTGAACACTATTTTTCTTCATCAATGCCCTTTCTTCCTTAATAATTAAATAATTTTAATTATTTTATTATTGTCTAAAGTCATATTCCTCTATTAATTAAATAATTTGAATTAATTTATCTCTTTTATTTTCTTTCCTCTCTTTGATTAATTATTTATTTAATTGTTGTCACTTTCTACTATAATTAAATAAATTTCAATTATTTAATTATTCATTATCCTCTTCTCTCATAAATTAAATAAATTTTATTTATTTAATGACTTACTAATTTGTCCTTAAATTCTCCCACTTTTGAATTAAATTATTATTAAATTGAAAAGACAACTTTCCCTCATCTTCTATAGTTAAATAATTGTTTTAAATTATTTAATTATTCACTTTCCCTCCCTATTAAATAATTTTAGAATTATTTATTTTCCTCCAACAACCTCTAGTTCCATGATTTTCTATCTATCAATGTCATTCTATCTAAGTTTCACATCTCATTTAATTGGCACCCTTGATTAAATTATTTTATAATTTAATCTTAATCATTCATTCTTAACTCACTCATATATTTTCCTTAATTTAGCCCTAATCTTATTTCATTGCTTCATCTTTCAATCTTGGCCATTGGTTTTCATATCTTATTGAATATTAATCTCATCCCTTCATTCACATTTGGCTTTCTATAAAAGAGGCGTGTCATTGTCATTTTTACCCTACACACACATTCTATACAAGTGCACTCTAGCTATTCAATCTTCAATATTTTTCTATCATTGTCATTAGGCTATTATTTTTCATACTCAAAAGTCTGAAGGCCATCAATCATATCAATGAAAAATTAAGGATGAAACCAATTGGAAGCACTAGATATCATGGATTGGGTGTTATACATGAACGTCACTCCATGGTGTTTACTGAAAAAACTAGTTAGAAAAAACTCGTTCACAGTTTGGCCAAAAATTGTAAACCATTTGCATTGTTTTTTTTTCTTTCTTTTTTTAATGCTTATTTGTGCTTCATTGTTGGTTTAGGGCTTTGAGGTTTTGGTTTAATTGATTAATTCTTTTAACCTTAAATTTTCCTAATCTGCAAATTGTAGTTAATGAGATATTTTTAAGATGTTGTAAATGTGTTACATAGATGTTGGTAGTGTTTCTGATGAAGTTTATTCACTTGGTTTCCATGTTCTTTTGAAAAAAATGAATAAAAGAGAATATAATGTGATAGAGGTGTGCTCATTGTGTTGCTTCGCATTTACTCATGGTTGAAGATATGCTCATGCGGTTTGGAAATTATGATCATCGGAGGTGTTACATCCATAGTTTCAGGTTCTAGATCATACTATATAGTAGAACATGTATTTAAAAGTATGTCAGTTTGGTGAAACAATGTGTATGGGAGAAATGAGAATGTTCTGCATTTCTCTATAGTAAAGGTTCTTGTCTTATGGATCTAGGAAAGTTCTCGTATAAATTTTATCTACCTTCCCTTGAAGTTTTAGGTGCTAAAGTGTTATGTAAATTTGTTTGGTGAGTTGGATGTGTGTGTCAGTATGTCTAATTGTACAAAATTAAGGTGTTCTTAAGTTTTAGGTGGTTGCAGTAATAGTGGTGAATATTCTAATGATGTGAAATATTTTGAGATGTTGAGTATTGCTATGTGGTCTGTAAAATGTTTCTAGAATTGGTGAGGCGTGTATGGTGTCACTTGTTAGTGTTAGTGTAGGTTTGGCCAACCTCACATGCTAGTGCTAATTGTGGAGGTTTTTTGTTGTTTGTGCAAGTGTTGACAAACATATTGGTGTAGATTTGGGTCCCAGTTAAGTTGTGTCGTGTTTTCCATTCACTCCCTTCCACTACAAAAGTATTTGGTGCTGACCTATTTGGTGTTGCACGTTTGAGGTACATATGTTTCCTTAAGGCCAACCTAATTGAGATTATTTTAGGTTGTGGAGGGTATACATATAAGGAAATTTTTTTCAAGAGGACTATAAGAAGAGTGTGTGATGAAAAAGTGATAAAGTGATAAAGTTTGGTAATTTGAGTGTGAGCCATAATGCCTATGACTTCTTGATGTAGTGAATACAAGGTGTCTAGATTTCAGTCTTTTAAATAAGTTGTTTGTGCTTCAATGGAGTTGTAGCTCCAAAATATGAGAGATGCATTGTTAATAGTTCATATTTGGTAGTTAGTCACTCATTCTATTATTCCTTCTTCTAGATAGTGGGTCCTTCTGCAAGTGATCCTTTCTCTATTTTTTAGGGAGTGAGCCCAAGTTGGCAGTGAGCCTTATTGTATTCAATGTTGCAATTCATATAAATGTGAGCTAATCCTCACCATGTTTTTTCCTTTCTTGGGTTTTCCATGCCAATCTGGTGTTCTTATGTGTTTAGATGTGTTTCCATTACTTCTTTACATGCTTACATTTTATTAATGCTTAATAAGGGTTTAATAGTTAATAAGGGTTTGGAAATTTACTGAGGGACTAAATATTTTAAAGTATACAACTGATTCATCCTCTTCTCATTTGTCATGTGCTTCTAATAAATTTGGGAACCACTATATTAGCCTATGAGAAATGATGGTATAGAGCACAACCTTCACACATCTTCCTTTATTATCATCTTGCAAGAAAAAAAATACCTCTACCATATCAAGGAGATGAGAGAGAGGTCAGGAATGTGGATGGAGATACAACTAACGAAAATGATATAACAAAGGATACAGAGGATGATGAGGACCAACAACCTATAGGAGAGGAGCTTGATGAGCCAGTAGAGGTCATGGATACCCCTGAGGAGAGACTTATATCTCATCCTTGTGTCACTCAAGCACATATAACAACTACAAAACGCATCTCATCCCATGAGCATGGAGAGTGTAGAAATTTTGCACTAGCCAGCCTTCCTACCCATGAGAGGGGTCCTGATAGGACACCTGTTGTATCTTATCGAGACCCTGATTGGTGGAATGGCCATCTAGGTGATGATATGTTATTTAATATTTTTTTTAGTTATGCATTACTTGTCATATATTGTTCTAACTTATGTTACATTTTCCTTCTTGCAGTTGGGACACAATATTGGCTACACTTATTCGATCGAGTCACCACAGATATGGCACCCACGATGTCCCCAAAGTAGGTGACATGAACGTAGGATAGGCCACCACCTAGCACAGGGTACCAAGCTGACCTATTTGAGCCCTTATCTAGATGGAGGACAGGCTATGATGATACCATGTAGATTCAAAATTGAGGAGGTTAGAGCTAGAGAGTGTTAAGAAATAAAGCATCATACCCAAAATCTAAATCCATTTCTTACATAAACCCATGAGAGATAAACATGCATACAAGTAGCAATAATGCATAGATCAAATAGACAAGCCATAAGATAAGAAAATATATACACTAGGAAAACCCTCAAGAGGGAAAAATCCAACCTCCAAAAGCATCCACACTGCATCATATTATTCAAAAATAAAGAAATGTAAGAGTTACAATGAATAACTCTAAAGCATCAATCCTTCTAACGCATCCTCTTGTGTCTAAGCATGAATCAACACATCCATTCTATGCTTTACATACGCACTCCTCAGAAAGATAGTTCAATAATGACAACCAACCTTAACCACTTAACATGCGCTTGCTTTTATAGATACAAGCTCACACCAATACAACCAAGTGGTAAGATAAAACCATGTGCCACAAAACCATGTGAACACAAAACCACTGACCCCTTATTTAATATTGGGTACTAAGTTTTTACCTTTTAAATATTTCCCCAATATATTAAATTATTATCACATCTACCACACATTAAATAATAATACAATATTAAAATACAAATTTACAACTAGTCCCAAAATAATTACCTAGTGTGATTGACCACACCACCTAGGTGCATCATAACTAAATAATTATTTAATTACAACATTATAATATAACATTTTATGAAATGGTGTACAACACCATATTCCAACATTCTCCCACTTTTTTTCTACATTGCATAAGGGATCAATCAATGAAATACATCATCATAGCCATACATGAAAGCACATGAATCTCTAACATGATCTTGTACTCCATCAAGATATTTGTAATAAGAACAAAGTGTCCACGATTTCAATAAAGAACTCCTCCTATCCTTTAAATTCAAACCTATGGAAGAAAAGGAACATTCCAAAGTGAAGATGCACCTATCCAAGAACACAAGCATGAAATCCAAGTGATAACAAAGGCTCCAAACAAGATGTTGTCAAGTAAAAATCCCACATGATTAGAAATAGCATCCACAACACATGTTAATACATCCAACCATCCATACCTCAAAGGTATCAAATACATTAGTAAACTCATGCCAAGAACATTTGCAACCCTTAAACCATGATCACAATCTCCTTGTATCAAACCTATCAATGAAGAACATACATATCCAAGAACTCTCACTGCAAGGATAATGTCAAAGCATATCAATTCTATCAATTATAGTGTAGGAAAATGTATACCCTTGCATTCTCACACTTTTTTGGACCCACCTTGCTTTGTTTATCCTTATTTATGACCTTAATTGGTCCTATTTTGCATCCACAAGCCTAATAAATTGTATCCTTTTATGACTAATCCCAACAAAAATCAAAGGGTAAATGATAATTTAATGATTTTGGTTGTGTGTCCCTAATTTTTGGACTGGGACTAAGATGCCACCTAGGGCGTCTTTCTCCTCCAAAGGTCTTGGGACCCTCTTTTCAAAGGCACCTTAAATGGGCCCCTCTTTGGAGTCTGTGCCCCGAGTTTTAAGCCTTATTAGGACTAAGACACCACCTAGGGCATCTTACTCCCCATTAAGATATTTTTGGGATTTAATTTCAAATCTTGGCAAGATTTAGTGTCCTTTAATTAATGAATTCATATGTCAACTTATTGTGGTGTAATTTAAGGATATTAAGCATGGATAAGTATAAATACAAGGTTCTTTCATTCATTTTCATATAAGACTTTTGTGAGAACATTCATGATAGAAAATTGGAGTTCACAAGAGTATTCAAGAGTAATTCATTAAGCATTTGGAGCCATCATCAAGATTCAAGCATCGTGTCAAAGATATTCTTGCATCATGTGTATTTTTGAGCTAACATTTATGATTAGGGTTTTGATTCAAGTAAGCAATTAAAGTCAAGATCTACATTCAAGCTAGCCACTTCACACAAGTTTACATATTTCAAAACAAGGGTTTAGTGAGTTGCAACATAGCACTGTGTCCATTCATGATTTCCCTTCATTATTTCATTTCATTCCAACATTTAATTACCAACAAGGGGTTTGACCAAGGAAAACCTCCATTTACTAACAATCAATAGTTTTTCATCTCTTGCATGTTTGTGTTTGCATATTTAGGTTGAAGACTTGAAGATCATTTGAAGTGAAAAGGTTGCAAAGTTGTCTTCTTCATGTAAACTCACCTATAGGCTAGATCTTGAAGTTTTAGGACCTGAGATCTGAGAAGAAGAAAGTGCAGAAATTGTGCCCTTGGATCATATTCAGAGATTTTAGAAATTCAAGACAAGACTAATGTAGAAATAAAGGTGTCGTAGTCCTCCAAGTGGTATTTTACAGAGATTCTTTCAGATTTTGTTCTGACATCCAAAGATTCCACATTTCCCCCGAAAAATAGCAGTAGGACTAAGGAAATAGTATGGGAATCTTAGTCATCAGCATATTTTTGCAACATTTTTGCATTTCCAAAATCCTCATCACATTTCCAAACTTCCTGGGTACATACATCTTAACTTGTTGTTACATAATCTTTTCATTTTCACTCATTATTTGGCTTGCATTACTCAGTTTTGTGAGTTGAATGTAAAGTTGTCTTTTCAAAGCATTTGCTTGGTGTTGAACCCTTTAAAGCCTAAAGATTGCCCCTAGGTCTTCCTTATTGAAAATTGACTCACCTCTGTGTTGATATTCAATCCAATTGGGGATCCTAGGGAACATTTGAATGATAATTGGAGAAGAGTGGTGTTATATGACCTAGGCCATAAAGCACACATTCCCCTATTGATCATTTTGGTGAACCTGACATGAAAGAGTGACATCGTCTCCTAAACAAAGAATATCTTTGTTGCACAATAACAAAACATCATCTACTTTTAATCAAGAGAGTATCTTTTCGAGAGTCCTACAAGATCATTTGATATATCTTCCTCATTAACACGAACAAAATTCTACTACAAGAGTTCATTTTGTGCATATCATAGAGTTCATGGTCATGCTACTAATGAATGCAAGGCTTTAAGTGGTAAAATTTAACATCTTAAGGAGTATGGTGTTTTTCCTTATGTTGAAGCACCTAATACCTCTAATTGATAGTGATTTTCACTCCAAAATTCATCTCATCAATCATTTTGGCTTATCCTTGTCTTGCACTAAGTGGGGGAAAGTGGTTAGGTAGCCTTGTCCTCATATGTCACCTGTCGTTACCTTTTTCGGCTAGTTGACCACCTTCCATGTATATGTAAGAGCAAGCTTGGGATGTGGAAGACATGCCTTAACTTGGCTCATATGTGACGTACTGAGTTATCTTTAACATTATATTTTTGGGTGAAACCCTTCCATCCTATTGCATGACGTAGCTATTTGGAAACATATGACTTGGCATAGGGCTTTTTGAGTAAGCTCTCATGTCTTCTTCTACTTTAAAGCAATTTCTCACAACAGTGGTGTTAGAAACAACTTTAACGTGGGGGCATACATCGACACTCATTTTTCATTGTACGATTTTCTTTCTTCCTACAATGCATTCCTTTCTTGGTGGTGTCATCGGGTTTAGTTTCATTCGAGAATGTGATATTTCCTTGCACTTCTCCTCTCTTGGAAACATTAAGTACAATGTTCCCTAAGATGATACCTTACATTTTTCCTCTCTTGGAGATGTTAAGCACAATGTTCCCTAAAATGAGACTTCACACAAACTAAGAAAAATCCCTTCGAACATCCCTCTTTCTTGCTACATTTTATTTTTGTAACTTATTAAAGTAATGGAGGTATGTCTTTGATATGGTTCATTGGGGCTCACCTAGTGGACAACTAGCTTCACTAGCCCTTCTGAGTGTGCATTTTCTTTTTCTCCTTATCATAGTCATGGTGGTATGACTTTGATATGGATCTCTTGGGGCTCACCTAGTGGACAACTAACTTCCCTAGCCCCTATGAGAATGCATTTTATTTGCATAGTGGACATGTTCCACTTGTAAACCTTTTTTTGGAAAAATAGCCTACACCTAGTCCACAATGCATTGGACGACCAATTCAATCTTGATCCATTGCATTTTTATCTTTTCTTTCTTTCTTTCTTTCCTTTTTCTACCTTTGATGGTGTATGGTGGCAATCTAGTTATGGTTTCATATATCATCTGCAAGTGTGTTCCTTTGTGCCTATATTGGTTTTTCATAGAATCTTGATCCTAGTGGCTTGACCACCCTCTTGGTTATTGTCATCCTATCCTACTAGCATTTTGTAAACAAAGATTTTGGCTCCCTAATGCTTTCTTGCACTTCTAGGGTTTTTAACCTAAAAGGAGAAAGATGGGCCAAAATGGAAAATTTCTACATTCAAAATAAATGCAAGGATGGATGGAATATGCTTAGATGAAATGTCTAAATACAATAAACTGATAAAAGAAATGCAAGTTGTTTGAAAACACATTGAGATATGCAAAAACACCTAGAAATGAAGGTAAATTATAATAGAAATTGATGAAACTGACGGTGTACGCGTGGAATCTGAAAAGGGATGTAGTGAAGGTCTAGAATCCTAAAAAATCTGATGTAGAAGCCAACTGTGACACTTGTGCCAATCTGGGTGACCTAGTCCTAAATCTGGAAAACTGCTTTGGAGCCCGTTTCAGCCAAATGGGTATCCAAATCTATAGAAACCTCTGAAAAATAGGTTTAGTGGGACTAATTCATCACTATTGGTGACTTAGTCCACTTCTGAATTTCTAAAAATCTAAAAGTGGAAATGGAAGCCCTTGGTCTTCACTTCGGTTCCTAACAGGTGTCCTATTCTGAAACTCTGATTTTCAGCACTGTAATTGACTTTTTGTTGATATTTTGGCTTATTCAACAAGGAGATGTCTTCAATTACTTTGCAACTTAATCTTTAATGATCTCCAAGTCTTCAAGTGACCTAAATCTATAAACACATAAGGGGGGAGAGAGAGAGAGAGAGAGAGAAATGTTGAATATTTGGGCATCAGAGTTTTCCTTGGTCAAATCCCTTTTTAGATAATTAAACCAAAATGAAGAAATAATGTAATGAAGCATGAATTTATGGAGTTAGTACTTTTCCATGATGATTTATCTTGATTTTATGTAGTAAAAGATGAAGAATCTGTCGTTGAATGTCCTTGAAAGCTATCTTGATGACTTAGCATGCTGAAACCCTAACTTGCTTGACTTGAGAACATGATGAATGATGAATGAATGATGATGAGTTATGAATTGGGGTTTAGAGACTTGTATTTGTAGTAAATCCACCTAATTTTCCCATTAATTTGATCCCTAAGGCCGACATGAAGGAAAAATAAATTTAAATTCCACTTTTTCCCACCCAAACCTTGAAAATAGCCCAAATGGGACTAAATCACCAGGCTATGTGACTTGTCCCACCTAGATGGGACTAAGTTGCCCAGATGGGAAACTTGGTCCCACAGGGGTTATTTTTCCAGCTGGATTGTCGAGGAGTGAAGGAATCAAGCTTATAGGTTGTTCTAGTCAGGTCTTTGATCAATTTAATCCTTGGGATACACAATATGGGGACATAGGGGCGTATTAATGATGATGTAAAGGGTTATTAGGGTTAGGAACACAAATTTCAATGTGAAAGTGTGATTAAATACACTTTACATCATTAAAATGAGGTTCATATAGCCTAGAAAGGCACAACATCTAATGTGAATGTGTAAGACACATTACAACACTAGATTAACACTAAGGTTATTTTACAAGCCTTCTAGATTGACTTGATAATGAAATTAAATACATTTTACAATATTTAATTAAGGGAAGATAGGTCCATTAAGTCTAGCGAAGTGTGAAAGTCTTTTACAACACTTTACAACACCTTTACAAGACATTGTTAAATTCATTTTATTCAATTTGCAAGGGCCCAAGATCTAATGTAGATGTGTAAAACACCTCACAACACTAAATCAAGGCCTTATTAAGTCTAGTTTGTCATTAATTATTCCCATTTCAAGCAAGCAAAAAGGAATAATTTTCTCATGTCCACAGTTAGCCCCCACTTTAGTGAGATGATGAATTTGCTTCAAACTCACACTAAAGTAGACATTCAAGAAGGGCCCAATTGTACCAATGTGGATAGTCTAGGATGGAAAATATCAAAGGAGGTTGCGAAAGCCCCCAGGATCCAAGATCCTAAGTCAAAACAACATAAGCGCAAAAGGACACACACAAGGTGAATGATTTTGTCGCAGAAAAAGATACATGATCATGCAATGGAAAGAACTAGAAGGAAGAAAAGAGTGAAAATAAAAAGGTGGATCAAGCTTCAACCATTTTTCCAACACATTATGGATCAGATCTAGGCTGTTTGTCCAAAAATGCATACTCACTCTTAGACGAAAAAAGTCTTGGTTTTTCACTGAATGATAAGTCCTAAGAGGTAAGACACATACAGCCAATATGTTCTCACACACACACAGGTGGCTATGGGTAAATTCATGCCTCGGAATGGGCTTCTCGCTTGAACCATACCAAATTTATACTGATAACTTTAATAAGGTGCCACAAAAAATGATCTTCGAGCTCCATGAGGTAAGCAAAACTTTGTATGATTGGCACTCATAGACATTGTAAATGCAAGGAATGTTCATCGTGCAAGGTCTCATCTTAGGGAATGTCATACCTAATTTTTCCAAGAGAGGGTTAGTGCAAATGGTCTCATCTTATTTCCAAGAGAGGACAAGTGCAATGTCTCATCCTAGGAAACATTGTACCTAATGTTTCCAAGAGAGGAAATCGCAAGAAAAAAGAAAATCACACAATGAAATGTGAGTGTCGATGTATTCCCCCACTTTAAAGAAGTTGCTAACACCATTACTGTGAGAAATTGCTTTAAAGTAGAAGAAGACATGAGAGCTTACTTGGAAATCCCTATGCAAAATCATATGTTTCCTATAAACTACATCATCAAAAAGGTAGTATGTCATGTGCAAGATAACTTAAGGAATGTCGCCCACATCCCAAGCTTGCTCTTATATGTTTATGAAAGGTTAATGCCTAGTCAAAAGAGGCAACAACAAGTGGCATACGAGGACAAGGATACTAAGCCCCTTGCCCCCACTTATTGCAAGACATGGGTGAGCCAAAATGAGTGACAAGATGCATGGTAGAGTGAAAATCCTTATCAATTAGAGGGATTAGGTGCTCACACATAAGGAAGAACACCAAAATCCTTAAGATGTTGGATTTGAATACTCAAAGCTTTACATTTATTCGTAGCATGACCGTGAACTCTATGATATGTGATAAATGAAGTCTTGTAATAGCATTTCTTTTGAGTTCTTAGAGGAAGGGATACCAAGTGATCTTAGAGGAGTCTCGACAAGATACCCTCTTGATCAATAGTAGAAGGTGGTCATGTAGTTTGCGGAAAAGATACTTCTTTCTTAGATGTATAGGAAGTCATATCTACACAAGACTCTTTAGATTGTGAGATTTTGTTCTCTCCATTATAGGAGGGTGTAAAATCTGATGAATTCAAATCATTACTGTTTTGCAAGATGACATTGATATTAAGCAAAGATGTCTTTGTGTGAAAATAATAACCATCAAGACCACTAGTGTCTATTAGTTCAGGATGCACGATTATTAAAGTTGTCTTAGAGGGGTGTTCTGTGACAGTGTTGATGTTGAGTGAGGGATTTTTTATTTCTATCAAAGGACAATAACCAAGACCATGAGTAGTTTCTTTTGCGTTAGGATTGATGGCGACACAGATACCTTGTTCTTGAGCACCACATCCTTTTCCACTATATCCAAGTCATTTCATAAGTTCATAACCTTTTCCATAAAGCTTTTGCATTGCTTATGAATCAGGTGGTTGTTCGTTGTTGTGTTCATCAAAGGTTGTATAATTTGTTATGTTTTGGTCTAAAGTGGTTGAGGTGGATGCTTTCGAAGGGTCTTATGAGTTGTGTGTTGACATGAATACTTTTTCATGTGCCTTATTGGAATATTTGTTTATGATTTGGTACTCGCCCATAAATGTTGATGTGAAATATAAGGAAACACAATCACTATCTAATAGCTTTGTGTGTTATTTAATGTGTTGTTCATTATCTTTTTGTTGCATAGGTTCCATGTGTGTGGTTGGTGTTAATGTGTTCAAGGGTTTTTATTTTTTTTCTCAAGTTGTAAGACACTATAAGGCTCATGATCAACGTCGAGTGTGCACACTTTGTTGTTGAATATGTATTTTATTTTTCGATGAAGAGTGGAAGGAACACCATTCATTGCATGAATCCATGACCTACCTAGAAGAAGGTTATATGAAAGATCATGAGGCATAACCTCGATCGGTGTGTTCAATGTGACTTCTCCAACTATAATAGGTAAAGTGATCACACCAAGCGGTGTGTTTTCTTCATTGTCAAAACCCTTAATAAATAAAGAATCAGGTTGAATTTTTTATTTATACACACGAAGCTTATCCAAGAGGTTTATGCTACACACATTAAGGGTTGAGCCATTTTTAATAAGGGTTCAATTCATCCCTATCCTATTGTATTGAGTAATGATCATGAAAACTTCATTTTGATTTCTCACTTCCAAATAGGGGAGTTCACTTTGGTGGAAACAATGCCATCATTTAATCCTTGAATTATGTATGCTATGTCATTTGGTTGCGCATTAGAAGGGATAGGAACTTTTTGTAAGGCCATTTGAAGCATAGTGTGATAGGTAGGTGAATTATGAAGAAGGTCCCTAAGGGATATATTTGCAGGAGTGTTCTTAAGTTGCTCAACAAGATCATACTCCCTTAATAGTGGAGCACTAGATAGTATAGAACAAAGGTAAGGAGGTTGGGGTTGGTTGTTGTGGTTGAATATTGTTTCTAGTGTTGTATGTATGAGCAACGGTATTATGACTCAGTTGTTGTGACACATTATTCTGAGGTGGGTAAAGGATTTAAGTTCAAGTTTGTTGTGAGTGTGAAGTTTGTGTGATGGTGGATAAAGGATGAGTTCAGGTTGGTTTTGAGTTTATGGTTAGAGTGAAGGTGGGTAGAGAATTAGAGGGTTCTTAGGATGTCCCACGAGGTAGGTATGAGGTACATTGATCGAGGGAGATCTAATGGACACTTTCACATTCATAACCTCAACAGTCTTGGTTTGATGTATCTCTAATAAAGGGAAATCGAGAATCACCTGTTTATTTAAGGAAGGCACATTAGTATTGTTGTCATTTTCTAGCACCATGATATTCTCCCTAGAAGGAGAGTTTTTAAGAGAACTGTGAATCAAATTTTCTTGGAATTCATGGATTGGTTCTTCTAAAATGATTGCATCACAAGTAGGGGAATGATCAATCATTGAATTTTCATGTTTATCGACAGTGGTGAGATTGGAGAAAGACTCTATTTGATTATCTAAGGTTTCATTCTCTTGTTCCATATTATCTACCCTAGTAGGAGAGATTGTAATATGTTCATCCAAGGTTAAAGTTTGTAAAGAGCTACATCACAAGTGGGGGAGGCATTAAGAGAAGGAACTCTATGATTTTCAAATAAATTGTCCCAAACTGTGGGAGCATTAGGGAAGGGAGGGTCAATATTCTCATGAATTTTAATAGGTATATCTTCTAACACCCACCTATCCTCTTTGCATCGAGGAAGGATGTGAGGAGAAGGAAAATTTTGATTGTCATGGCTATGGAGACTAGGTAAAGTGATGTTTAGGAATGTTTCTATGATCTCATGTTCTTGTTGTCTAACATCTTCCAAAGGGGAATGAGGAGATGGTCAATCAAGACCCTCAATTTTTATATCTTCCTTCACCAAGATACCTTTGTCACTAATAAGAGAGGTATCGAGAGAAGAAAAACTATGATTGTTATGATTGTCTACACTATCATTCTCACCAATGGGAAATGTAATATTAAGGATTATGTCAATGGTGTGATGATTAACATGTTTCTTAATGACCTCATTGTTGTAATCAAAAGTGAACTCATAAGAGGGAATGTTGTACTTATGTAATCCATTTTTAACCATATCAAAGCTACATCTTTTGAAAGAAAATGTATGCTATGATGAAAAAGGAAAGAAAGTGAAATGTAATGATTTAAAGGGAAATGTTGAAATACAATTTTTAGATGTGAAACAAGTAATTTGTTGATTACATTATTCAACAACCTAAAGGATGAAATGTTTGAAATAAAAATTTGAAATTAAGCAATGCATGAAATGAGCTAATTTAAGTAAGATGTAATGAAATGAATATTAGAAGAACTCGGCCAACTGATACAGATGGGTAAGGGCAATAAACAAAAGCTTAAAAACAAGGTTTTCAACTTTGTAAAAGGCAGTTTCAGGGCTGAACAAGGACTAAGTCGCCCAAGGTGGCAAATTAGTCCCAGTAGGGATTTTTTGAGAATTTTTATATTTTTTTGATGCATTTTGATGTTTGTTGTGCTGTATGATGTAGACCTAAGATGGAAATGCAAAATTTTAGAAATTTTCAATGATTTAATATGCAAAAATGTAACCTATATGCACTTTCACTAACTCAATATTTGAAAAGGTTCCTAGAATGAAAATTAATCAATGCAAACCCTAGTGAAAAGTTAATTCAAGCTAATTATAGGATGATGATGGACTCCAAAATAATAAAATGTGATGTTCAAAGGTTGGTTTTACCAAAATTTAAACAAATATTTTGGCTCCCTAATGCTTTCTTGCACTTCTAGGGTTTTTCACCTAAAAGGAGAAAGATGGGCCAAAATGGGAAATGAAATACACTCAAAATAAATGCAATGATGGATGAAATATGCTTAGATGAAATGTCTAAATACAATAAACTGATAAAATAAATGACTTATTAATGCAAAACCTAAGAAATGCAAGTTGTTTGAAAACACATTGAGATATGCAAAAACACCTAGAAATGAAGGGAAATTGTAATAGAAATTGATTAAACCAAAGGTGTGCACCTGGAAGCTAAAAATGGATGGAATGGAGGTCTGGAATCCTAGAAAACCTAATTTAGAAGCCAACTAGGACACTTGTGCCAATCTGTGCAACTTAGTCTCAAATTTGGAAAAATTGCTCTAGAGTCTGTTTTCGCCAAATGGGTATCCAAATCTATAGAAACCTCCAAAAAATAGGTTCATTGGGACTAATTCACCACTATTGGTGACTTAGTCCACTTATGAATTTTTGAAAATACGAAAAAATGGAAACAGAATCCCTCATTTTGTACGTCGGTTCCTAATAGGTGTATGGTTTTGAATCTCTGATTTTAGGCACTATAATTGAATTTTTGTTGATATTTTGGCTTAGTCAACAAGGAGATGTCTTCAACCACTTTGAAACTTAATCTTTAATGATCTCCAAGTCTTCAAGATACCTAAATCTATAAACACACAAGGAGAGAGAGAGAGAGAGAGAGAAATGTTGAATGTTAGGGCATGGGGGTTTGCCTTGGTCAAACCCCTTTTTAGGTAATTAAACCAAAATGAAGAAATAATGTAATGAAGCATAAAATGATGGAGTTATTACCTTTCCATGATGATTGATCTTGATTTTCTACAGCAAAAGATGAAAAATCTTCCCTTGAATGTCCTTGAAAGCTATCTTGATGACTTAGAATGCTAAAGCCCTAACTTGCTTGACTTGAGAGCATGATTAATGATGAATGAATGATCATAAGCTATGAATTAGGGTTTAGAGGGTTGCATTTATAGGAAATACACCTAATTTTCCTATTAATTTGATCCCTAAGGCTGACATGAAGGAAAAATAAATTTAAATTCTAATTTTTCTTGCTCGAACCTCGAAAATAGCCCAAATGGGACTCAATCACCATGTTGGGCAACTTAGTTCCAATTGGATTGGACTGATTCACCCATATGGTTGACTTGGTCCCACATGAGTTATTTTTCTAGCTGGATTGTTGGGGAGTGAAGGAATCAGGCTTCTAGGTTGTTCTAGTTAGGTCTTTGATCAATTTAAGCCTTGGGATGCACAATATGGGGCCATAAGGGCCTATTAATGATGATGTAAAGGGTTATTAGCACTAGGACACAAATTTTAATGTGAAAGTCTAATTAAATACACTTTACATCATTAAAATGAGGTCCACATAGCCTAGAAAGGAACAACATCCAACGTCAATGTGTAAGACACATTACAACACTAGATTAACACTAAGTTTATATTACAAGCCTTCTAGATTGATGTGATAATGCAATTAAATGCATTTTACAATATTGAATTAGGGGAAGATAGGTCCATTAAGTCTAGAGAAGTGTGAAAGTCTTTTACAACACTTTACAACACCTTTAAAAGACATTGTTAAATGCATTTTACTCAGTTTGCAAGGGCCCAAGATTTAATGTGGATGTGTAAAACACCTCACAACATTAAATCAAGGCCTCATTAAGTCCAGTTTTTTGTTAATCATTCCCATATCAAGCAAGCAAAAAGGAGTATTTTTTTTGTGTCCACACATTTGTACATTTGAACCCCTCTTGATTGCGTGGTTGGCTACTTTAGTGTGAGTTTGAAGCAAGTTCCTCCTCTCACTAAAGTAGGGGCTAAATGTAGTGTAGGAAAATGTGTACCCTTGTATTTTCACACTTTTTTGGTCCCGCCTTACTTTGTTTATCCTCATTTATGTCTTAATTGGTCCTATTTTGCATCCACAATCCTAATAAATTGTATCTTCTTATGGATAATCTCGACAAACATTAAAGGGTAAATGATAATTTAATGATTTTGGTTGTCTCCCTGATTTTTGGACTAGGACTAAGATGCCACCTAGGGCATCTTTTTCCTCCAAAGGTCTTGGGACCCTCTTTTAAAATACACCTTAAATGGGCCCCTCTTTGGAGTCTATGCCCTGAGTTTTAAGCCTTGGGACTAAGAAGTGACCTAGGGCGTCTTAGTCCCCCTTAATTTATTTTTGACATTTAATTTCAATTTTTTGCATGATTTAGCCTCCTTTAATTAATGAATTCATATTTCATCTTGTTTTGGTGTCATTTAAGGATATTAAGCATGGATAAGTATAAATACAAGGTTCTTTCATTCATTTTTATATAAGACTTTTGTGAGAGCATTCATGATAGAAAATTAGAGTTCACGAGAGCATTCAAGAGAAATTCATCAAGCATTTGGATTCATCATCAAGATTCAAGCATCATGCCAAAGATATTCTTGCATCATGCATTTTTTTTATCTAACATTTGTGATGTAGGGTTTTGATTCAAGTAAGCAATTCAAGTCAAGATCTATCAAGTACTACTTCAATTCAAGATCTAATTTCAAGATAGCCACTTCACACAAGTTTGTAGATTTCACAAGGGTTTGGTGAGTTGCAATATAACACTTTGTTCATTCATCATTTCCCTTCATTATTTCATTTCATTCCAAGGTTTAATTACCAACCAGGGGTTTGACCAAGGAAAACCCCCATTTACTAATAATCAACAAGTTTTTCCTCTCTTGCATGTTTGTGTTTGCAAATTCAGGTTGAAGACTTAAAGATCATTTGAAGTGCAAAGTTTCAAAGTTGCATTACAAAGTTATCATCTTCATGGAAACTCACCTACAGGCCAAATCTTGAAGTTTTAGGACCTAAGATTTGAGAAGAAGGAAGTGCGGACATTGAGCCCCAAGATCATATTCATAGATTTCAGAAATTCAAGATGGAACTAAGGTTGCAGTAAGGGTGTCTTAGTCCTCCAAGTGGTATTTTACAGAGATTTTTTCAGATTCTGTTCCATCTAAAGATTCTATATTTCCCCCAAAAAATAGTCACGAGACTAAGATGATAGTAAGGCCATCTTAGTCCTCATTATCATATTTTGGCATCATTTTTGCATTTCCAAAATCCTCATCACATTTTCAGACTTCCCAAGTACATACATCCTAACTTATTATTACTTAATTTTGTCATTTTCACTCATTATTTGGCTTGCATTACTAGGTTTTGTGAGTTGAATGTTAAGTTATCTTTTCCAAGCATTTGCTTGGTGGTGAACCCTTCAAAGCCTAAAGATTTCCCCTAGGTCTTCCTTGTTGAGAATTGAGTCACCTTTGTGTTGATAGTCAATCCAGTTTGGGGTCCTAGGGCATATTTGAATGATAATTGGAGAAGAGTGGTTTTATATAACCTAGGCCATAAAGCGCCCATTCCCATATTGATCACAAATAAACACTATATCAAGGTGTGATAAATGATCAACAATGAAGTACCAAGAACAATAATCCACACAATCAACCCAAATAGCTTCATAATCTCTCACAACATGTTGCCACCATCTTCCTAAATCACATGAATATGAACCTCCAGGAAGGAGACATGAAGAGAGAAAATTTGTAAACCATAACATGTCCTTCTACCAACACCTCAAAATTTTAATGCTATGTCAAGTATGATCTCTGAACAACCCCAAATGAAAAGCCTCAACAACACCCATAAGAAACATTCAATCTCTTAGATCAAACCAACATGTGAATCATGTAAATTCCAACCTGGATGTAATCCTCTCAAATCAAGAAGATAAAACTCAAATTAACCATTCCTAAATTTAAAAATAATCCCATAAAACATCTCCCAAGCTCCTCATCAATGAATGATAACATAAGCTAAAATTGACAAGGAGATAACCATGCTAAACATACCTCAAAATGAATCCTCCAAAACTAACTATCCATAGCTCAAGATCCATATCCATGAAAGGTAAAGCAATATAAACTCATGCTAAATTATCCTCAAACAAGTCTCCAAAATAAATCACCATGAATCAACTCATTCCAATGAGAAATCAAAGCACGAAAGATAACAAATATGAAAGAAATAATGGCCAAATCCCTCCCAAATGATAAACTGCTAAGTAGACCAAAAGTGGGGAATGAGAATGCTCCTCCAAGATAGCCAAGTCATCATGACTCACTCCAAGAAAAATCTTCTCTATAGGTCCATCATCAACTCACGTCCATATCTAATGAAAGCTACTTGGTCTTCCTGTTGAAACCTCCAAAGAGTAACCATCTCAATAAAATGTCTCTTATCACAAGAGAACTCTAGCCTTGCCTACATCTCCAAGTATCCATGAGAACCTATAACTGATCAATACATACCAAACTCCAAATGCAACATAGCACCATCATGAATTTATCAAGCACATGATAGTGCACTCAATACAAATAGAACTACCAATATCAATGTCAAAGCTCCAACCGTAGAATTAGGAACCTGTCATGACATCATGATCTAACCATATCCTCATAGGAGATCACATCCACCAGTGCATACATATTGGTCTCAAGAGAGCATCTAATATGCCAACTCTAATCTACAATCAAGATTATATCATGGCATAATAATAAACACACTTTAAACCAAGAAACCACATCTCCAATCATATAAAGATAACCATCACCAATGATGCATCCACATCACTACCAACAAATCCCACTGAAATGCAATACCGAGCCACACATGGCATCATGACTACCATATCCTTCATGAAGATCATCCAAGTCTACACACATAACTGAAATGTTAGTAAGATATAAGTGAAACTAAGATCTCCAAATCAAGAAGATACATACAATTGCCATATCACAAACTAATCCTACACTGCCAAGTCATCATTGATAGAATCTCCCACTGAAAGTGTATAACCAATGAATGTAACCAAGCTATCATGATCAAACCACATGCTAAAAAGGTCATAATAACTAACTAATCATGTAATCTAACCATCTATCCTCTCATCCCAAAGCAACATACCAATGCACAAATGACCACAGACAAGGCCAACTAATAAAATTTGCATCAATACTAAACCAATCTCATGGATATAGACAGTCAACACCGAGTCATCCCATTACAAGAAAATGGGTAGCTAATCCACAAACCTGCATAACTCGTGATCAAAATAATGAATCATGCAAACTCATCATCACATTAGTAACCTACAAACAAAGATATCAAAGAATATAATCTTGTAGACATCAAGACTCAAACACCAAATCAACCACATATTTGACTTTCCAAACACGTCCACAAATGAGTAACCATAGTCAAGGAACCATACAAGCATCAAGGAGATAAGAACAACCTCATAACACCAAACCAAACCACCACCAAACAACCAAATACATGATTAGGTTGTTCTAATGCATCAAATGTGTCTACATATCCATTGCACCATAATCATAGCCAACATTGTACCTGCACTCAACCATCACCCATACGAGACTCCAAGTCTCCAATCATGTCAAACCATGTCCTCAAAATTGAAGACAACTTGTGTCCCTATCACCATCAAAGTCCAACTTTGAAAAATGTTAAATGTCTAAGATACTGAGGGGGGGTGAATCAGTATCTTCTTAAATTTTCTGATCAGACACCATCCAATTATTCCAATGCATACAGCAATAAAGATAGTTAAAAGCATTAACAGAACATGAAATCAGAGAACACATGAACACCAGGATTTTTACGTGGAAAACCCAAAATGGGAAAAACCACAGTGAGTGTTAGCTCATAATATAGTATAACCGGTTATAAAATATTACAAAATTCCCAGCTCATTGCCAAGACTCGCTGTCCAAAAACAAAGGCTCACTTCCTATAGAATTACAATGACATAAAATGGCTTACAACCAGAAAAATGAACTAATGGAGTACACCTAGAGAGTGTAGATCTAGTTCTGATGTAGCTCAGTAAACTGACATAACACACTTCATCATATTTGCTCTTATTCGCATTCACATCACACCAAAATTCGCATCTTCAAAATTCAAATATTATCCAATATATATATTTGATCTATCTACAAGCATCAATTAGGTTAGCCTAATTAGATGCACTTCTTATTTACCAAAACAAAATACCAATTGTCGGCTTCAAGCATTCACAAAATATTTAAAGAAGATAATTCAAGCCTCTAGCATGCTACATTATGTCATCAAGGACCTAAAATAGGTCGCACAAATATCTGCATAACAAAAATATTGTATTATTACATGATACATTCATTAGGTCAGCCAGGGATAGACTTATTAGCACAAAATGCAAAGACCATTGTAATACCAATACACCATACGAGCAACTGGATACGTGAGATCTTGAATGTACATTCTCTCAACATCTACAAACCATTTTCCAAAACTTCCAGCAACATAAATTACCAGCAAACAAATGGGGACCAAAATACCAGAGGAAGTAAGAAAAATACTAATTCAAATACCAGACTAGAATACCAGAATAACTTCAGTCTTCATCTTGCAGTTTCAACTCATATATCATGATGACATCAATGACAACACAAAATAACAAAATGCAAAGTTCTTCATTTTTCCAACAATATACCCCTTTGTCATTGATGGAAACATGTGCTAAAAAAATTATTTACAAAACACCTTATTTACAACACTTCACCCCCTAACACCAACATTTCACCATTCTTCACTCCCCCTTTGACACCAAGGACAAAGGGTGCCCAAAAACAACTGAAAAAAATTAAAGCAAAGAAAGATAAAGAAATACATATCAACCAGAAGATGATGAGCCTTGAAGCTCCTTAAGAATACCTTCCCACACTGCTTTTCCATTCTTCCAACTATCCTTTGTGGTAATCAGCATCCTATTCAAAGACTCCAACACAATCAGAATTTCTTCTGCACGTTTTGAAGTATTAGGAGTCAGGTTTATCTTTTCAAGCTTTTCTGTGCAAGCCAGAGCCTTGCCAACTGGAGTGAATTCAACTCTTACAATGTCACTCAACCTATCAAATTTCCTGATAATTTCTTCCTTTTGCTTATGTAAAATAGATATTTTTTCTTTATGCATAGAGATTGCATTCCAGGTTGATTTGTCTCTATCTTTAGATAGACTGTAAGAACCAGAGACTATTGATAGCTGAGACTCAATGGAATATCAAATTTCCTGATAATTTCTTCCTTTTGCTTATGTAAAATAGATATTTTTTCTTTATGCATAGAGATTGCATTCCAGGTTGATTTGTCTCTATCTTTAGATAGACTGTAAGAACCAGAGACTATTGATAGCTGAGACTCAATGGAATCCATAGCAACCTTAATATTTTGAGTGGCATCTGGCCACTTTAAGCAATAATCAAAAACAACATTAGCTTCTAACTCACAAACCTTGATAGCTTCTAGGTTCTTTTCAACTCTAGAGTGTGCAAGAGCACACTTGTCATGCAATGCCAATAACCTTCTCTCTACCAATTTCTCCTCAACCTCTTGTGTTTCCTTTTCATTAATCCTAGAGGTATACTCCTTGAGAGAATCTAACAAAAAAAATAGATTTTCACTAGGGGTGAGAGATGTATCAATGGATGTACCAGGTATGACTTCGTGTAATGCCTTGAGGGCATCTTCTACAAGTTATGTTCCTCTTTGATGTTCTTCCATAATTTCCTTCCTACCAGATGCTTGTATAGCATCTCCCAATATTACTTTATGTACCGGAGACATCTTCTCCATATCCACCAACCCTTCAATCATAATATTTTGTAAAAGCTCCTAGGGAATTACTGGTTGAAATCTGATTTTCTTAGAAAGCAAACCTTTTAGAACATCATTACCGGAGGATGATTGTCCGGGCATCTCAAGAGTTTTTACAATTTTCTTTTCATTTTCTTCATTTTTCCTAACAGATTCTTCAATAGTATCTTCATTTTTCTTTTCATCCTTTGTCTCTTCCTTCTCTTCTTCTTCGATTTCCTCTTCTTCCTCATCTTTATGTTCTTCTTTTTCATCTTTATGTTTATCATTATTGTCCTCTTCCTCATTTCCATCCTTTTCATTTTTATTTTACTTTTCCTCAGGATTGTCTTTTTCTTCATTTCCTTTCCCTTCTTCAGCATTTCCTTGTTCATTATTGCCTTCTTCTTCAGTGTTCTCTAGAGGAGCACCATTATGCATCTCAGGTTCAACTTATCCTTCATTCTACTCATTAATTTTCAACATCAAGATTTCCAACAATATCTTCATTACCTGTATCATGGGGAATATTTCTCTTAGCATTTTCAACAACAGTATCATCATCGGTCTTAATCATACCATATTTTTCTACTGTCTCACATATTTCCTTTGTTGTTTCCTTTCTTAATTTCTTTGTTCTGAGTCTTTTGATTGTCCATAGCTTTAGAACTTTCACCAGTATCATTTCCCAGACCACCTTTATCTTTATTTGGTTTTTGTCTTGCAATCAATTCATCAAGCCTATCTGAGCTAGATTTGAAATTATTTTCATATATTTTTTCCTTCTCCATATCTACTTTCACATTCACAACTTCTTGTTCAAATTTGGTGCAATCTTCATATTTTCTTTGTACCAACTTGTTCAAAAATTCTTCAATTCTTTTCTTCTCTTCTACTTGTACTTTCAAACTAACAATATCTTCATTAGCCTTTTTCAACTGATCAATCACTTCCTTGTGCCTATCTTTGAACTTTTTCAATTACTCCTTTAATTTTTGGACACACTCATTTGCATCTTCAACATTTTCTTTCATATCTCTATTTTCTCTTTCAACTTTGTCAAGATCCTCAAGTGCAATCCAGAGCTCTCCTTTATCATCCTATTTCTTCATCTTCAGGATCTCCCTCAAGTTGTTATGCTTTTCCAGAGGAACCAAGCTTTGATATCAATCATTGAATATCCAAGATACTGAGAGGGGGGATGAATTAGTATCTTCTTAAATTTTTTGATCAAATACCATCCAATTATTCCAATGCATACTACAAAAAAAATAAGTAAAAACATTAACATAACATGAAATGGAGAACACATGAACGGAGTTACATGTGGAAAAATCAAAATGGGAAAAACAATGGTTCACTTCCTCTGAGAATTACAATGACAGAAAATGGCTTACAACTAAAAAAATGAACTGATGGAGTACACCTAGAGAGTGCAGATTTAGTTTCAATGTAGCTCAATAAATTGGATTAAAACACTTCATCATATTCGCTCTTCACATTCACATCACACCACAATTCGCATCTTCAAACTTCAAAGATTATCCAATATATATATATATGATCTCTTTGCAAGCATCAATTAGGTTAGCCTAATTAGATGAACTGTTTATTTGCCAAAAAAAATACTGACTATTTGTTTCAAGCATTCAAAAAATATTTAAAGAAGATAATTCAAGTCTCCAGCATGCTACATTATGTTGGAAAGGACCTAAAATAGGTCACACATATATCCGCATAACAAAAATATTTTATCATTACATGATACATTCATTAGGTCGGCCAGGGATAGACTTATTAGCACAAAATGCAAACACCAATGTAATACCAATATGCCATACGAGCAACTAGATATGTGAGATCTTGAATGTACGTGCTCTCAACATCTGCAAACCATTTTCCAAAACTGCCAGCAACATAAATTACTAGCAAACAAATGCGGACCAAAATATCAGAGGAAGTAAGAAAAATACCGATTCAGATACCAGACTAGAATACTGGAATAACTTCAATCTTGATCTTGCAGTTTCAACTCATATATCATGATGACATCAAAGACAACACAAAGTGAAAAAATGAGATTTTCTTCATTTTTCCAACAAAAACACCTGTAAACCTATACCAAGGAGCACCAAATTGATGATCAACTATACTATCATAAATATCATATAAAAACAAGTACTCCCTTAAGGTTTCTCCTTTTGACTCATCTAGATGCTCACACAATCACACCCTGAATCTTAGGAACCTACAAGTGATCCAAAAAGTACCAAACTCATCTAGCATAACAAACTGATAAACAGTACATAAGCCATTGTGTAGTACACTACACATTCTCTACAACACCTATATTCAAAATCAAAAATCTATTTTTTTATGCAAAATTTATGCTCAAAACTGTATAACCAAGAACATCTTTCCTTTGGGCTCAAAAAACTGATTAAAACTACAATATCAAGAAAAAAAACCTATACCATTGCGTAGTGCTCGAAACCAACTTTCCAACTAGTATAAGAAGTCAAAAATATGAATTATTGG
Source organism: Sequoia sempervirens (assembly GCA_007258455.2). NCBI lineage: Eukaryota > Viridiplantae > Streptophyta > Pinopsida > Cupressales > Cupressaceae > Sequoia > Sequoia sempervirens. The sequence continues at coordinate 387,809,517 of VDFB02271358.1, read as the reverse complement.
GAAAAAGTTATGCCAGTTTGAAAAAAACTATCCAGTTTGACTATATAGGCAAGTTTTTGGTGGGTCCCACTCCAAAATAAAAGAATTGTTTTTTAAAGTGGTGATTTTTCATTTAATATTTTAAAATTAAAGCTTTATGCAGGGGGCGATTTAAAAAGGTTTAAATTATTTACTTTAATTTTCACATTTCAAAGATTTTCGGCCACTTTAAAATTTTCTTAAGAATTCAAAGTTTAAAACCTTAAAAAGGGGCTAACAATTCTTATTTTAACTTTATTGGCAATTTAAAAAATACTCACATGTTGGGAAAAAAAAATATTACCATGTGACAGGTTTGACACAAGGGTAGGTACGGGTCTGCGGGCTCGTACCCCTCTCTCCTTTTTTTCTAGTTTTAACTTTTAATAATTTCTTCCAGCTAATATTTTTTCTTATTTTTAATTTTATTTTGGAGGAAATTTTTTTCAACAAGGAAATTAATTTTTAATTTTATTTTCCTCTGCAGACATATTGATGGGCGTACGATCGTATGACAGGGTGGCCAAAATGGGCTGAATTTTATATCAATTTTCATCTCCCAACCAATCTAAATCCAACCATGAGGTCCATTTTGTCTCAAGAGGTCATCTACAACATTTCCCCCACAAAACCCTCATTTGAATGCATAACCAAGAAACCTTTTGGCCCAACATTTTTCAAACCCCAAATCTGTAAACAATCCATCACAACAACAAACCTCAGATCTACAATAAACAACCAACAAAACCCTCATATCTTGCCATGTCTCAAATATTTCAAGCATCTCCATGGATTCAACTTGCAAAAATATCTCAAAACAAGGGTTCTAACCAAAAACCATCAACCATGAAAACTCGGATACCACTTGTTAGGAAATAAAGCATTATGTACCAAGAATCTAAATACATTTCCTACATAACCCCATGAGAGATAAACATGCATACAAGTAGCCCTTATGCATAGATCAAATAGATAACCCACAAGATAACAAAAGATATACCCTGGGAAAACACTCAAGAGAGAAAACCCATCCTCCAAAAGTATCCATACCCCATCATATTATTCAATAATAAAGCAATACAGGAGTTACAATGAATACCTCTAATGAATCAATCCTTTCAATGCATCCTCATGTTTCCAAGCATGAATCCACACATCCCATGCTATGATTCACATATGCAGTCCTCAAAAATAGTCAATAATGATAACCCACTCACCCATCCAACCTTAACCACTAAACATGTGCTTGCTTTTATAGATACAAGTTCCCAAAAATACAACCAAGTGGTAAGATAAAACCATGTGAACACAAAACCACTAACCTCTTATTTAATATTGAGTACTAAGTTTTTAATTTTTAAATATTTCCCCAATATTAAATCATTATCACATGTCTCCCACACATTGAAAAGTAATACAACTTTACAAGTGGTCCCAAATAATTACCTGGTGTGATTAACCACACCACCTAGGTGCATCACAACTAAATAGTTATTTAATTAAAACATTATAATATAACATTTTATGCGATGGTGTACAACACCATATTCCAATATAAAGGAGCACTCTAGAGCAGGACATGAGGAGCTTAGGACTATATATGAGGAGATTCAAGCCACCCAAGTTTCTCCTGAGAGTGATTCACAGGCTTTCAAGTGGTCAAAACTTAGAAGGTTGTAGGCGGAGCTAACTAAAGTATAGGTGGATAGGGATTGAATAGATTAGGATCGCATTGCAACACTCGTACATGAGGGGATTTCCAAGGATGAGTTACGAGGCCTTCGAGATCAAATGAGTTCTATATATCACTCCCACTCCATTGTCTCTCAACGATCACCAACACTAAGCCCTAAGGAGTCTTGTAGCCATATAGGCCTCTCTAGATGTTTTTTGTTATATCACACCATATTTTGATACCGTGGTAATCATGTATATAAACCTTATGATCTTCTATATATATGAGAATGTTTTATTTATATTATTATTTTGATTAGATGTCAATGTGATCTATTAAACAATCTTAATAATATTATTTAATAAATTTCTCCATGATTTAATTGCTTTGTGACCTAACTAAACATTATTATTTACTTAGATATAGTATTATATATTAAGTGTGATATATTAAACTAGCTAACCTTATGATAAAATTTGGAAATCAAATGCATCCAATAATCTAATTTAACATAGCACACATGAATAGCATGTAAAAAAAAGTAATAATTCAATAAAATGAACAATTACTCTACATAATTCAAGACACAACAAAAATGTTTATCAATAATGAAGCAATGCGATATTAAATAGAAATCCATCTACCTAATCTAAAAACATGTTTTAATATACGTACTATTCAAAAATATTATTAAGTGTAATATCTGTGCAAATGTGCAACATTGATAGGTTCTTTGAGAGGTGTTTCATCCATTGGTTTTAGTGTATATGCTCCAAACCCATAGCTTTCTTCAATACTATAATGGCCTAACCAATTCAGACTATTGCATTGATTTTCATATAACACTAAATCCCCTTTGTGAAATGAATGAGGAATAAAATTATTGTTCTAAATATGTTGCATTACTTTAGAATAGACTTGGATATGTTCAAGAGAATTTATGTATTTTTTGTCGAGCATTTCAAGTTGTTGCAACCATTTCTCTTTATTGGTGTAATTGTCAATAATGCCCCTAAGAGAGATTCTTAAAGAGGGAATTTCTAACTCTAATGGCATGATTGCATCAACACCATAAATGAGATTAAAAGGTGTATTTTCTGGGAATTTTTGAAGACTCGTGCGATAAGCCCATAACATATAAGGGGTAAACCCACAAAATTGGTTTACAATTCCACTGAGGAAGGAAAATTGCAAAAATACTCCTATGATTTTTCTTTTGCTTTTTGGGAGTTCACACGAATTGGGGTGTTTGAATGGACCCAAAAGGGGTTCGAATGGACCCTGGTTTGAGTGAGCCATATTAAATGATGGGTCCCACTTTTTATGCATTTTTTTTGGTAGAGATAATGGAAAATAGGGCGTTCACTCGAACCTAGGTTTGAATGATCCTAGGTTTGAGTGAACCTCCAAGGGTGGTTCACTCGAACCTAGGTTCATTCGAACCCTGCTTTTCCCCACCTCTCCACCCTTCTCCCCCTCTAGCACCAAATTTCTCCAAAAAATTTCTCTTTGAAGCTTGAGTTGAGGATGAAAATTGAGGAGAATTCACAAACCCAACTGGAAGACAATAGTCCTCAGAATGAGCTATCCATCAAATATAATTTTAATATTTTTTATTATTATTATGTATTTGTTTTTATAGTTTTATTAAACATGGGGTTTTCACCAAAAATAAAGCTCTATGTTTTGCACATGTGGAAAAATAGCAGATTATCAAAATAAAATTCTAAAAAATATGTCCAGACTAGGTATTGATGTCCTTGATCTAGTAAAAAAAATTGAATTTTGATACATACAAAAAAAGCTATGTTGTATACGGTCCACCTATGGCTGAATTATAATTGGTTTGAATTCAAAACTTGATTAAGGAAAAAATATTTAATAAAACACTATGAAACCAAATGAAAGGGTTAGATATCATAATTACAAATCTAAATTCGAAAAAAATAGAATTATATCCTTCATAGAAAAAAGTTATGTTGTATGCAGTGAGCATCACTCCTTAAAAATGGTGTTTACTTATAAAAACTAGTTTTTGAAGCAAATGGAAAAATAAGTGCAATCTAATTCCAAATATTTTGAAAAAATATATTTAGGATCTACAGAAAAAATGTCACAAATCACTAGTTTGCATCATCTTCAAATTCCTCACAATTTAGCCCTTATAGGTGCCCAAAAGTGAAGATTTAGTTAGAAAAAAATCAGTTCAGCGTCCAATTTGGCCAAAAATTGTAAACCAGTATTGTGGGATCACCCTTAGATAACTGAGTATTCCAATCCTTATTATGTTTATTTACCACTTTTCACAAAATTTTCTCAAGTTTTTTATTTATTTTTTTCAATTGACCATTAGATTGTGAGTAATAAGGCATTGAAAAGGAATGTTGAATATGAAACGTTTCCAAAAATATCTTCACTCCATTGTTCTTGAATGGTGTTCCATTATTTGAAACTAATACAGAAAGAAGACCAAAGCGAGAAACAATGTTTTCCAAGATGAAATGATAGATTATGTCAACAGTCATAGAACGAAGAGGAATTTCCTCTACCTATTTTGTGAAATAATTTGTAGCTATAATTATAAACATGTGTTCAGAGGAAGGAGGAGGAAATTTTTCCAATAAGATCCAAAGCCTACACCAAAAATGGCCAAATAGGAACTTGGACACGAAGTTCAAAAGCAAGAGTATGAATCAAATTATTATGCTCTTGATATTTATGGGATTTTTTTACATGATCAAAACAATATTTTTCCATATTTCACCAATAGTATCCTATGTGGATTAACTTTTGAACTAATGATTTTCCCTTGAAATGCACCCCACAAGCACTTGCATGAGTTTCCTCAAGGGCTATAGGAATTTTAGATTGTTTAAGGCATCTAAGAAAAAAACCATCAAAGGATTGCCTATATAAGACATCTACTAGGATTATTGTTGCAAGTTTTCAAATATGATTTATAGTGTTCTTAGTAGTTATCTGGGGAAAGGTGCCTTCTTTTAAATAATTAAATATCAATGTGTACCATTCACTAGAGACTTCAATATTGGCAATCACTACTTCTTTCATCGATTCATCTATTGACAGTTTTATGACTGTGTGGTCTACGAATGTAAAATCCATGTAAGGATACTTGAGAGAAAGAATGGAAGAAACACCTGGCAATGCATCTGTATGACAATTATCCTTTTGTGGAATATTTTCAATAGTATAAGATTCAAAACATTCTAGCAATGTTATTATGATATTTTTGTATTGGGATAATTTTTCATGTTTTTCTTGATAGGACCCATTAATTTTTTTAATGACCAATTGGGAATCACCAAATATACGAATATGTTGAACACCTAAGGATAAATTTGCACATATCCAAGCAATAAGGGCCTCATATTCTGTAGTTTTGTTTGTAAATAGGACATTTAGATGATAAGAGAATTTTCTTTCCTAAAGGTGAAATTAATATAACCCTCACTCCATAGCCATTTCAACACTTAAAACCATGAAAATATAGCTCCATTGTTTCATTATCATCTATCTCTAACACATAGTTATTAGGGAGTAAGTCATGATTGGGTAATGCTAATGGTGAAGGAGCATCAGCTAAATGGTTGGTCAATGCTTGACCTTTGATTACTTTTTGAGCAACTTAAGATCAAATTTAGTTAACAACATAAACCATTTATCCAGGCATGTCTTGATAAATCTATTTTAGAAAAAAGGTGTTTTAATGAATCAAATTTTGTGACACGGGTAACTGCACCAAATTGTGACATAAAAAAGGTGTCACTTTTTGTTTTTAACCCAAAATTACCATTTGGAGAGCACCAAATTTGGCGCTCACCAAATGGCTCGATATTTCAAAATTTAAATAATTTTGGTGCTCTTCATTTGGCAAGTGCCAAATTCAGCACTAGCCAAGTGGAGCACTTCATTTAGCAAGCTCCAAGCAAGTGCCAAATTTGGCACTTTCCAAATGAAGTGCTCCATTTGGCTAGCACCAAATTTGGTGCTTGCCAAATGTGAAGCATGATTTTTTGCAATAATTTTTTGTGAACTCTTTCTTTTTCTCTTTCTCTGCCAATGAGACTATATACATGAAACAAACATTTACTTAGTCAAATGCAAGATGTACATTTACATGAATTATAAATTGACATTTACATATGGACATTTACTTTCTTATACTTTAAGTTATATTTCATGTATATATTTTTAGGATGTTTGAGAGTTGTTTCGGATCTCTTGGAGTTATAATCTAAATTCTAGTTTTTAGATCTTATAATTTTTATACTTAGTTAAATTTCAGTAATCAGCAGTCAAATTTTAATAATCAAGAGGTCAAATTTTAGTAGTCAACAATTTTAATCATCTTTCTCTCTCACTCACATTCCCTCTCTACTCTCTATCTCTCCTCTCCCTCCCTCTCTCTATCTCTTCCTCCCACTCTCCCCTCTCTCTCTCTCACACACACACCCCTCTATCTCCTCCCTACCTCTCCCTCCCTCCTTCCCCTCACTACTTATCTCTATCTCTCCTCTCTCTATGTTTCCTTCCCTCTCTACTTATCTTTATCTCCGCTCTCCCTCTCTTTACCTACCTCTCCCTCCATCACTTTGTATCTCACATGTCTCCCTCCATACCTCTTTCCCTCTCTACTCTTTATCTCTCCTCTCCCCCCTCTACCTACCTCTCACTCTCTCTCACTCTCTCTCCCTCTACCCCCCCTCTTTCTCTCTCACTCTCTCCTCTCTAGATCATAATTCTCTCTCCCTCCCTCTCACTCTATCCTCTTTATCTCACCAATATGTCTATCTATCTCTCTCACACACCTCTATCTCCCTCCCTAACTCTCCCTCCCTTCCTCCTTCCCTCTCTATTCTATTTATCTCTCCTCTCTACCTCTCCTCCCTCCTTGTTGTTTTCTCTCCTCTCAGTCTCTCTCCTCTATACTCTCTCTATCTCATCTCTCTCCTACCTTCCTACCTCTCCTCCTCTCTCCTTCCTTATGACTTCTCTCTATCTCCTCCTCCCCTCTCTACCACATCCTATCTATTTATTTCTCTCTCCTAACCTATCTCTCCATAGCTACCTCTCCCTCCATCCTCTCCTTCCCTCTCTACTTATCTTTACCTATCTATCCCTTTATATATCTTCATATCTCTCTCCTCCCTCCTTCCCTCTCTCAGTCTCCACCTTCCTCCTTTTCTCTCTACTTATCTCTCTATCACCTCTCTCTCACTTCTCCCTCCCTCTCTACTCTCTCTCTCTATCTAACCTCTCTCTCTCCCTCTATCTTCTTCTCTACCTCTCCCTCCCTCCTTCCATCTTTCTCTAAATATCCCCACCTTCCTTCAATTTTTGTATCACATATTTGTGCACATCAAAGAGAGATACAAATAAAGATACAAAGAGATATAGAGGAGGTAGGGTGAGAAAGAGAGGAGAGGGTGAGAGAGATAAGGTGAGGGAGGGAGAGGTAAAGAGGTATAGGTGAGATAGAGAGGTAGGTAGAAAGCTTGAGAGAGGAGATATATGTATAGAGAGAGTGGTATGGAGCTATAGAGGGAGAGGTAGGTACAAATATGGAGAGGGGAGATAAAGAGAAGTATATATTGAAGGAGAGATGGAGGGAGAGGTAGGGAGGGAGAGAGAGAGGTGAGATAGAGGTTAGATAGAGAGAGAAATAGAGAGAGAGAGAGGGAGGAGAGGTAAAGAGAGATAGTTGAGATATATTGTAGAGAGGGAGAGATAGGTAGAGAGAGTGTTGAGATATAGAGAGTATATAGAGGGAGAGGAGAGGGTGGGGTAGGTAGTGGGGGAAAGAAGAGAGAGGTGAGATAGAGATGAGGTATGGATGGATAGGTGGGGAGAGAGAGGTGAGATATAAATAAAGAGAGTAGAGAGGGAAGGAGGGAGAGAGAGAGGGTGGGATAGAGTAGGGAGGGATGGAGAGGTAAAGAGGGATAGTTAAGATAAATAGGAGAGTGAGGTATTTATAGAGATGGTTAAAGAGATGATGAGGAGAGATAAAAAGAGTGAAGAAGAGATGTTGGGAGAGGTAGGGATAGAGGGAGAGATAATGATGGAGAGAGAAACCCTTAAACCCTAATCCCCTAATCCTATAACCCTTGAACTTCAACCCTCACCCCTCAACCCTTAAACCCTAATCATTATCCCTATAACCTCAACCATCATACCTCAACCCTCTACAATTAAATCCTCAAGCCTCAACCCTTACACCCTAAACCCTTAAACCCTTAACCCTCAAACCTCAACCCTTAGAACCTAAAACCTTAAACCCTAATACCTTAACCCTCAACCCACAACCCTTAAACCTTAATCCCTCAACCCTTAGCCCTTAAACCCTAGCCCTAAAGCCTCAAGACTTAAACCCTAAACCCTTAAACAATCAACCCTCAAACTTCAACCCTCAACCCTTTAACCCTCAATTGTTTAACCTCAATGCTCAACCCTTAATCCCTAATCCATAGACCCTTAGCCCTTAAACCCTCAACCCTAAAGCCTCAATCATTAAACCCTAAACCCTTAAACCATCAACCCTTAAACCCTAATCCTTCAATCCTATAACCCTCAACCTTCAACCCTCAACCCTTAAACCCTAATCCCTCAACCCTCATCCCTCAACTCTCAACCCTTAATACCTCAACCATTAATCCCTCAACCCTCAACCCTTATAACCTCAACCCTCAACCATTAACCCTTAAACCCTCAACCCCTCAAACCTCAACCCTCAACCCTCAACCCTCAACTCTCAACCCTCAACCCTCAATTCAACCTCAAATCAAACTTAAACCTCAAACCTACTCCTCAACCCATATTAGACCCCACCTTTCAACCCCAACCCTTAAACCCCAATCCTTATCCCTATACCAACCATACCAACCATCAACCTTCTACCCTTAAACCAACTTAACCTTTCAACCTCAACCTTAAACCTCAAACCTCAACCTTGAATGTTAACCATCAACCCTTATCCCTTAACTTTAACCTCAAGTTTAAATCCTTAAACCATAAGTTTAAACCTCCTTAAACTATAAACCTCAAAATTAACCTCAAACCATTAACCTCAATTCCTTAACTCAACCCTCAACCCTTAAACCATAATACTGATCCTATAACCAACCTTCAACCCTCAAACTAAAACCCTAATCCCTAATCTCTTAAAACCCTATCCTCAACCCTAACCTGGTACCAAACCTCAACTCAAACTCAAACCAACTCAACCTCAACCTCAAACTATACTCAAACGATATACCTTAGACCTTATCCTCAACCTCAACCCCAAACCATAATCACCATATACCAATTCATACTCAACTCCCAACCTCAACCTCAATCCCTCCCATATTCTAGATCAGAGATAAAAATAAAGAGGAGGGTGGGAGAGAGATACAAGGTTGGAGAGAGATAAGGATGGAGGGAGAGGTAAAAGACATAGGTGTGATTGGAGAGGTGTAAGAGAGGAGAGGGAGACATAGGCAGAGAGTTGGGTTGAGGGAGAGGGGAGATAGAGATAAGTAGAGAGGGAAGGAGAGAGGGAGGGAGAGATAGCTTACATAAAGGTGAGATAGAGAGAAACAAAGAAGGAGATAGAGAGGGAGGGAGAGGTAAAGAGGGATAGTTGAGATAGATAGAGATAGAGTGAGGAGATATGGAAAGAGGGGGAATAGAGAGGTAGGTAGATAGAGGAGGGTAGGTAGAGATGGAGAAGAGAGAGAGGGAGATGAGAGATAGAAAGATGGGGAAGGGAGAGAGGGAGGAATAGATATGTAGGGAGAGAGAATTGAGGTAGAGATATAAGAGAGGGACAGGAGAGAGAGGAGGTAGGCAAAGATGGAGATAGGAGAGAGAGAGAGAGAGAGAAAAGAGATAGAAAGAGGGGGAGGGATAGAAATGTAGGGAGAGTTGAGATAGAGAGAGAGTAGAGAGGGAAGGAGAGAGAGGAAGGGAGGAAGAAGTGAGAGAGAGAAGTAGATAATGAAGGAGGAAGGTGGAGAGATTGAGAGAAGGAATTAGGGAGAGAGGAAGAGAGAATGAAGTATAGAGGGATAGGTAGGTAGAGAGAAGTAGAGAGGGAAAGAGAGATGGAGGGAGAGGTATGGATGGAGAGAGAGGTGAGAGAGAGAGAGAAATAGAGAGAGGTAGGTAGAGAGATGTAAGGGAGATAGAGAGAAGTAGAGAGGGAAGAAGAGATAGAGGGAGTAGGGATAGATGGAGAGAGGGATGGCGAGAGAGGTGAGCGAGAGAGAAATAGAGAGAGAGGTAGGTAGAGAGGGAGGGGGAGATAGAGAATTGGAGAGGGAAGGAAAGTTAGGGAGGGAGGGAGAGGGAGGTGAGATAGAGAAAGAGAGGAGTGAGGGAGGGATATGTAGGGAGAGAGACGTAAGACAGAGAGAGAGTAGAGAGGGAAGGTGGGAGAGAGAGAGAGATATGTAAGGAGGGAGGGATACAAAGAGGTGTATAAGGGTAGGTTAGATAGAGAGATGTAGAGAGAAAAGGTTGGTGGAAGGGAGAGATGAGGGAGGGAGAGGTAAAGAGGGATAGTTGAGATAGATAGGAGAGAAAGGTAGCTAGAGAGAGGGAAATAAGAGATAGAAAGAGGGGGGAGGGAGGGAGAGATAGATAGATATATATAGAGAGATAGGGGGGAGGTAAAGTAGGGAGAGAGAAAGTAGAGATAGAGAGAGTAGAGAGGGAAGGAGAGAGATAGAGATAGGTGATAGAGAGATGTGATAGAGAGAGAATTAGAGAGGGAAGAAGGTCGAGATAATGAGAGAGAGGAGGTAAGGAGGGAAAGAGAAATAGGTATTGTGTGAAGGTGTTTATGATCTATCTAAAAATGCAAGACAACTTATAAATGCAAGAGAAAACAAACACAAGACCACCTCACGATTAGGCTACGATGAACACAAATAAAAGCAAGATAAAGAAAAACAAATGATATACCTTCTATTCGCGTTGTCCTTGGTTGGCCCTTGATGTGATTCATGATGTTGCTTCTTGGATGGAAAATGAGATGAAAGATGCAAGATGGTTGAAAGTGGATGAATAGTGGATTCAAGTGCTATGATGGAGGCAAAATGTGCAAATTGGCTAAGTATGGCTTCAAATGGAAAAATGGCAAGAGTTTGGTATCAAATGCATAAGGTCCCTAAATGAGAGTAAAGGGGGGGTATTTATAGAATTTGAATTCTCTAGAAAAATGAACAGTTAAGATTGAGCCACCATGGCCAAGATGTAGGGCTATAGTGAGTTGAGGAATCACAAGCCCTCACATCTTTCCATGTGGAGGATGAAGTGTCCAAAGCACATGATGAGATGGAAGGAGGGTACATGATGTGGAAGAATAACAAGTACTTTGAAAGTACATTGGGAGAGGAGAAGATTGACTTAAAAGGAAAGTTCTTGTTCCCAAATGGGAATGAAAGTGACATGAGGGGAATTTTAGTATTCCTCAATAATATCCATGGGGAAGAGGAAAGTAGTTGGGAAAATAAATGTGAATTAAAAATTCACATGCTTGGAAGAATCCCATGGACAAGACAAGGTTTCAAAAAAGGAAGCACCTGTCCACATGTGACTTGATGTGACAAGTCAAATATTCTAGAAGATACATGGGAAAAGGAGATTCTACAAGGAATAAATATGAATTTTAAATTCACATGGGATAGAGGGTCAATGCTAAGAAAGGGAAATGAAAAGGTTGACTAAAAACGCATGTTAAATGTGGCTAATGACTTCGATTAAGGTTGTGCAAACACATGATTAGGAGGATTAATAAAAGATTAAGGAGAAATTGGAAGATGTGAGGATGTGACATTAATTTTTTAATTAATGTGTGCACATCCTAATCCATAATTAATTAATTTAATCTATATTAGAAGAGGGTTATGGAGGATGTGACAATGAGAGAGAAAAAGAGGAATTAAAAATTGACTTAAATTCAAAGAGGTCACATGATTAAATAAAGTGATGTATTTATTTAATTTAGAGAGGAAAGAAGTAATAGGTAAAAGTATTTAATTATTGAATTAAATACTTTAAGAACCTTATACAGACGATGAAATATTAATTAAATGAGTGATTTAATTAATACTAATGAAGAGGATGAAATAGACGAGTAAAGGGATGCATAAGGAGACAATTTTAACCATATGGAAATGGTCAAACTTGGATGTCTACATTTTTCCCCTATTTGAAATACTGTTATGAAGTAGCATCATTTCAAAGAATATTAAAATATAGAACCCAAAAGAAGATGGTCAGATTAGGAAAGATTCCCCAAGCATCAAAGGATTGATTGGGATGATAGATGATGGGGGTGAAGATGAAGGTTAGGGATGAAGGATGCCCCCTCGAGAGGACATGCAGGTTCAAGAGAACACGGGTGTGCTCTCAAAATGGATGAGACAACAAGAATGGAGATGAGGAAGATGATGCAAAGTGATGGATAAGAAAGGATGAAAAGGTAGCATGAGATTGGGAAGCATAAATGGATGCAAGTACAAAGGTGATGTTACCCCAGTCAAGGGTATATGCAGGATCATCATGGAAAAAATAGGCCCTTAAGTGGCAAAAAATTCAAAAAAATCAGAGTTAGGCAACTTCACAAAAAAATTTGAATAAGCTATCTATATTATTTCAAAAATATACAAGAATAAAATCTATATCAAATTGAATGTAGTTTCTAAACTACTAGGTTTTTTTTTTAAATCTATTTGGTGAAAATTTGAAATTTCAATGTAGTAGTACGTAAAGTTCAGGAAAAAAATAAGTAGGTGTCTGTCTGACCACCCTAACCACAATAAAATAATAATATTTTTTTATAATATTTTAGATACAAGTAGAGGACTCATGTCTCAAGGTGATGCATATTTCTTTGTAATTTTTTTCCAAGTAAATAATTAACTATTATTTTTTATTACGACTTTTAAAAAATATAAAAACTTGTATGTCTGACCACCTTAACTTGGTCAAAACTTCATGAAATTCAATTTTATTCTTTTTAACCCTATAGTATTCAAAGCATAGAATGTGACACATGTTTTGGATTCAAAAAATGTGATGTTGTTTGAAATCTATAGATATTTTTCAATCAATCTATCAATCAGGACTTTAGTCGTAATTTAAATAGAAAATGAATAATAATTATTTATTAAATTCAAATTAAAGAATAATTTATATTGGTGGATGTAGACACCTAAAAATGATCTAGGCCTGCAAGCTTCATTTTTATCACTTTCGTCCTAGCATAATTATGTCATTTAATTATGTCCTTAGTCCACATTCGACTATTGATTAAATAATTCATAATTATTTAATTAATTCATGTCTTTGTATTCTTCATGATTATTAAATAAATAAATTTTATTTATTTATTAAATACATCATTAATTGTCTAAGTCTCCCTTTAATTAAATAAATTTCTTAATTTATTTAATTCCCCTTTGTCATTTATTTCTTCTTGATTATTAAATAAATAAATGTTATTTATTTATTTAATACGTCACTAACTATCTTAATTAAATAAATGGATTAATTTATTTAATTAATTGCTTTTATCTCCTAAATTAAATAATTAAATTTAATTATTTAATTGCCAATTTAATATTCCTCTCATTTTAAATAAATTAAACTATTTAAAATGTCATGTCAATCTTAACTGGCAGTCTATTTTGATAAATAATCTGAAAAAGATTATTTATTATCTCTCAAAATCCATAATTTGAATTAATTTAATTCAAATTGGTAATTAATCTTCCAAAAATCAAGCAATCGGGCAGATTCTTGATTTTCCAAATCTTATCTCTTTGATTTCTCGAATCTGGAAAATCGGGCAATCTTATCTTCTTGATTTTTCAAAAATCTTTAATTTTCTAATTAATTTCCTCATTTATTCTCCACCGTCGATATGATTTTATTATGACCGTTCGATTAGGGGTTTTTCCCTAACCCTAATTAGGGATTCTCAGGTTTAATCTCAATCGCTCATTTTAGGTTCTCATCATCAATTTATCTCGTCCGTCCATTCGAAATGGCATTTTCTATAAAATGCCATCTTCTTCTCATTTTTCGATAACACACGCACATGCTGACATTTTGCATAGTTATTATAGGCATTTACTCACTTGCACATTTATTGTCATAGGAAATTTTAGTATTTAATATAGTCATTTGATCAATTTTGGCATTTGTTTTAGACATAGGCATTGGCAATAGACATAGGCATTTAGACATAGAAAACCTTTCACAGCTTGTTGTAGGACTTAGACAATTTTTCAGATTTTGCTCGCACAACAAATCTAAGGGCCACATTATCTAGCAAGTAAGAAGGTGCTACAAAAATGAATCATGGAGACTTCGACGATCAGGTATAATCGTTGTTTCATGTATTTCCATTGTGTTTTGTAGCTACTTTGGGTTTTTATCATTTTGTTTTCAAATTAATTGATCTAATCTAATTCCTAGAAATAACCTTCAGTTACATTGGTGAACCCGACTCCATTTTCTCATTTCCGTACAGTTTTTTGTTGTTTTCTGTTGTTTTGCAGGTACAGGTATGGATTGACGCAAGTTTTTTTTAAAAACATCATGACGCATTTGATGTGTCGTGACGCATCTGCTAACAGAAGAGCCGCAATCGCCCTGACAAGCCGCAACTAACATCTGGAACGATGCATCTGATCTGTCAAGATGCATTTGAGGACCTGAACGACGCATTTTCTCTGTCACACTGCATCTGACTGGTAAAAATTTTCTTTCAGTTTTGATATTCTGATTTTTGGATTTTATGATTTTTCTGGTTTCTGGTTTTCTTGTAAATTCTATTTTTTCTGTGTTTTTTATTTCTGCATGTTGGCTAGATTAGATTTTTTGTGTTACTAATCTTCTCTTGTAGTGTGTGGTGATCCCCATTCGTGTGTCAAAGACCATTGCTTAAAGAGACTACTAATTCATTGTTTGCAGATTCGAATGTTGAAGAAGGAAGAAACAAACATTGTGCTTGTTTTTATTTCATAGGTTAGCAAACATTTGTTTTTGGTGCATATAAAAAGAACTCATGTCTTCTATGATTGATTGTGGTTGCAGAATGGTAGGTGAGTATGCTCTCACTTGGTGAAAACCTTGTGATTAGAAAACTAGACCCATTCTTATTTGTTATTACCCTAACTTGGTATATCGGAGTATCCTCTCCCCTCGCGCTTTCGGGCGATCTTGGGTGTAAGAGAAATGGTTAGCAACTCTAGAAATTGGGCCTTCCTGGGGATTTCATCACCCCAACGCGACTCAAACCGGCAACGGAGCTAAAGCCAAGCTACCCCCGACCGGTATATAAATGTAAACCTTAAGGGAAAACCTAAGCTTGCGAGTGCAGATGTGTCATACGGACGGAGTTGTAGTCCCTTAAACCCTGTTGAGCTTAACCTCTTCAAGCTGGAGTGCCACCTTAATGGTGATTAATCTCTTGCCCCATGTATGGCCACTCGAACGGGGGTTCTGAACTAAAAACTCTTGTATAGAAAGCCAAAATCCTTATATTTGCTAGCGCAGCACCGGTCAGTGTGAAGGCATCCACACTTTCATAGTTTGTAGTAGAGGTGATCAGCTCGCCATGGGAGTTTCATGGGGGTTGGAAGCTTGGTTGGCCTAAGAAGAGAGTGCACTATAAGGGGGAGTCCGTGCAACCAAGCTTCTGAATTCACATGCTATAGATATGTGGTTGGGGAAACCCGCGTGGAATCTAGTGAATATTGTCATGGCCTAACCTAGGATCGTGCTTATCTGATGTGTGTTTGGTTACTTTTTTAAAACACTATGTTTGTCAAGTTTTTTCTGGTTCTATCACAGTTTAAAACAAAACATTCATCAAACAAATCAAAATTTCCATCAAAACAACATGAAAATCATTTTGAAACTAAATTGAGTCGCATCTGTCAAACCGCAATTGATTTTCCGAAACGCAACTGCTCTGCTAAACCGCATCTGAAACTTTGAACAACACATCTGTAGGTGTCACGACGCATCTGACAATTTAAAAGCCGCATATGCTAAATCGAGTCACATTTGATAGTCCAAAAGCCGCAATTGGAAAACTGAACCGCATTTGATAAACTACGCCGCATTCGCAACTTCAAGCGATGCATCTGCCTGTCAAAACTTAAAACTTCACATCTAAGACTTGAGGTCCTCAATTTTTTGACCATCTGTCAAACACTGTCACCAAGAAGATTATATCAGAAACCAAACTTGACATTGCTCAAAGTCTTGACCATTAGTTTGCTTTAGTCACCATAGGTTCCATATCTCATTCCTTTTAGTTGCATACATTCAACATTACGTTGTCCCTAGGCTCACATTTTGCATACTTAGGATTAGGAAAATCTTAAGCACACTTTGCAAAGTCATTGTTTTCAAAATTAGACCCTCTTGGACTAAGTTATCAAACCCCCTTTTAGTCATTGTCCTCTTTTTTGAGATCTTTTCCAACTCAAAAGTCTAGTTAGGAAAACTCACTAGTCATTTAGACCTTGTCAACTTGTCATTTCCAACAAAGTCCTTTAGCAGTCAAAATCGAAAACAAAGTTCAAGTTTAGAAGTGCTTAGATAACCTTGTCTTACATTGCATACACATTGCATATCCTATTCACAAAAATCCAAAAACATTAGTCATTCTAGTTGTCATTTTGAACTTAGACTTCACGTAGTGTCATACTTGCATTTAGTTGTCATTCCCATTTGAGCAATCTCATTTCATGGTTGAAACCAGACTTCAAAAACAAAAGAGACAAATGGAAAACTTTAGGCAAGACCCCTCGTTTACTGTCAACAATCCTCCACATGACCCAAACTAGACCTTTTACGATCCATTTTCCAATCTAGACAATCAACGTCCAATAACAACACAATCCTATCAAACAGCCCATTCGAACAATTCTTGCAAAAGGATGAAAATGGTCAACTACTTCAGGAAAACATAAAGGCATTGACACAAGACCCAGAGGCCTATCAACTTGCTGAAGCAATGGTCCATCAGGACAGAGACAGATTCTTAGCTATGCTCTTGAGTGAAGGAGCCAAGTTACCACAAGGATTTGATGCTAACACGCTGAACTTGACACTTCATGACCCTAATGCCAACAATGCGCATAACATGTCACATAGTGGTCAACTTCTAAATACTACGAGCAATACTTCCTTTGGGACCACAACGGCAGTGCATACCACTCCCAACGTCCCAAACACCACCAACATCCCCAACACCACAAATATCATGATAGTCAATACCATGACAGTAAATTCCATGGGGGCATCATCAAGTCACAACAATCCCCCCTTGACAACTTCATCTACTACCATGAACACAACTTCGACATATTCATCCAGTGGTATTTCACAAAATCCTTCAGGAGGAGCCACAGGACATATCTTTATCCAAGGTCAACAACAAAATGTTAACACGACAACACAGTCAAATGTCATTGCCTCCCAAGGCACAAACACAAATGTTCCCCTTGTTCAAAATCAACAATTTACACAAGGTGGCCAAATAACACAACCCATGACATCATCAACACACTATAATAGTCATGGTCACAACATCCCCCAAATAATGACACACATGGTTGGGGGACACATCCCAACATACTCATCCAACATTCATACTCATCAACATGCACCCACTCATAACTTCCAATACCAACAACATATCACTCCACACACGCCATACATACCACAACAATCCATACCGCCACAATACACAAATATTCATGCACACCAGATAGGAACACATAGTGTACCAGGTAATCCAACATACAGAAACATAAACGACCCTACCGTGAACGACCTCAAAGCAAGAGTGAGGGACATGGAGAAAACTATCCAAAACATGTACATTTCAAGCAAGAAATCAGAAATATCATATGACCTGGATGTATACCCATTTGACACGAGCTTATACATGCCTACATTTCCGCTAGGATATGTGTCACCCAACTTCACAAAATATAGAGGCAAGATAAATCCCATTGAACATGTTCATGAATTCACAACCAACTGTATGGATATCACCTACGAACAAACGTACTTGATGAGACTTTTTTCCAAAAATCTTGCGGGTCAAGCCCTTGAATGGTTTTCAACGCAAAAGGATATCCAGACATGGGATGAGCTTAAACAAAAATTTATAAGAAATTACGCGTACAACATTGACATGGATACCTCTATCACTAGCTTGTGCAATCTCACACAAGAAGATTCGGGGAGACATTTATCCCGTTCTTTCAAAAATGGAGAAGCCTCACTAGTCGATGTCACATTGACATCCCTAAAAGGGAAAAAGTTGACATGTTTGTCCAAACACTTTTGGGACCCCTAAAATTCGTATTACAAATACATTGTTGCACAAACTTCACATAATTGGTCAAAAAGGGGGTCCAAATTGAGAAAGCCCTTATCGCAAAGGGAGAATTGAGATATGGTTCCAAAAACACAAACGTCAACCCACCTGCTGATAAAAACAAATAGTGGGTTAAAAATAAGCATGTCAAAAATGACGGTGTTGTTGACACCAAGACTGCAAACACTGTAGGCCCTGTATTGGCCCTGAAAGGGGTTCAACAACAAAATAGACCAACAACAACATTGACACCTCCTCCCAATACTTATTCAAACAACCAAAGTGGTCAAAACAATCAGGGACAATATCGTCAGATGAGACAATTTCCTAGGGGTCGCACATACACCCATTTGGGTGAACCCATTGAAGAGGTCCTTAAGAAATGCATCTAGCATGGGGTCATCACACTTCCGGAAATAAAACTTTATGACCTAGGACAATTCAAACCAGCATGGTGGAATGACAATGCACTTTGCAAATACCATCGAGCCAAAGGGCATACAACCTCTAACTGTCGACAATTGAAAAACATAATAGAAGACCTTATCAAAAATCGCACCATCGAAGTAGGTGGATCATAATTCACCTCCAATTCGGATCATACTATCCACAAGAATCCACTGCAGGACCATGGTTCTCATAATGCTTCCACTTCAGGTTCACAGAACCAAGCTAACTTCACCCGAGCCATGTATGATTATTCTAGTGGACCAATTATAAATAATGTCCAAACTGACAATGAGTACATCAATACTATTACGGTTAAGAGAGCACCCTAATGTAATGCTACTACACGAAGTGGCAAGGTTACTATAGCTGGTCCACCTCCCCCTAGACAAGCCAAAATCACTATACCGGGCCCATCTGCTAAACAATCACAACCTACTTCATCAGCTAAACAGCCAAAACCTGTCTAAACCCCACAATAGTGGAAACCCAAAAGTCGGTTCAACCTCATTGACCAACTAGGAAAGACTCCCGCGCAAATATCTATCCTTGAGCTGCTTCGTATCTCTCCTACGCACAAAGAAATCCTAGACAAAACTCTCCTTGAGTCGGCGGTCCCCAAGGACATCGATGTCAATCAGTTTGAAACTATGGTGGGATATCTCACCACGTCGCACCATGTCACCTTTTCGGATCAAGACTACTTATCACATAAAACCAACCACAATGACGCATTACACATAGAAACTTTTATCCAAAAGCACAAAGTTAGACAGGTTTTAGTAGATGGTGGAGCAAGGTTGAACATATGCTCCCTCAAATTGGTTAAAGCCCTAGGGTTCTCTAATGCGTGCGTAGACCCAACAAAAAGTATAGTGATCAAAGCATACGATGATGAGGAACGCTCTTCACAGGGTGTTATCTCTCTCCCTATCAGAGTGGGACCGGTCATTGTAGACACAACCTGCCAGGTCCTAGATTTGGAACTACCATATAACATCTTACTTGGCCGTCCATGGATCCACACATTAAAAGTTGTTCCGTCGACATACCACCAATGCCTCAAGTTTCCATTTGACAGCACAGAAGTAACCATATACGGAGACCCCGACCCTTTCCAATATTATACCAACTTAAGGGGTATCTCCGAAAATTGAGTACCTATTAACCGAGAAGCACCTGGCTCCTTGTCATCCAAATACATCGACCCTTCCATGCTCACGTCATCTTCCACATCCACTCCATCCACATCTTCCGCCATACCACCATCTTCCACCAGCCCTAAGACTGAATCAACTGTCAAAATCTAGGACCTCGGCTGTGGAGAGTTCAAACTAAATACAGCATATAGCATAACTATAATACCCACTCCTCCAAAGATATATGGTAGGCCATGTTTCAGAATGGAACCTCAAGAAACTTTCAAAGTTCCACCGAATACAGTTTTTATCAAGTGGGGAGACATGAGTGATGAAGACCTTGCTGACATCACAGGATGGATCTATAAGGATACAGTCACATTACCTCCATTACCAGTTCACAGATATGGCAAAGGTTACAACATCATGAAGGCTAAAGGCTACGATGGTACTATCATCTTGGAAAAAATAAAACTGGTCGAAGGGAACCCATAGAAGCTTTTCAAACTCTGAAGTATCTTGGATTAGGGTTTGGATCACTCAACAATGATGATCGACATACCTCGGGACTTTCAAATGAGCGAGTACATGCTTCTAACAGTGTCGAGACTATTAGGGAAACCCTCACCGAAATAGACTCCCATGAGTGGGAATTTGGCTTAGAACGATCCCTAAGTGACTGTTGTCTTGATGATTTGTTTGTCGAACCAGGGGAACTGACCTCTGAATAATGATTTTGGAAAACATTCAAAATTGAATAGACACCAAACAGTCAAAGTCCTACTACCTCCTCCCATGCCATACAACACCCATCATCTGAACCCCATCAGTCCAACCTATCCGAAGTGTCAGACAATATTGATAACCAGGGCTCTAAAACCTTTACTCCTTACTTTGATAATGAATATGATACTAGTGAAGGAGAATACTGGATAGAGTCTGATGTAGATTTGGATGATGATAACCTCATCTACAACATAATAGAATCCATCTGCATGTTGTTCGCATCCTCACCCCAGTTCACTAGCCTTGACGATGGCGTCTCCTTAGTTTACCCTGAATTAGTCGATTGGGACCAACAAGGACCGCCAGTTCTGGACACATTTGAGAATGATGAGGCAATTTCCGAATTCATGGGATTATGAGAAGGCATACCCAGTGGGGACCACAGATCAGGGTTTTCCATTGATTTAGACTGCACCGCATACTTTGGCGAGACTGTTCAGTCCTCTAGTCGCAAAACTATAAATAAAGTAAAAAATGAAACGTCTCTAGGTGAAAACCGAAAGGCACCTCTTGACAATAAAATAGTAAAAATAAAGGATGAATCTGCAGGTGAAAACCTCTCTGAGGTGCCCAAAGATGGAGGACTGGACTTTCTCCCCGTGCAACAAGAGAAATCAGCCATGCTTATTGAGGACACAATAGAGGATAACATTTCAACTACAGAAGACCCCAAGATGGTCCTATTTGCGGCATCACTGACTGATGAAGAGAAACCAGAATTTCATAAATTCTTTGAAAAATGGAAAATCAACTTTGCATGGTCCTACGCTGACATGCCAGGATTGGACCCTAAACTGGTTCTGCATCATCTGCCACTATTACCCAATGCTAAACCAGTAAAGCAAAAGTTGCACAAAATGCACCCTCAAGTTGCCCTATTGGTCAAGGCCGAGTTAAAGAAATTACTGGATGCTGGATTCATAAGGTCTATAGATTATGCTGAATGGATTTCCAATCTAGTGCCAGTGACAAAGCCAAATGGGCTGATTTGGGTATGTACAGAATTTTAGGATCTAAATAAAGCATGTCCAAAGGATGACTTTCCTTTGCCCAACATTGACATCATAGTTGACCTAACCGTAGGACATGAGATGCTATCCCTCATGGATGGTTTCTCCGGCTATAATAAAATCTGCATTGCTCCTGAGGATTAGCACAAAACAACATTTACTTGCCCATGGGGTACATACTGTTGGAACATCATGCCCTTTGGTCTCAAAAATGCAGGTGCCACATATCAAAGGGCTATGACCACGATCTTCCATGACATGATGCACAAAATAATGGAAGATTATGTAGACGACCTATTGGCCAAATCAGCAACTAGGAAAGATCATTTGAAGGTACTCAACATAATTTTCAAGAGACTTGAAGAGTACAAAGTTTGGCTGAATCCTAAGAAGTGTGTTTTTGGGGTCACATCAGGTAAACTATTGGGAAACATAGTTTCCCGAAGAGGCATAGAGGTTGATCCGACAAAGGTAAAAGCAATCATAGACATGCCTCCGCCCAGAGGGATCAGTGAACTCATAACTTTGCAAGGAAAAGTACAATCTATTCGTCGTTTCATAGCCCAATTGGCAGATAAGTGTCACCCATTCCAGTACCTATTGTGCAAAGGTGTCCCCTTTGTATGGACGGATAAATGTCAAGAGGCCTTCCAGCAAATCAAAGATTACCTACTTTCAACACCATTCCTCATGCCGCCCATTCATGGAAAGCCATTGATTCTATACATCTCGACTACTAGTTCATCACTGGGGGCATTGCTAGCCAAAAATGATCATGAAGGAAAAGAAAGAGAAATCTATTACATCAGCCGCACACTGATAGGATATGAGTTGAACTACACATACATTGAACGGGCATGCCTCGTTGTTGTCTTTGCATCCCAAAAACTAAGACACTATATGCTCAATCATCAGACACAACTAGTCGCCAAGATTGATCCACTGAAATATCTACTATGTCGGGCGGCATTAACAGGCCGGTTGGCAAAATGGGTCATGATCCTAAGCGAGTATGACATACAATATGTTGAGTGTAAGGCAATAAAAGGGCAAGTAATAGCAGATTAACTGGTGGATGCACCAATTCAAGTCACTCATCCACTAGTAACTAATTTTTCTGATGAGTCCATTTTTCATGCAGAACTAGCAGCACCATGGAAGCTATATTTTGATGGGTCTCATACTGGTCATGGCTCAGGCGCTGGAATCTTGTTTGTCACACCACAGGGGGATTCAATTCCCAAGTCATTCAAAATCGCTTTCCCTTGTACAAATAACATTGCCGAATATGAAGCACTAGTCACAGGTCTCAAGTTGGCAATCAAATGGAAAATTTAGACATTACTTGTATTTGGGGATTCCCAGCTTGTGATCAACCAAGTGAATGACAACTATGAAACAAAAGATGAGAAGTTGCTTCCCTACAAGAGGATGGTGGATAGTTTCCTGACATATTTCCAACTGATTTCTTTTGAACAAATCCCTAGGGCACAGAATAAGGCAGCTGATGCAATGGCTACTATTAGTTCTCTCTTGGACATCCCTAAAAATGTGTCACAATTTGAGTTCTTAGTAGAACAACTTTTAATACCGGCATATGATATCCCAGAATCGGAAATGGTTTGTGAACTTGTTGGTCCCAACTCTCCTTGGTATTAGGACATTTACGACTACCTAAAATCTCAAACCTTTCCACTGAACATGTCCAATAGCCAAAGGAAGTCCTTCATTAGAAAAGTTGCAAGGTATGCCATTGTTAGTGACACACTATACTGCCATAGTTTCGACGATACCCTCCTTAGATGTCTTGACACTGACGAAGCATGTACAACCTTACGAGAAGTTCACGATGGTATATGCGGATCTCATTCGAGTGGTCCTACTCTGGCTAAGAAACTAACGAGACTTGGGTATTATTGGCCGACAATGGAAAAGGATGCAATTGAATATGTTAGGACTTGTTGCAAATGTCAAATACACAGTGACTTGGTCCACGCTCCAGCACAGAAACTCCATCCCATCACTTCTCCTTGGCCCTTCACTCAATGGGGACTCGACCTCGTGGGTAAGATTCATCCAACCTCATCCAACGGCCATAAATTCATTATTACCACCACTGAGTATTTTACGAAGTGGATTGAAGCCATCCCATTGACATACATTACCGGCAAGCAAATATCAAAGTTCATCCTCAACTACATCATTTGTCGGTATGGCCTTCCACAGTCCATCATCACTGACAACGGACGTCTGTTCAAAAACCAAGACATACGTGAGTTATGTGAGCGATTCCATATCCAACACCACTTTTCATCTCCATACTACCCACAAGGAAACGGCCAAGCTGAGGCGTCCAATAAAACCATTGTCAAAATCCTAAAAAAGACTGTCAATGACGCTGGCCGCGACTGGCACATACAACTTAACCCTGCTCTGTGGGCTTACCAAACTAGCATTCGTACGCCTACAGGGGCCACTCCATTTGCCCTAGTCTTTGGCGCTAAAGCCATCTTACCCATTGAGGTTGAAATTCTTTCGCTTCGAGTCTCCTTGAAGGGTCTAACTAATGAAGAGGAGTACCGAAAATCACGCTTGCACGAGCTGGAAATGCTGGAAGAAAGAAGAAAAAACTCACTAAATCATCTCCAAGCATACCAAAACTGCCTTTGTCGCAGCTATAATAAAAAGGTGATGGTCAAAAAGTTTGACATTGGTGACCTAGTTCTCATGCAAAACCCCAAGAACCAAGCAGACAGAGAAAAGCCAGGAAAATTTGAACCAAACTGGCTGGGTCCCTATATTATCATATCTTCCTTTGGTTCTGGAGCTTATCAACTGGAAACTCTAGATGGGGAACAGTTGACAAATCCCATCAACAGTTTACACCTCTGAAAGTTCTACGCATAGCATCAAAGGATGGAGCTGAAAGCCATAAAATACAAAAAAATTGAAAAATGATAAAAATCGTCACCCTGACGAAAACCTGGCAAACAGGCGTCTTGGTGACACGAAAAAAAATCAAAAAATCATGAAAATAGTAAAGAGAAAAATGATTCGTTCAATAGTGAAAACCTAGCAAACAGACACTTTGGACAAGTACCATGGTGAAAACCTGGCAAATAGGCACCATGTGTAATCAATCATTGCTCTGCCATCTACTGTCACTTTGTCTAACTTGGCCTAGGATGAAAGGTATCTTTTCCATTATTCCGCAAATCACCATCACATCCTACCCTACCTATCATAGTAGATAAATGATTGACATCAAGTCCTGACGATTGTCCGTCTACCAAGTCAGCACCATCCCGTCCATATTCCTTGCAAATGGCTAAGTCTTAGACCTGACTGGGGGCAAAATGTTTATCATGCAACTGCAGTGGATGTCACATACGATCACAAAAACATTGGCAAAAAGTCCTAAAAAAAGACAAAAACATCATAAAAATTCTTAAAAAAGACAAAAACATCATAAAAAGTCCTGAAAAAAGACAAAAACATCATAAAAAGTCCTAAAAAAAGACAAAAATATCATAAAAAGTCCTGAAAAAAGACCAAAAACATCATAAAAAGTCCTGAAAAAAGACAAAAACATCATAAAAAGTCCTAAAAAAAGACCAAAAACATCATAAAAAGTCCTGAACAAAGACCAAAAAACATCGTAAAAAGTCCTGAACAAAGACCAAAAAACATCGTAAAAAGTCCTGAAAAAAGACCAAAAAATATCGCAAAATGTCCTGAAAAAAGACTTAAAAATCATAAAACGTCCTGAAGAAAACCAAACAAAACATCAGACTACTCAAAGCACGCAAACGCAGTGTCATCTCTTGTCAAAGTCAATCATGTCAAATCAGTCTTTGTCATTTGTCTGAACTATGTTGTCTCTGCGCATTTGCTACGTAGGCAAGACGCATACTTGAGTCCCCGAGATATTAGGTCGGTCCTTTTAGGTTTGTCAAAATAAATCATGACTCAATCTTTTGCTCATCAAGACAAAGTCATTGGTCATGTCGAACTACAAGGTCTCTGATTGTATGACATAGGCAAGGCCATCTATCGATGAGCCCCCGAGGCCGCACTAGGTCAGTCCATTAGGGTTCATGGCACTACACTGGCACACACGTCAAAAGTTTTCAATCATTTTCCACAAGGGAAAACTCCTAAAAAGAGTAAAACAATCATTTATTCGGCATGACAATCTCATCAGTGCATCACTCATATCATCAAGGCAATATTAGCATATAGTCAAACACAAGTCAAATTCGGTCAAAGAAAGTCAAATCATCATAAACCGGTCAAACTGTCAAATTTCGGTTAGTCTCCAAATGAGTCCTTATGAACGATAACCTCTGTCATTTATGCCTTAGGATGTGTCCTTCCTAGGCGTTGTCATCGTCATTCGACATTTTTGAGTGATCCTCTTGACATCTAAAGATCACTCTTCATGACATCAGTATTCTTCAGATGTGTCCTTCTGAAGAACCAACTCTATCATTTATGCCTTAGGATGTGTCCTTCCTAGGCATCGTCATTATTTCGAGGGACCCCTTATGACCATTCGGGATCAAATCCTCTCGACATCGGCATTATTCAGGATGTGTCCTTCCTGAATTCACCAAGTCTCGACATTTTTCAAGGTCATCAAAACTTTAAACATTGGACATCTCGACATTATCAAACATGACATCTTGACATCAGAACAATGAATATCCAGACGCACTTGGAAAACACTTGACAATTGTCTTTTGATCTTTTATCATGTTATTAGTTTTTCAGCGAGATCCCACTAAGTAGGATTTAGAGAAGCAACCACGTAGCATGACAATTGACACGCATGACTACTAGCTTCTCAGTGAGGTCCTAATTTTGGGATTTAGAAAAGCAACGACATATCATGGTAGGGATTTT
Source organism: Sequoia sempervirens (assembly GCA_007258455.2). NCBI lineage: Eukaryota > Viridiplantae > Streptophyta > Pinopsida > Cupressales > Cupressaceae > Sequoia > Sequoia sempervirens. The sequence goes on along the minus strand of VDFB02271358.1, from coordinate 387,783,120 downwards.
ATTTTTGTATTTTGGCAATCATGTCACTAGTTTCTCAAGGATGTCCTGAAAACAGGATTTACAGAAGCAGCGACATTTCATGATTTGTCCTTGTCTTTTTCTGCTTGTGGTTGATTATGGCAAAAAGATTGGGGCAATCACGCTCTTAGTATGAGTCATGATCATCCTTGTCTATGACTGTTTGTCTTAGGTAATGGTACGACCTTGCACACCTTGATCTATATCATATCATGGTGTTTCTTGGCCATTACAATAGTTTGCCCAATGATGATTAAAGAGCAATAAATATTAAAATTCCAACAATAAAGTTTTGAAGGATTTGGTCTAGGAATTAACATGCATTTTTCGTAGGTCTCATGTCTTCTCCTCTTGCATCTGGTCATCTTGTCTCATCAGTCTCGTTATCTTCTCTCGTCCATCCCACGATGATATCCTGTGACATTCAAAAACATAAGTGCATACATGATCATATACATTGCATTAGGTCCATACATACATCATCCATGGCATTAAATAATATATACATTGCATTAGGTCCATACATGGCATTAAATCATATCCATAATCATAAGTATTGCATTAACATAATCATCAACATTGCATCTTTTACATAAATACATCATGCACATCATTAACATAATCATATAAATACGCATTGTATCATCATGGCATCAAAAAAAATCACAAATAGACATCATAGGACATACATGATACATCACAAATCATACATCATACATGTCATAATGCATAAAGAAAAGAACATCACATAACACGTGTACGCAACATCAAAACTGCATCATCATATAGAATCATCTCACAAAGGTACAATGTCATAGGATAGAGTCAATGGATATCCCAAAAATGGAGCTTGCAGGCTCAAATCATATATATAGTGTGTCATAATACAAGTATGCCTCTAGGGTAGGCTCTCATCATCCCCTCGAGGTGAAGAATGTGGCGGAGGCAACTTTGTCACGGGTGCTAAAAAAATAGGTGGTCCTGTAGCAACCTTTGTCTGTGAAACGGATGGAACAGCGAGTGAAGGCATCATCCTGACGGTAGTAAACACCTATGAAGTCACTGCAGCCAGACTCTGAGAGGAGGATGGATCTGTCATTGGTGGCTGACCCTGTACTGACCTCTACACTGAACCAGTAGAACCATGACTGTGCCCTAAATGATGACTCGAAGTACGCTTGCGGGAATGATGTGACCTGTGTCCAGACATGTGACCTGTCGAGGTAGACCCTCTGACGCTGGTATGACTCCTGGTACCACTGCCACTACCTGACCTGAGTCCGCTACCTATCCTTGTCTATGATCGAGACAAGGTAGAATCTCGCCGCTCTAGTGGCACTGCCTACTCATATAGGGTCCTATACTACCCTAATCTGGTGCTCACCCTGGCAAGCTCCTGAGCCATGTCTCTCATAGGCCCTGTGCATAAGGCTACAAACTCTGTACACCACTGGGTTGCATCCTGCTGGCAGATCACCGCCTGATCTCGCTCTACCTGGGCTACCTCCAGTGTTGACTGTAATGACCTGACCTATGCCAAGCTGGCATCCAATCTTTGTTGTAGGTCTAGCACCCTTTGATTTGCTATGGCATCTGGCGACAACCCTGAAGTGGACGGTATCTCCTCCTCCCCCTCTACCATCTGCCATCAGAGGAGTCTCTCAGCCTCATCTATGGCATCGTCCTCCTCATCATCATCATCCACCTCCTCCTCCTGCCCATCTCTGGCATATCCTCCTACCTCTTTGCCTCTGCCTCCTCCTCATGCCTCTCTGCCTCCACCTCCTCCTCCTGCCTCTCCGCCTCCACCTCCTCCTCCTGTCTCTCCCCCTCCATCTCCTCATGTCTCTCCTCCAACCATCTCTCCTCACCCTCTCCCTCCTGTCTGGGCTGCTCCTCTCTCTCTCCCTCCTTGCCAACCTCGGGGATGGCATCTAAGGCAACCCTCACCACTTGTGGGCGCACCCTCCGGCTCTGCGCTTGACCATCTCGCCTCTGCCTCTGGCCGTCTCTGCCATCATCTCCTCCCCTACCTCCATCTCCACCCCTGCCTCCATCTCTACCTCCATCGGCACCCCTCCCTCCATCTCCGTCCCTGCCTCTGCCTCTACCGCTGCCTCCATCTCTGCCTTGGCCACCTCGTCTGGCTTGTGGCACCCGGGGAATAACTGATTGCCTGTCCACAGGTGCTGGCCCATCTGGATCTGTCAATGGCACGGGTCTGCGTGCCTACCACCATAAATCATAAGCTACAGTTGTACCAGGATCCGCTGCTCTACCTCTCCACCCCCATGCCTGGGCTACTAGCCCGTCAATCTGTTGTGTCACAAATGCCACTAGGATGGCTGGCCCCCACGCATACTCTTTGGAAGACCTGGCATACTCTGCTATCCCCACAGGTACATCCTACTACTCCCCGAACTGCCTAAGAACATGCTACGGCAGGTACATCTCAATAATTAGGGACGTCTGCACTGTCCTGCCAATAAGATATCTATACTGCCTGCAGAAGCTGAGGTGCTCTTCCTCATCATCCCATGCCACACAGTTTCTGTATGGCCTCCAGATAAACGTCGACATGGTGTTGATCCTATGCCGCCACCACCCTGTCTCGCTCATATGGGTCTGTTGTAACACACCGGCATAGTAGTAAGAGTAGGGCATCCCCTCAGCTAGCTGCGGTCTCTCAATGGGAGGGCAGAATATGGCAATGTGCTCCCATGCCCAGATCATCATCAAAGTGGTCCCGTAGGAGATACTCTCTCCTCTCCGGTATGTGATGTCATAAAGCTGATGGTAAAGCATCCCTAGCAAACAGGGACCCCAAGCATAAACTGTCCTATCCCGTCTCATGCCAACCAAGACGTCTCCCCAGCCAATCAGAAATCCATGTCCTCGCAGATCAGGAATCAAGATATCTATAATCATAGTCACTAAGAATGCATCAAAGCGCCCGTAGTGCTCCGCCATGAACTCCCATCAGATCTCATAGCCCTAAATGCCCAGGCCAGCACCCTGATCTTGATAATAGGCATGGAAGGTTTGCTCACCATGCCGCGGATCATAGATGATCTACTCCCCTTGAATAGAAACTCAGAGAATCCGGTAGACGTCCTCTAGGGTAATGGTGGCCTCACCTGTCGGCAGGTGGAAGGAACAGGTCTCAGAATGCCATCGCTCGCAAAGTGTAGTCAATAATCCCCTGTTTGCCTGAATGGCGGGCATGAACGCAGCATAGAATAGACCTAGTCACATCAATCATTGCCGCTCTCGCAGGCCCAATTGATCGAAAAACTGAAAGGTGGTCGGTTTGCTCTCTCTCATATAGATAGGGGCAAGCTGCCTCTGCAAAAAGATGAACAATGCATCAGTACTTTTTAGATAATTTTTAGCATCATGCAAAGCATATAAGGTCACGCAAACATCAAAACAAATCATATTCAAGAAACAAGCAAGTGCATCGCAACCAAGCAATTGCGTCACGAAAAATCAACTGCGTCGTTCAAAACATCAGATGTATCGCAATATGTCAATTGCGTCGCGATAACACACTTGCATCATGAAATTTTGCAGTTGCATCCTTGTATCGCACATGCGGCACGACAGGGCAGTTGCGTCACTCAAAACAGCCATTGCGTCAGAAAAGGACGATTGCAGCATTACAACGGTCAAATGTGACTCGATATGTCACTTGCATCACACGAAATGTCAAATGCGGCGCAAGCAACTGGCGCAACATATTTGGTCTTTGCACTTGCGTCGCGACACATCAAATGCGTTGAACTCAAAAGCAATTGCGGCTTACGCGAACACATATGTGTCGCGGCGCAGACATTGACTATCCTAGAAAACTACAAATGGCACGCAAAATGATAAAATGACAAAGTGAGTTTAAAGTACATACCGCCGGCTCTGAGCCCTCTGGTCGTCTGAAGGTCCTCACAATCTCCCCGCGATGCTCTGACACTGGAATAACCATCCTCACTGTTGCGCCTTTCGCTCTGAGCTCTCAAGTTTTGCAAGGTAAATAGTAAACGTGAATTGACTTTAATCCCTTTGTCAACCTATTTATAAGATCAAAATCACATTTTTCAAACAAACTCAATACTGGAGGCTCATTTGAACACCTTTGACTTCCTCGTAAGTTGCTTTAAACATGTCATAATCTAAAACCGACTGCGTCGTTGTATTTCTGGTCATCAAATTGATTTATCGGGACCCTTTGCAAATTTTTTTGTCACCGACCCAAAATTTGAAAATTTCCCGAGGGGGCAATGATACTCCGTACCCTCGCTGGGGCATATTCTTGGCTTATTTTTCTTTGTCACAACATGACAAGCGACATTATGACAAAGAGGGGCAAAATGTAGACACCTAGAAATGACCTAGGCCTGCAAGCTTCATTTTTACCACTTTCGTCCTAGCATAATTATGTCCTTGGTCCACATTCGACTATTGATTAAATAATTCATAATTATTTAATTAATTCATGTCTTTGTATTCTTCATGATTATTAAATAAATAAATTTTATTTATTTATTAAATACGTCATTAATTGTCTAAGTCTCCCTTTAATTAAATAAATTTCTTAATTTATTTAATTCCCCTTTGTCATTTATTTCTTCTTGATTATTAAATAAATAAATGTTATTTATTTATTTAATACGTCACTAACTGTCTTAATTAAATAAATGGATTAATTTATTTAATTAATTGGTCTTATCTCCTAAATTAAATAATTATTTTTAATTATTTAATTGCCAATTTAATATTCCTCTCATTTTAAATAAATTAAATTATTTAAAATGTCATGTCAATCTTAACTGGCAGTCTATTTTGATAAATAATCTGAAAAAGATTATTTATTATCTCTCAAAATCCATAATTTGAATTAATTTAATTCAAATTGGTAATTAATCTTCCAAAAATCAAGCAATTGGGCAGATTCTAGATTTTCCAAATCTTATCTTCAATCCAAATCTTATCTCTTTGATTTTTTGAATCGGCAAATCGGGCAATCTTATCTTCTTGATTTTTCAAAAATCTTTATTTTTCTAATTAATTTCCTCATTTATTCTCCACCGTCGATCCAATTTTATTCTAACCATTCGATTAGGGGTTTTTCCCTAACCCTAATTAGGGATTCTCAGGTTTAATCTTGATCACTCATTTTAGGTTCTTATCATCAATTTATCTCGTCCGTCCATTTGAAATGGCATTTTCTATAAAATGCCATCTTCTTCTCATTTTTTGATAACACACGCACATGCTGACATTTTGCATAGTTATTATAGGCATTTACTCACTTGCACATTTATTGTCATAGGCAATTTTAGTATTTAATATAGTCATTTGATCAATTTTGGCATTTGTTTTAGACATAGGCATTGGCAATAGACATAGGCATTTAGACATAGAAAACCCTTCAAAGCTTGTTGTAGGACTTAGACAATTTTTTAGATTTTGCTCGCACAACAAATCTGAGGGCCACATTATCCAGCAAGTAAGAAGGTGCTACAAAAATGAATCATGGAGACTTCGACGATCAGGTATAATCATTGTTTCATGTATTTCCATTGTGTTTTGTAGCTACTTTGGGTTTTTATCATTTTGTTTTCAAATTAATTGATCTAATCTAATACCTAGAAATAACCCTCAGTTACAGTGGAAAGCTAAGAATCTCCTTTAAAAACCCTTTTCGTTTCATGAATTTTGGGAAAAAATAAAGGCATCAGCCACATACCCTACACATACCCATCATATTGCCACTTTTTGGCCCATCATGATCGTACACATACCCTAAAGCCACAAGCCAAAATGGGTTGATGATGGATGGAGTGTTTTCGTTGAGGGGATGATATATCCCAAAACAACACAAAAGGATAGGGAAGGATACATCCCAATAAAAAAGGTTATTGATGAGGGAAGGATACATCCTAAAATAACACCAAAGGATAGGGAAGGATACATCCCAATGATGAGGATGATTGGATCGAGGCTTGTAACAAGACGAGGAACAAGACCAAGAATGTGATTGGATGATTTTTGCTAGATTGAATAGATGAGGATTGGAGTGGGATGCGAGAGGGATGAAAGGAATAAAAATGATGGGGGACAAGATGCTTAGAATAACCAATCTAGATTATTCTAAGTTTGATGAGATGAGGATAAGAGATTGGATGGATAGGGGAGGGAGATTGATGAAGAATGAATGGATGGGGGGATTTTTGATAGATGATAGGATGGAATGGGAGATGAAATGCAATCCTAATACAATTTTCCATTTTCAGAGCACTTATTTTTTCTTTAGCATAAAACACAAGATGCAAGGGTATGAAGAACCAAGGCCTATTCATGTCTAATGCATAAAACAAACACAATAGACAAGAAGGCTATCCCAACACCCAAAATTTATGAAGACCTTGGTTGGGCCAGGCATTGGGATAACCACAAATACACAAGGATGCCCCAGTGTAACACAAAACCTTAGGGATCTTGGTGGGTACTACGTGGGACATCTGAGAAGACAACAACAAAGAAAAGATCAAGATATGCCCCTATGATTACCAGTCAAATCACACCATGATATGATGGATCAAGGAAACCATGACAAGTGATGATAGGGAGCTCAAATAATAAACAAAAGCTAAAAGCATCAAAAGATCACAATCAATTTCAAAATTTCCTTTGCCATAGGATCAAGGGGATGGATGGGGTTCATGAGGTTTGTTAGGAATGATGCATCTTATTGAGACTGATGATGGATACTAAACTAAACAATCGATACGACGCAAGATATTCAAAATTGATTGGATAGATTCATGATACGAGTGGATCTCATTTGTGAAGAACCAACTATAAAAGGGCATACTTGACAACATGACACAAGACCAACACCCTAACCACCTAGGGGTTCAAGGGTTGATCAAATATTATCTTACCTATGTGAAAGCACAGAGCCCTCATAATTTGATAAAAGGTTGATGACTAACCATGGATAATAGCATAAAGAGGACAATGAAGATTGATGATGGATGATAGGAGATAGGACAAACAAAATCAGAAATACTAATGATAGATGATAAATGAACCCCAGGGGTGGATCAAATGATCGACCTTTCCTACATGAAAGTACAGGGGAAACATAGTTCAATGAAAGGCCAAAGACAAATGATGAATAAAGGATGATGAGATGAAAATGATGGGAGTGATACAATGAGATAGGATAGACCTGGTGGATTGGATAGGATGATAGTAATCACATAAAGCTTAGGGATGGGATAGTTATCCAAATCATCAAAATGAATTGGGGGGATGATATGATGGAGAGATGAATGATGAGAAAGGATAGGAGATTAAAAAGATGTGCAAAAGAAGCGAGAGTGACAGCGATGAGATAGATAGCATTGGATTGCATGGGGAGTATCCTATAGCTAGATACCAATGACAAGGGATTATGAGATGGGATGAGGATAGAGGTAAATGGATAAAGAGATAAGGATGGGGGGAGGAAAAGGATTGTTTGGATGGATTGGATAGAGGGATAAGGAGTTGGATGAGGAAAATTTTACCAAATGGATCGATGAAAAGGGATGCTATAATGGAAGGATAGTAAAATAAGGATGGGGAGATGGAGGGAATGCTATGATGGATATGAAAATAGGGATGGATAGACGAAATGGATTAGTTGGATGGATAGGAATATAAGGATAGGGAGATGAAAGGGATGGTATGATAGATGAAGGGTGCCTCCAAGGACTATGTCACAATGGAAGAGGTTCCCCCATTCTAGATATGTTATGTATAATGAGGTAGGAGGGATGAAAGATAGAAGGATAAGCGAATAAGGGAGTGAGATGGATATGAATAGGACGTATGGAGAAGGAAGGGAGATTAATGGTAGCATGACAGGTGGATGGGGAAGGTAAATGGATACGAATAAGGATTAGGATAGTGTAGGGATAAGGGGAATGTATGCCAAGAGGTGTCTAAAGCACGTTTATATGTTTGCCCCTATCTAGATCAAGATCACAAGGAGGATTAAGGGATTGGGTTAAATGGGATATGATAGGTGGGATATGGGAGATATGTTAGATGGAGGAGAGGGGTGAAGGGGATGAAGCTACCCCCAAGTGTGGAAGTAAGATGGATGGGGGATTTACACATGACACTTGTTTGCCAGGATTTCATCATGGTACTTATCCAAGGCACTTTTTTTCCAAGTTTTCACCATTGGATGAATTATTTCTCTTTACTCTTTTTATTTTTCTGATTTTTTTACTTTTTTTTTACTTCTTTTGGATTTTTTTGGATAGAATGTGGATGGAGATAGATAAGGGTAGGGAGGCAGATAAGTGGATGTGGAATACATGCCATAAAGAGATGGATGAAAGACTCAACCATTAAATTTCATGCGAAGTATTAAGATCCCACATTCGAAGCAACTGTTGGATGTTGGTACAAACTTAGTAGGATAAATGGATTATGCAAGAGGATGAATTAGAGGGATTTGACAGGGCAGATATGCGAGATAATGGATGAGATGTTGGAAAGGGTATGGATGGAATGATGGGGTGGATGTGCGATGGTGAGATGTTTTTAGGACCAACATTGTCACATGTGGCCCAGTGTATGTGAAAAGATAGGAGGGTTAATGGATGGAGAATGTGGGGATAATGGAGGAGATGGGATAGTGAATTTTGGGACATAAGGACCCAAAACGGATTTAGGAGATGAAAGGGGTGTATGATTAGCTTTTGGATTAGGAACTTTGGATGTTGTTAAATATTTTTCATTTGAAGGTATTGCATATTTCTTCTTTGGGATCCAAATGGTTTTGATCTTTTCTTTGGTGGGCCTTTGTGGCCTGAAGATTTTATTTTTATTTTCTTCACCATGTCTTTTAGAGGGTACATGGGGAGCTTTATATTTATGTGGATGTTTGTATTTATGCATTTTTTCTTTAGCATCCAAAGTGATTTTGATAGCAATGGGATGGGTGCAAGGAGATGGATGATGTGGAGCAATGGAGGTAGGATTATAAGGATTACGTGTAGATGGAGGATGTGTAGGTATGTGCCTTTGTTGATCCTAATTAGGGGACATCAAAGTGGGATCTTTATGATGGGTGACATGGAGGGGTGATGGATGGATGAAAGGATGAATAGGACAAGATGGAGGAGGTGATTTTGGGATATAATGGCACAAAATAAACGTAGTGGGTGGAGGGACATAAGGACCCAAAATGGATGGAGTGGATGAGGGAGGAATATTGATGATTGTTTTGAGGCGGTACGATGGAGGAGGGGGGATGGAGGCAAATGATCTAGTGGAACGATGGGAAGAGCCTATATTTATTTTGGAAGAGGCTCGTTGAGGACATGTAGAGGTTGTACCAACATCTTTAGGTTATGAGTCTTGAGAAATATGTCCAAGACCTTGCATACGGATTTGTTATTTGACCTGGATGGGCTCTAAAATACCTTGCTCATCAAGGCCTAAATATTTTCCTTGATAGTTCATGGTCTTGAGCATTCGATCCATGATAGTATTTTTGTTATTTTGGAAGAATGATGCGAGTCCATTATTAGGTGCAAGATGATGGGTGGCATATATGCTTTGTTTTTCTTTTGCAAGGAGACCGCCATGGAAGAATGTGAGGGTACCAAGGGGATATACAAATGGTGTGGGGATAGTAGATTTAGGCGATGATGGAGGATCATGAGATGGAGATGATGGGATAGCATCATCTGGATGGGTGGTATTAGGAGAGGGATTAGGGGATATGATAGGATCTAGATTTGTGGAAACGGGAGATAAGGGCTCATGCGATTGAGTGGTCAGATCTCGAGTAACAAGGGGATCATGTAATGGGATGAATGGGGGACTATGATCTTGAGGTGGATTAGAGGGTGATAAGGGATCATGAGATAGAGAGAGTGCATATGTAGTGACAAGGGGAGCATAAGGTGGAATGGATGACTTAGTAGGATCTTGAGATGGAGAAGGGGATATGTTGGCATGCTGTGGATCAAGCTCTTAACAAGCTTCATCATGTGTGAGAGGTATGATGATGGAGTCTTGGAGGGACTCTTCAAATGGGGAAGATGGAAGGATGGAGGATTCAAATAATTCATCAGAATGTATTTCATTGATACTAGGGGTGGGAGAAGTGGATTGGATTTGGGTGTCTTCGATGGATTGGGTGGCTCTAGGAGTAGAAGATGGTGATGGGGTTTGGTTATCTTTGATGAGTTCGGTGGCTCTCAGAGTAGGAGATGGGGGCTCAATGGATTCAGTGGGTTTGATGATTCAAAAGTTTGAGTGGTGCTAGGGGTTGTAACATCAATGATAGGTGCGATACGGAGAAGGGTCTCATCACTAGTGACCATGGATGATGGATTGGGATGTCATGGTTCCATGACTTCAAGATGTGGAGTGGGGAATGTCTTCTTTGTCATGAGTCCTTGGAGAAATTCTAGAGTGAGGGATTTCCATGCTTGTGGCTTAGATGGCAAGGTAGGAGTGGATGAAAGATTATGGATTGGTTGGGGATTAGGTCTATGGATTGGTGGATTAGGATTAGATTGAGGAATGGGATTGGATGGAATACTAAGAGTAGATGGAGGATTAGGATTGGATGGAGGGTTAAGGTAAGGATATTAGAATGGTGAATTAGGATTGGATGAAATGGATGGTGGATTGATGCTAGAGGAAGTAGATGGGGAACTAAGATAGGGATATTGGGAAGGTGGATTAGGACAAGAGGATATGGGTAATGTGTTGTAATAAAGGTTTTGGGATGGTGGACTAGGATGGGAAGATTTAGATGGTGGATTGAGATAGGGAAATGTGTATGACGGATTAGGATAAGAAGATGTCAATGTCAGATTAGGATAGGTTGAGGTGGATGTTTTATTAGGATAGGAAGGTGTGAATGTAGGATGGGAAGATTGGTATGGAGGATTAGGGTAGTGGGAATATGAAAATGAAGGATTGAGATAGGAGGATGTGGATAGGGGATTAAGATAGGGGTATTGTGATGGTGGATTAGGATAGGAAGACATGGATGTTGGATAAGGAGATGATGCCAGTGAAGGATATGATGGTGATGTAGGTGAGGAAGATAATGGATGTCCCTTGTCAAAGGTAGCATAAGGAGCATGATTACGCATGGATGAAGACATAATGGGATAGCTTGAAGGGGTGATTGGATTGCAAGAAGTGAATGGAGAAAGATTACTAGTGATGATAGTGTTAAGGGGATCTATGTCATATTCTTCTTGTTCGAAAATACTTTTGTTATCATCGTCGATGTAATTAGGGTTTCCCTTTATTACTATTCATGGAGGATAAGGATTCATGATGATGAAAGGATAAATAAGACAGATCAAATATTTTGGATGGAAATAAACTAAAGCTCAAATCAGGATTGGGGTCAAGCTCAGATCGGTATTGGATTAAATCTTAGATTAGGACAATTGGATGGTGTGATGAGATTGATTCTGATGATCAGAGTTGATAATTACGACACCAAATCTCCTTCGAGATGGAAGTAGATTGATTGGGTTGAAGGTGATTGGATAGGGATGTGATTGGATTAGATTAGATAAGATTGATTGATGAAGCGATTGATAAGATCAAATGATGGATCAAATAGGATGATGCAAGGGATTCTAAACCAAGTTCAGAGATTACCCTAGGTGAATTAGGATGTTGATTGATCGGATTAAAGGACAGATAGATTATTGTGGCACCAAATCCATCTTGATATTGAAAGCAGATTGATTAGGCTAATGATGATGATTAACTCAAGATATATGACAATCTTAAGTAGATGTTGAGGATGACGATCAATTCAGACACCTAGGTCAATTCGGATAATAACCTGAAATGAAGTTTAAGGCATTTGAATGGGGAAAATGATGATCTAATTGGGGGATCAGATGATAGAATGGATGAAAAAATACTAAAAAGGAGTAAACAATTGATCGGATTGGATGAATGACTCTCAGAACAAGGAGATAAAAGCTCGGAATGGATGAAAGATTACTCAGAATGAGTAAACGATTGATATAAATGGGTGAATGACTACTCAAAATGAGAGGAGGTTTGGAATAGATGAATGATTGGTTGGAAAAAGGAAATGATTGTTCAAAAGGGATGAATGAAAGCTTGAAATGAGTAAATGATTGATCAGAATGGATGAACGAATGCTCGGATGGGGAGACTGACTCTTGGAATGGATGAAAGGATGAATAGGATGAAATTGAAGAAGATGGAAGGAGGGATCTTGAGATTGGTTTTGATACCCAAAGATCTTGGTTGCAGATGGACTAAAGCTCAGATTAGGATTTTGGTTAAGCTCAAATTGGGATTAAACTAAAGCTCATATTAGCATTAGATTGAAGGTCATATTAGGATGATTGGAGGATGTGATGGGATTGATCCTACACCATGTTCAAGGGTTTTAACTAGAGGACGTCAGATGTTGATAATCAGATTTTTTCAGATTTGGTAGTTTTCAAAAATTGTCAATTTTTGCCATTTTAGGAAACTTCACAGGCATACCTTTGAGAGTCCAATGTTTTCCCAAAAAATAACCAAAACTAAGGTAGGATGAATTTCCAACTAACGTCCAAAATCTGAGACATGCATTTCGAGTTATTAACGAATATGATTTTTCAAAAACTAGAAAAAAACACTGAATTGCGATTTTGAGGGTCAAGATGAAAGTTTGAAGCCCCGAAAATGTACCGAAACAGGGTCAACCACTAATGGTCAGTTGGGAATCCACATGCCATGTTATAACGCAACCACCCATAAAATTTTATCCCAAACAGACACCCGAGTCAAAAGTTATGGCCTCCTGAAGTTTTTGCATAAAAATCAAAACCCTTGAAACGAAGTCTAGATGATTAGGATGGATGATTTGATGATATATATGAACTCTAATGATGTTCTAAGTAGCACCCATGTGGTTTGTTTTATGAAATGATGACTTACAAAAAAGTGTTGATGACGGGAAAATGGGTGCTCGAAATGACTGAACGGAGGGTGAAAAAGGTCATTTGGAGGGCAGGTTCACCCAGGTAAGGGAAGTCTTCCCAACTAAAAGGGGCGGGTCTGCCTATCCAAGGTTAGGTCCTCCTATTCAATGAAAAATGAGAAAAAATAGTTTTTTGGGGCAGGTATGCCTATTCAAGGGCAAGTCCACCCATCCAAGGGCAGGTCCACCCAATTGAAAGGAGCAGGTCCGCCTATCCAAGGGTAGGTCTGTACATCCAAGGGCAGGTCCACCTATTCAATGAAAAATGGGAAAAAATAGTTGTTTGGGGCAGGTACGCCTATTCAAGGGTAGGTCTTATCATCCAAGGGTAGGTCTGCCCAACTAAAAGGGGTAGGTTTTCCTATCCAAGGGCAGGTATGCCCATCCAAGGGTAGGTTTGCCTATTCAATGAAAAATGGGCAAAAATAGTTGTTTGGAACAAGTAAACGAGCGCACGAAATGAGGAAATGGATGCTCGGATCGAGGGGATGAATGTTCGAGATAGGGAATATATTCTTGGAATGGATGCATGAATGTTCGAAATAGGGAAACGAGCGATCAGAATGATAAAATGGGTGCTCAGAATGATGAAACAAGTGCTCAAAATGATGAAATGAGCAATAAAACTGACTGTTCAAGGGGCAGGTACACCTATCCAAGGGTAGGTCTACCCATCCAAGGGAAATTCCACCCAACTAGGGTCAGTTACACCCCTACTGGGGCAGGTACACCCCTCTGAAGGGGAAAGTTTGCCTATTTAAGGGCAGGTTCGCCTATTTGACAAAAAGTTGGGCAAATCTGAAAAAAATAGGCTGAAAAGGGACTGAGATAGAGGGCAGGTTTTCCCTTGGTAGGGCAGGTCCGCCCCTCTACAAGGGAAAGTCCACCCCTCTACATAAACCTAAACTTGATTTTGCAAAAAATGACTATGGCAAAGGACCCAAAACACAACAAACAACAATCAGAGGATAATGTTGACTTGACTGAATAGAAAATCACTGGTTTTGCACAAAGAAAATAGTTCAAGCAGCATGATCCTAAGATTAGTAGAATGGGTATGGCTAACAAAGTCCTCTATCTAAGATAAACAAGGTGGCTAGGGAGTCCTTGATATACACCCAGTACGTGAGGCCCAAACCATGAACACCAGCCTATCACAAGAGTGAGTCGAGAACCTTAGCGAGATACTAAAGGGTTGGACCAACTCTTCACATCATCCTGATGCTTTTCCAATAACAACATGGCTAGATTGGAGTACAACTTTTACCTCCCCCCTTTGTATACCCCGCCAGTAAGTGTGGTTGGGATTGTCCCTTAGGGTGATGAAATCCCCAAGCAGGTCCCCTAAAAAAACAAAAAGGATGACTCAAGGACATGGTAAGATATGATTTCTTGTCACCCAGGATCACCAAAAAATGCAAGGGGATTGGATACGTCAATAGCCTACCACAAACACAACACACAATGTAAATTTGACCCCTCCTAGTTAAGCTATGTGCCTAAATTAACAAAAAATGATAAGCAAATGACTAATAAAATTTTCAAAATGAATGGCCCTGCAAGAAACTTGTTAGTAATTTATTTTTTTGTTCTCCACCAAATGCTCATCAAATAATTCTATAGATACAAATAGCACACATTAGGAGGTCAGAAGTACTCAAAATAGTAGAAAATAATGCTTAAAATGTAGTTTTTACCTTCTAAAAAATGTTGTTTTGGGTGGGTCTGCCCCCCTATTTTGGGCAGGTCCTCCCCTCTGAGGGTAGGTTCACCTATCTGTGGGCAGGTCCACCTATCTGTGGGCAGGTCTACCTATCTGCAAGGGCAGGTCTACCTCTCTGCAACCTAAACCTGCAAACAGTGAAACAACAAAAAATTTGAGAGCAAGAGAACCATTTGTGGGTCCCACCAAGCGTGCTATAAATGTGTGCATGTGTTTGTGATCTATCTGAAAATTCAAGATAACTTAGAAATGCAAGAGAAAACAAACACAAGACCACCTCACAATTAGGCTATGATGAACACAAATAAAAGCAAGATAAAGCAAAACAAATGATATACCTTCTATTTGTGTTGTCCTTGGTTGGCCCTTGATATGATTTGTGATGCTGCTCCTTGGATGGAAAATGAGATGAAAGATACAAAATGGGATGCAAGATGGTTGAAAGTGGATGAATAGTGGATTCAAGTACTAGGATGGAGTCAAAATGTGTAAATTGGCTCAGTATGGCTTCAAATGGAAAAAAGGAAAGAGTTTGGTATCAAATGCATAAGGTCCCTAAATAAGAGAAAAGGGGGGTATTTATAGAAGAATTTGAATTCTCAAGAGAAATGGATGGTTAAGATTGAGCCACCATGGCCAAGAAGTAGCACTATAGTGATTTGAGGACTCACAAGCCCTCACATCTTGCCATGTGGAGGATGAAGTGTCCAAAGCACATGATGAGATGGAAGGAGGGTAAATGATGTGGAAGAAGGACAAGTACTTTGAAAGTACATTGGGAGAGGATAAGATTGCCTTAAAAGGAAAGTTCTTGTTCCCAAATGGGAATGAAAGTGACATGAGAGGAATTTTAGTATTCCTCAATAATCTCCATTGGGAAGAAGAAAGCAGTTGGGAAAATAAATATGAATTAAAAATTCACATGCATGGAATAATCCCATGGACAAGACAAGGTTCCAAAAAGGGAAGCACTTGTCCACATGTGACTTGATGTGACAAGTTATAGATTCTTGCATGGGAAAAGGGGATTCTACAAGGAATAAATGTGAATTTTAAATTCACATGGGAAAGAAGGTCAATGCTAAGAAAGGAAAATGAAAAGGTTGACTAAAAAGGCATTCTAAATGTGGCTAATCACTTTGATTAAGATTGTGCAAACATGTGATGAAGAGGATTAATGAAAGATTAAGGAGAAATTGGAAGATGTGAAGATGTGAAATTAATTTTTTAATTAATGTGTGCACATATTAATCCACAATTAATTAAATTAATTTGGATTAGAAGAGGGTTATCGAGGTGTACCATAGAAAAATGAACCTTTCCCATTTTCAGTCTTTTAGGCCTTGTTTCATACTGTTGGAGCTATGTTGCTTTAATTTGATGATGTATCTTGGGTTGAACATGCTTATTTCAGTGCTAAAACTCAAAGAACGATGTCTTGTGAAAGTGTTGTGAAGTGTTGTAAGACATTTCTACATTCTTCTATACTCTATTTAATGCAATTCACCTAAAAACCACCTTTTCATATATCAACAAGTCCTATTTTGAAGTGTTGTAAAGTCTTGTAACTAGATTTCACACTTTTCCAGGCATATTTTCCATATTTACACCATTCTCATGCTTTATTTTATCTTTTTATTCCCTCCTATGCTTTTATTAAGTGTATTTTTGGGTCTTATCCCAACAAATAACATTAAAAACAACTTTATTTCTGACACTTGGTTTTGGGTCCCAGGTGGGACTCATTCTCCAAGGGTGGCGAATGAGTCCCCCTTGGCCCCAAATTCAAAATATTTTAAATTTCTTTCAGGATTTTTCTAAAAATTTACTTCATGTCAGCTTGTGATGAGGTATGAATGGATACTAAGGCACAAGATTTGTATAAATAGGAATTTTTCACCTCATTTTACATCTACTACACATATCTCCTCACTTAAGCATTCAATATCTCCTTACACAATCAAGCACTCAAGCATTTTTCATCTTCAATTCAAGCACTCTCAAGCAATTTGGAGTAGCCTTTTGACATCACTTCAGATTTTCATATTCAAAGATGTGGTAAGTTTGCAATACTTTCATGTTATTCATTTATCATTCCTATTGCATGTCATTCATTTCAATTGGGTTTAATTACTAAACCAAGGTTTCACCAAGGAAAACCCCTATTCATTAATCTCTCAACATTTTTCCCCTTTGCATGTGTCTTTGCAGCCTTTATTTTATAGATTTGGGCGGGTGCATGAAGTTGGTCACACTTTGGTGGAAAAATGGGAAAAAAATGGGGAAACACATAACGCGCTCGTGTTATAACGCGAGCATGTTATGTGCTTTTAAAAGAAAGAAAAAAAGTGAAATGTGTATCATTTGATTTTCACTGTTTCTCAGCTCTGCCCACGGCCAAAAACCCTCATTTTTGCGCTTGCGTTCTAGGAGGAAGGAATTCTGCAAATTTCATCAAGAATAGTTGGATTTTGTCTACAAATATGGTGCCACAATGACGAAGAGATGCAGGAGGTAAGTATTGTTTACTATTTGTTTTGAATTTGTTAGTTTGAAATTGATTTTGTTTGTTTTAGGTTAGATTTGATTATTTTTTTAAATCTGTAGGAAATCCTACAAATCCTCAACAAGAAGAGGAGGTAAATCCTCAATAGCATCAACAAAATCAACCTCAACAACAAAATCAACCTCCCCCACCATTCTCTCAATTTTCTCCTGGCACTTAAGAAAATTTGAGTGAAATTGAGAACAAGATAAAACAACTTGAGGATCTTATCAATAGGTTGAGTGATCCAAATGCTTCAACCACAGAAAGAATGCTTCTAGAAAATTCATTGAAATACATGTTAAAAAATGTAGATGCAATCACCCAACAAATATCTGGATGGCAAGATAGGAGGCAGACAGCTAGGGCATATTATCTTTGACAAATTATATATAAACAAGTAAAAGATTTAAAATTACTAAAAGGTGATTTGTGCTCTCAATTCATTGACCCTAAAAATTGAAATATTACCCTCAATGAAAAGAGGTTTCCTATTCATTGGTGCCACCACCAAGAGATTAGGAACCATTTTTATGATAGATGGTATTTGGTCTTTGATTACCCACCGTGCAATAATTGTGAAGTCCCCAA